>VZSR01003816.1:4183214-4203630 GCA_013398615.1 Brachypodius melanocephalos
TCCTGGGTCACATCTCCACCAGGTTTCTCCCACCCTCCTGAGCCTCTCCCGGTGGAAATAAAGGAATTGGGGCAGCCCCAGCCCGGCCGGGCTCCTCTCCTGGGGCTGCTCTGGGTGCGTTGGGATGCAGAGCAGCATTTTCCAGGCCGGGAGGCTCTCCAGGAAAAGCAGCGGAGGGGAGGGAGCTGGGAAGGGTTTGGTGTTTCTGTGCCGCCTCGGGATGCTCCCGGTGTGAGTTTTCAGGGTTTTTTTTGTTGTTCTGCCTGCGCTGCTGGGAGGGCAGCTCGGGGATTTTGGCTGAAAGGTGTTTGACCGCTCCTGCTGGGCAGGGAGAGCAGGGAATTCATCCTCAGTGCTCAGCTCCTGCCACCTTCTCCTTTTCCTCCCCTGCTCCCCTCGAGCTCTGATCTCCCGATTCCAGGGGTTGGGATGTGCGCATGGGATGGCTGGGCTGGGAAAACCTTCCCTGGGAGAGGATGGAGCAGACGATAATCCAGCAGGAGTGGGGAGAAAATTGGATTTTCCTGCCCTCCTGTTGTCCTTCTTCCGCATGGACAAGCTGAAGGTCAGAGAAAGGGAAATCCAGGCGACGTGCATGGTCGGGAAAAGCTGGGAAAGGGGTGTTAATCCTCTCTGATCCATCCTGCTCCTGTCTTTCCCCCGGAGCTCTCCTGATTAGCGGGTTCATTAGCATTAATGAGCGATTTGTCTCTACCTGTTGGCTAGGGACAGGGAAGTCGGGAAGGAGTGGATGGTGCTGGCAGAATTCATTCATTTATTTGGGGGATGTTGGGGATTCCCTCATCCTGCAGCATTTTATTCTTGCTCTCCTTCCTTCTTTACCCTTTTCGGTTTTGCCGGGGGAAAAAAAAATAAATTAAAAAAAGGGTTTTAAGAAAAGGTCTGAATTTTGCAGTGTTTGCTGCCCGTTCGGGTGGTGCTGGAGCTTCCCACAGGAGCAGCTCCTTCCCAAAAACTTCCCCAGCGAGCTCCAAGAAACCTGGGATAGCTGGAAATGCCGGGGCTGGATCATTGCTGGGTTTCTCAGGACAGGGAAGAGGGAAGGGCTGGGCAGAAAGTGCCCCCCAAGTGACTGATTTTGTCATTGGGGACAATTTTCATTTGGAAATTGTTTTGGGGGCAGCTGCAAAAGCGAGGAGAGCAGAGGAAAGGGAGGATAAAATCCATCAGGCAGCAGCAGTACAGACCCAGGCAGGGCTGGGCTTTGTCCTCCTGCTCGGATTTTCCTTCCCCAGCCACCAAACTTCTGCTTCTCCAGGTGATTCGTGCCCGGATCTCCTCCGTGCAGCTCCTCAGCCCCCAGCTCTGTATCCTTAGGCAGCCCTTCTCCATCCCAAAACTTCCCAAATGGATGCACCGAGCCTCTCCAGCATCCCTCATTCCAGTGGGATGGGGGCTGATCCTGTGCTTTTGGGAGTTCATGTCACTCCTCAGGTGTCTCCTCCCTGCTCTTCCCGGGTTTTCCTGCATCCTGGGGTGTTTTAATCCTCTCTTTAACCCTCCCTGTCGGTGGCATTGCCGGGTGGTGTCTGATTCCCTCCCGAAGGCGGCTGCTGCAGCTCTTGGCCCGTTCTCCAGCCTGCTCCATATGGAAATCTCCTCCAGCTGCTGGGAGGGCAAGGAAAAGGCTCGGGGAGGAAAAAAACCATCTTCCAGGTTTTTCTGGAATGCAAGGCCCAGGAGCAGCGCGGGTGATTGTCGCAGTTTGGCCTGGAGGAGCTGCTGAACACAAATCCCAGCAATTCCCAATTTCGCAGGGATGTGCTCCTCCTCCCTCTCCCATTCCCGAGGCCCATGAACCCTCCACACCCATCTCAGGTAATTGGATGATGGAGCAGAGCCGCCTTCCCCAGGGCTGATTTCCCCTCAGCTCTGCCCTGCGGCAATTGTTCTGTCCTTAAAGTTCAGCCTCAGAGCCCTTCCTGCTTGGCTCCAGGGTTTTGGGGAGCAATTCCAAGCAATTGTCTGGAATAACACTTGTTAAAGCCAAATCTCTTCACCAGATAGGGACGTTCTGAGAGGGAGATAAAAATAGAGCTGTCCTGGCTGGAAGAATTACCTGGTTATCTTCTGCCCACATCTCTTCTAATGTTTGTGTTGCCTCTCGCTTATCTCCGGGTGATTATGGAGCAGCCGAGATCCCTGGAGCTCGGAAAAGCGGTGGATAAAGTTGGCTCTGGAGCAATGCAGCTCCTTGGTTGGAGCCCCGAGTGCCGCAGGCTCTCACCAGCAACCCAGAAAGTGCCAGATCTGGGACACAACTCGGGGAAAAAAAAAAAAGCAGCTCCTGCAATTCCAGCATTTCCTTTAACCCGGAGCCATCACCTTTATCCAAGCCAATTCCACCAGAAATGCAGGGAGCACCGTGGTTTTCCCATTTATGTGGGCTCTTCCTTTATTTTATGGAAGCGCAGAGGGAATGGGAGATGGGCTCTGCTTGGGTCTGTCCTTGTGGGAGCTCAGCCCCTCATCAGAGCCATCCTGAGGGGCAAATTCACTGCGGAGCTGCTCTGCCACCAGAAGGTTTGAATAACTTCCAATCCTTCCAGAGAGCCCAAAAGCTCCCTGGATTTTTGGGGAAGAACCCGATCTCGCTGGGATTTTCTCTCCATCCCCTCTCATTCCATGTTTTTACCTGCTGGGGGAAACTGATCTTCACCAGGAGACCAGCGGGGCCTCACAGGGCGTGAAAGGATTTGATTTTCGGGGTTGGAATTCTGCCGAAGGGACGGCAACCAGCACCTTCTCCTGCTGCTAAAATCAGGGACGAACCATTTTTTTTTTCCCTTTTTCCTTCCTCCTCCTCTCCAGGACGTACAACCTGACCTTCCTCCACCCCTACTACCGTCCGGACGAGGCGGAGGAGAACCCCTTCATCTGCTCCTCGCACCGGGAGAACGGCATGCAGAGGTGCTCCAACATCCCCAGCAGGAAGGAATCCAAGGTGGAGTGCACCCTGAGCATGGACTCCTACAGCCCCAGCCTGGGCAGCCCCGAGCCCAGCAGGAACTCCTGCATCAACTGGAACCAGTACTACAACGTCTGCATGGCCGGGGACGTCAACCCGCACAACGGGGCCATCAACTTCGACAACATCGGATACGCCTGGATTGCTATTTTTCAGGTAGGAGCCTCCCAAAAAGAGGGGTTTTCCTGGTTTTGGGGTGGTTTTATTGGTGGTTTTGTGGTTTGGGGGGAGTTTGGCGGGTTTTTGTTTGTTTTTGTGGGTTCTTTTGGGTTTTTTTTCTGTTGGTTTCCTGTTTTTTCCTGGTTGTTTTGTGGTTTGGGGTTTTTTTTGTTTGTTTGTTTTTCTGAGATTTTTTTTTGGCTTTTCTGTTGGTTTCTTGATTGTTTTGTGGTTGTTTTATGGTTTGAGGAGGTTTCATTTGTTTGTTTTTGTGGGGGTTTTTGCTTTTTTCCTGTTGGTTTCCTGGTTTTTTTCCTGGTTGTTTCGTGGATTGAGGGGATTTTCCATTGTTTGTTTTTGTGGTTCTTTTGGTTTTTTTCTGTTGTTTTCCTGCTTTTTCCTGGTTGTTTTGTGGTTTGGGTGGGTTTTGATTGTTTGTTTTTGTGAGATTTTTGGGGGTTTTTTCTGTTGCTTTCCTGGTTGTTTTGTGGTTGTTTTATGGTTTGAGGAGGTTTCATTTGTTTGTTTTTGTGGGGTTTTTGGGTTTTTTTCTGTTGATTTCCTGGTTTTTTTCCTGGTTGTTTTGTGATTTGGGAGGGGTTTTTTGTTTGTTTGTTTTTGTGTAATTTGTTTTGTTTTGTTTCTCTGTTGGTTTCCTGGTTTTTCCTGGTTTTGGGGTTTGTCTTTTTTTTTTTTCACCCAGGAAGGTTTTGATGAATGTGGCAGAGGAGGGAGGAATTCCCTCAGCCCTGAACAAAACCGAAAATCAAGAAATGGGGAATAAACGAATCAGGCAACAAATGGTGCAAGAGAGGCGTTTGGAGAGAAGAAACTTTTCCTTTGAAATAACTTTAAAAGAAATTCTTGAGGTGGCAAGCTCCACCTCTGCAAATCAGATAAATCCCAGGGAGTTTTGGGAGCGGGGATTTTACTGCTGGAGCATCAGGTGAAAAGTGGTGCTGAGGTTTTTAGGCAAGATTTAATTTCGTGTTAAAATGAAGGAAGCTCGGCATGGCTTGGGCTCAGTTTGAAATCCCAGCGTGAGCCTGGAATGCTGGAAAGGGAAAAAAAATATTCCCGAGGGGGAATTCTGCCCCCAGGGAATTTCAATCTCCTTTTGAGGCTCTTCAGAAAAGTCCAAAGCGCTTCTCTCTCAGCCCGGGGAAGGTTTTACAGGTGATGAAACTCTTCACAGCTGAAGGGTTTTCCAGGCATTCGTAGCTCTGGAGCTCATGTCCAGAGGCTGACCTGGAAGCTCCCTCTGTTCTTTCCCATCCCGAACGGGCACTTCCCGCTGTTGAAGCATTTCTTTGGCTCTGCCTGCTCGATCCAGCCCCCCTGAAGTGGAGGTGACATCTGTTCCTGGAGCAGAGTTCTCCTTTTAGCTTCGTTAATGAGGGATGATCACTCACCCAGGGCTCTGCCTTTTGTTTATGGGTTTCCTCCCCGTTCCACGTTATCCCGTGAACTTCAGCACTTCCAGCTTTCTCCTGGGAGCTGCAAAGTGGGGAATGTTTGCCCTGAGCATCCTCCCTGCTCTGCTGCTCCTCAGGAGCTGCCCTTGGATCACAGTGCTGCTGCCAGAACCAAATCCAGAGGGGTTCAGGCAGATCTCACTGGGCTCTGAATCCCAATTTTCCATTCGGGAAAATGCTTTGGAATTAGTGAGGAAGACAGGAGCTGCTGGATGAAGGGAAGAGGGAATTCTCCTTTCCCTGCTCTTTGATGGATCTGATGGGCATACGCAGGAGATCCCACCGGGCTCCTTTCAGCAGGGAAAGGACTCTGAGGAGGAGCAGGAGCTTCTTCCCTTCCCTCTTCCCTTCCTGAGCCCTTTCCCAGGCTGCAGATTTTTTGTTCCATCTCGGCATTTGATTTCCTCATCCTTACAAGGCTCAGTTTAACTCCAGGAAGGACCCCCAGCCCCAGGAGAGGTTCCAGCTGATCCCTTTGGGCAGGACAGTGTCCGGCAGAGTCGGATCTCGTGTCCTCAGATGGTTCTGGCAGCTGCCAGGAGGTCGATGATTCGTTTTAGCGCTGCTCAGCCCATCCAAAAGCTCCCAGAGGATTTCCGGCCAAAAAAATCTCCTCTCCTGTGTTTATTCCTGTTGGGAGTCAGGGCTCGTTTTTAGGAGCTGGGAATGATTTAACTCCAGGTAAAGAGGCAGCAAGGTGCTGGATGTGGGAAGAGGAAATGATCAGTGCAGCAGGTGAGGCCCTAAATCCAAACAATTGCTGGAAGCAGGGAACACTGAGCACATAAATCCATGGAATCGTGCTCTCATCCCTCTTAATAGCTGGAGCTGGACAGCACCGGGTCAGCAGTTGGATGAGGGCTCCGAGTGAGCAGTGCAGAAAGCCCAGCTGATGGATTTAGGAACTCTGGGAGCTTCCCCGGGGATGGGTATTGAATTACCGGGATGAGCCGAGCCATTATTCTGCAGGATAATGAATCCCTGGCACTTTGCAGGAGCTCCGAGGTGCAGAGAGCCCCGAGGGCTTGGCAGATCTCCAGTGGGAATCGTGGCAAGCTCAGGTGGCCGCTGGACACGGCTTCCCTCAGGATTTATCCCAAAAGGGCAGCGAACCTCGGCTCGTTTGGGGAAACAGGGAGTGACCTTTCAGGAGCTGCCAGGAAAGAGGGGAGACACTGTTGGGAAGGGTCTGGAGGGGCAGGACGAGGGGGGAAAAGGAATAATGGGAAGGAATGGCAGCATGGGGAGGTTGTCTCATCCCTGGAAGTGTCCAAGGCCAGGCTGGAGCACCCTGGGATGGTGGAGGTGACCCTGCCTGCAGCAGGGGGGCCCTTTAAGGTCCCTTTAAAGTCCCTCCCAACCCAACCCACTCCAGGATTCCATGGTCTGGTGAGGTTTAGGAGCTGCCAGAAGGGAGGGGGATGAAATGAGCCCCACATGGGAGATCCAGAAGGAATTTTGCAAGCGCAGGTCGTTCCCAAGGGCACTCACACCATTCAGACCACGAATAAACCAAACCAAAAGCAGAAAAAAGCAGAGTTTTCTGCAGAAAAGTCTGAAAATTTCCACCCCAAATCCAGCAAACCCAGGGATGGGTGAGCTCTCCCAGCTGCCAGAATTGAGATTTTTAAAAGACATTTCTTGCTATGGGAATGACCCTGAACTCCCCAGACCCAGGACAGAGAAAACAGGGAAATGTGTTGTCAGTCTTCCAAGGAGAAGTCAGAGACAGCAGAACCTGGTGCAAATTAAAAAAAAAAAAAAAATTAAAAATAATCAAGGGGATGGCTGCATCCCTGAGTGCTGTAAAGGATGATAATTCCTTATGTAATCCTGAAAATGATTCATGTTTTGCTTCCCCTCATTTGTTGTGCAAGAGGCTAATTCGTGTCTGTATTCCTTACAAAGGCACGTTAGGTGGCAAATTAGGTGAACTAATTAGCTTATTACAGGCTAAATGAAAGGAGATGGAACCTAAATTAACTGTGAGGTTTGGCGTGATATGAAGATCCCTTTATTGCCCACGAATCCCAGCCCCAACAATCGGAGCGGTAATTACAGGTATTGTTGTCGCGCGGCAGATGATGAATTACCCACCTCAACAAAGCCCAATTTAATTGGAATTACTGACAGCTCCCGGGTGGAGAAACCAAAACCTTCCCACCTCCCTGGCCAGCAGCCTCGGGGTGGCCAGGCCTGAGGGCAGAAATCATGATAAAATAAATAAAAAAAAGGATTGGGGAGCTGAAAGTTTGGGGAGGAGAGCTGTTTGTGCTGCCGTGCGAAGCGCGGAAACTCGGAGAATTTCACCCGGGGTTTGTAGGAAAGAGAGGCCTGAGCTCACACTTTACTCCAAGGAAAAAGCTGGAGGAAAAAGCAATCCCAGCCAGATCCATGAGGAATGATTTTCCCCCTGGATCCAGAGGTGCTGGTTTAATCCCCTCGCTCGCTGTCTGCTGCACCCTCTGCTCTCCCACTTCCAGCAGCCCTGCAGCTTTTGGGAAAAAAGCCAAAAAGCTGGAGCAGAAGGAGAAGGTCTGAGGTTTCCAGCTGTGCCCAAAGTCATTTTGGGGCTGTGTTTTCAGCAGCTGTCACACTGGGTGCTCGTGTTTTCAGCGTTCGTTGAGCAGAGAAATTTGAGATTTGGGACCTAAAGGACTTTCTTTTTTTTTTCCTCCAATGCCTTTAAATTGGAGATCTGTGTCAACAACGCTTCTCTGCGCTGAATTTGGCAAGAAAAGAGTTTGGAGCTTTTCATTCCCAGTGCTTGGAGATGATGCTTTGTCACTCAACTCGAATCGGTTTTGGATCACCGAAAATATTTCCCTGGAAATGACGGGGTTGGAGCTCTGTTGCTGTTGCTTTTTTTAATTTGGTCAGCCAAACAAACAGCACTTGCTGCATTTGAAGAGCTCTCGGGCTGAATACCCCAGCTAAAAATACCCAGCCCTTCTCAAGCAGCTCAGAGTGTGCTTGCAAGAGGGATTTGTTGCCTCTGGAAAATCTTTTTCTTGAAGGTTGGGAGGAATTTTCTCGTGCAGGACAGGGCAGAGAGGCCGCCTCTGATGCCAAGGGTGGTCTCATAACCTCTGGGGGTGTTGGATGGAGTGAAAATCTCCTGTGGATGGAGTTTGGACTTCCAAACCTCCGGAGTTTGGGGAGTTTCATCCAGCCTCAGCCATGGGTTGTTGTGTTTGGAGTGGGAAGAGGGGTCCTGCAGCAGACCCTGGGCTGAGCTGGAGCCCAGCCAGGAGAGCAAAAACCTGCTGGGTTTGAGGAACATCAACAACTGAACGAAGGGAATGGCTGGAGCTGTGTCAGGGCAGGGTTAGGGTGGATTTTAGGGAAAGGTTGTTCCCCCAGAGGGTGCTGGAACAACTCCCCAGGGAACAGGCACGGCCCCAAGGCTGCCAGAGCTCCAGGAGGGTTTGGACACCGCTCCAGGGGTGCCCAGGGTGGGATTGCTGGGGGATCAGGGTTGAACTCTGCTCCTTCCAGCTCAGGATATCCCAAGAGTCCATCATTCTCCCAGGGAAATCTCACTTTGCTTCGATTGCCCCAAATCTGCTCCGTGACCTTTCCATCCCCATTTCCCAGCCTGATCCTCCTGGACATGGTTTGGAACGAGCTGGAAAATCCCCTCAGCTGGAAGCAAAGATCTCAGCCTGCCTTTGCTTCCCTCTTCCCTCGTGGCAAACCCTTCATCCCCCAGAAATGTGGGATTTGTGGGGCTCTCTGTGCTCAGAGTGCTGCAGGTGAACAGGTAAATCCCTTCCCTTTGCCAAGGATCCTTCACACAAACCATGGAGGCTCTTTGCTGGGATGATTATTACTATAATTATAATTATTATTATTATTATTATTGTTGTTGTTACAATGATATTATAATATTATTGTTATATTAGAATATTTTATATTGTTATAATTATAATACTATTATAGTTATTATTGTAATGATTATTACTATTAATTATTGTTTATTTTATTTTATTTTATTTTATTTTATTTTATTTTATTTTATTTTATTTTATTTTATTTTTACTATTATCTGTATCCCAGCAAATCAAACCTTGGGAATATGGGCTGGGCTGGGATTTGCTGGAGCAGCAGTTGAGTGAAATTGGGGAGGTTTTTGCTGTTGGATGAGGGCCTTGCATTGTTTAGTGTGGAACAATAATCACCTCACCTTCCCTTTGGAGCCAAACTGGGATTTGGGCTGGTTTTGGTCCCAGAGCTACAATTCCATGAGGTTTTGGGTGACAAACAACAGCATCAGTGACGTGCCTGACTTCACCCCACCTTTTATTTCCCACTTTGCTTCTCCAAACCCACCCAGAGCTGCCAGCACTGCCCAGGGATCTCCTCCATGGGAACAGATTTGCCAGGTCAGGAGCCCAGGACATGGAAAGAAGCACAATTTCCTTTTTGCCCATCATTTAGGGCCACTTTTCAGAGCAGATCCCTGCTTTGCAAGGCTCAATTTACAAAGAAATGACAAAACCGGGCAAAGCCTCGTAGTGAAAGGAAAAGCATCTGTTCAGAGGATGCTCCTCAATGTAATAAACCTGTTTTTCTGGCCACAGAGGTTCCTTAACGAGATGTTTCGGGAGGAAATAATTAAAACCGTGACGTCGGCTTCAAAAATAGGGATTTGATTATCTGCCAAGCTGGCTCTGCCTGTGGAATATTCCCTGGAATATTCGCTGGGCAGCGCTTGGGAGCCAAATCCAAGAAGGGGGGCGAAATTCAGATAAGAGGCTTTCAGAAATGGAGGCTGAAGGCCTTATTAACCTCCCTGAGGCCATCAGGGTAATTAATAGCCTTCACAATTTATGGCACTGCGTCCCATCTTGATAAGTTTGATGAAAATAAAATCTCAAGAACGCCTGGCAGCAGGGCCAGGGGAACGAGGAGATAAAAAGGAAATGACCCCAAAGCCTCAGAGCCATCCTCAGAGCTGCTGTTGGGTTCGGGATTACTGATTTGGAGGCAGATAATTCCCGGTTTTTTTCCCCCCCAAAGGACTCAATTTAGGCCGAAGAAGACGTGGCTGAGTGCAAATTAGAGATGTCAGTCAAAGATGAAGACTTCAAAGGTGGGTTTGTCTGGATTTCCAGAGCATCTCCTGCCTCAGCCAGGCACTGAGCTCAGCCAGCAGCTGCAACCCTGGAATCACAAGGAATTCCTGCTTGCCAGAGCTGTGTTTTATCAGGATTTTAATAAGGCAGGGAGGCTGATTTTTGGGAGGCTGTCACTCCCAAAGAAGTTGGTTCAGGTAATCAGAGCAGGGGAATCTCGCCAGGAGACAGCTCCAGGGTGGAGTTTTGTGCTCTCTGCTTTGGGTTCTGATCTTCCCAGCCCGGCTTCACACGGAGCTCCTCCAGCCTTCCCTGGAGTGCCTGGTGGCACCTCGAGGTGGGTTTGGAGCTGGCACCAGCTCTTGGTGCTCCCTGACAGCGAGGAATCCAGGAATCCAGCCCTTGACTAATTGAAGCTGGAGTTTGAACGAGGTTTTTTCCTCCCCTGGATGATTCTTTTTCGCTCTTTGTTGTCTGACGCCGAAGGGAAAAAAAAAAACCCATCCTGCTCTCGAGCTGGCTGCAGCCAAGAGCTTGCAAAAAAAAAAATTTTTGGCAGAGCTCAAAGAAAAGAGGGTTTATGGTGAAAACTTCTGGACACAATAAAAGGAATCGTTCTGTGCAGCCTCTGAAGTGACCCCAGAAAAAGCAACGTAAACCTTCTGCCTCCCTGGGAGCACCGAGGAGGTCTGAGTTAATTGCCAGCATCTTTAATCTCCATTTCCCTCGTGATTTTCACTCTGGAGTTTTAGATTGACTCTGATTAGCTTGCCTAGAAGATCTGATTCCGTCCCCAATTACTCTGCTATAAATCAGGCGAGCATCTTTATTACAGCTGATGAAATTACTGTGGCATGAGCGGAGCAGGGCGATCAGAATCAGTGAAGACCTAAAAAAATTAAATCTGATGGGGCTTTTACTCTCATCCTGCTCCTGTGAGCGAGGTGCTCGGGGAGTGCTCAAGCCAAGTGAAATCCAAACCTGTCTGCGTGTTCACCTGAGGGAGATTTCTGTGAAATTCTTGTGGCGAGGGGAGAGAGAATTGGACAAAACGGAGAGATTTACTGGTGTTAATGGGGGAGAAATGATTTATCCCAACCCTGGGGAAGAGCTGAAGAACTGGAGGAGCAGGGAAGGACCTGAGCATCACCCAGGAGCTGAGTGGGGGTGAGAGGACACCTCCATCCTCCCGGCAAGGCAGAAATCTTTTCCCCAGGCACCTCCTCTGCCCCAGAGCAGCACCTCCAGCACCACCCTGCCAATCATCTTAATTGAATCTCCCAGCTCTGGCCCTGCAGCTGCTGATTTTCCTGTGCCTCGCACATCCTTCCCATCGCGGCAGAATTAGGAGCGAGTTCTCACCCTCTTATCTGGCTGATAAATAATTGTGGGTTGCGTTGGTGGGAGCCTTTGAAGTGGGAGCCTCTGGAGAGGCTCTTTAATGGGGCTCTGTGTGAACAGCCAGGGCTCGAGCAGGGTTTAATTACTGAAAAGGGATTGCCGAGCTCGGGAAGCACGAGGAAGGTGCTCCAGGGCTTTGGGAGACATCGCTGGAGGGCTCGGAGGGGCAGTGAAGTGGATTAATCAGAGCGGGAATGAAGGGAGGAGAAAGTCCTTTCTGCTCGGTGGAACAAACAAAGCAGTGCAGGAAAAAACATCCCTGGTTTTCCCCCTGAGTCCATGGGATCCTACAGGGGTTTGGGCTGGGAAAAAAGCTCGTCCGGTTTGGACAGGGGCACCTTCCACTCCCCCAGGCTGCTCCAAGCCTATCCAGCCTGGCCTGGAATGATGCCTTGGGAAGGCTGAGCTGGAACAGAGACTGGACAGAGCTGGAGAATAAAGGAAATATTTATTGAAAGGGCTTTAGGGTACACCTTGGGCAGGACAAGAGCCTGCCAAAATGGGCACAAAATGGACTCAAAATGGACCCAAAATGGACACAAAATGGACAAATGGTCACGAGGTCTCACATTTTTATCAGTTTTGGTCCATTTGCACATTGGGGTTGAATTGTCCCATTCCAGCTCCAGGCTGTCAGCTCCCATCCTTCTTGTTCCTCCCTTCAGCCACCCTTGGTTGTGCTTTTGGGCTCAAAGTTGTCCTTGGTGTGCAGCAGGAAAAGGATTTGTTTTGTGTCCGTGCTGTGTGCAGAGCTGAGTGACCCTGACTGTGAGCTCAGAGCTGCACCCCTGGGTGCACAGAACATGAAAATCATGAAATTAAAACCGAAGGCATCAGGAACACTTGCAGGGCTGGGGCAGCCACGAGCTCAGGTGCACTGAGGAGGAAGGGCTGGGATCCAATGTGCAGAGCAGCACATTGAACCTCGTGCAGGTGCCTTTGTTTGGGTTCCAAAAGCAGATTTAGGCTTTAGCTGGGGGTTTATAGAGCAGCTCTTGGCAAGTTCTGGTGCTGCGGTTCCCATTTCCACCTGGAAACGTGCAGGGAGGAATGACCTGGGGGAGTCCTTGGAGAGGGGCAGGGGTGAGGCTGGGAGCAGCGCAGCCCCCTCAGGTGTTTCTGCATTTCCCCAGTGCTCCGGGATTAAAAACGCCCCCGGATGGTTGGGAGCCACCTCCTTTCCAGGAGGATCCTGCCAGCCCAGGAATCTTTCTCTAGGAGGTCAGGAATGAATCCCCCAACCCCAGGGCTCCCTTTGTCCCTCCTGCACCCCCTGCTTTACAAGTGAGTAGTAATTAGCACAAATCCTCATTACACCCGGAATATTCGGAGAGCTGGACGAGCATTTGCACCCTCCAGAGGAGGAATGAGGGGGTGTTGATTGATTCTTGTGGGAAATGCTGCCTCTCATGCAACAAAAATATCCCTGCAAGGCTTGGTGGGCCCTCAGTGCTGGCTCAGAAGCCCTCAGGTGACTCTTTTCTGGTTTTGGGGGGGTTTTTTGGGTTTGTTTTTGGTTTTGTGGGGGTTTGTTTTGTTTTGGTTTTGGTGGGGTTTTTTTGTTTTTGTTTTTTGTTGTTGTTTTGGTGTTTTGTTTTGTTTTTTAACTCTGTGTTTAATGGGTTTAATCCATTCGATTTGAGGGTTTCCAGCTCAATCCAGTGTAGAGGCTCATCCCATATTTTTGGGGTCCCTGGGCTGGTTTTTCACCCCTCATTGGGAATGGCTGGAGAAGCTCCTGTGCAGCCAGAGGGAAGCTGGGCAGCACAAAGGAAATAATTCCTGCGTGAGAGGCAGAGGTTTGGTGTCACCTTGTGTCACCTCCTGTTCATCCTTGTGTCACCATCCCTCTGTTCACCCATGACCCTACAACAGCCTCAGCTGTGCACAGAGCCCTCCCAGAGCAGGGAGCTGCCCCAAAAGGACTTTGTCCTCTCTCAGTGTGTTCAGGGAGAGGCAGGAAAGGGCAGGAGGGCTTTGATTGCTCGGCTGCTCCTCACGGATGAACACCCAGGGCAGCTTAACCCCTTCCCACTCCACAGAAATCACAGCTCCAAAGGGAAAAACGGGGATAGAACCAGCCATGGATCGATCTCTGGGGTTAATGAGGAGTGAAGGATGCTCTGGGGTTTTGTTAAACCCACTTTTTGCGGCAGGAGAAGGGGCAGTGGTTTTAAGCTGGCAGAGGGCAGGGTGAGATGGGATTTGGGGGAGGAATTCTTCCCTGTGAGGGTGAGGAGAGGCTGGAATGAAATTCCCAGAGAAGCTGGGGCTGCCCCTGGATCCCTGGAAGTGTCCAAGGCCAGGCTGGATGGGATTTGGAGCCACCTGGGATAGAGGGAGGTGTCCCTGCCATGGCAGGGGGCGGGATGGACGGACTTTGAGGTCCTTTCCGACCTGAGCCACTCTGGAATTTTGGGAAGCAAAGCTTTGCTGAGTGCTCAGCGAGGGTGGGAGGTGGAAGAGCAGCTGATGGATGTGAGGAGGAGCAGTTTGTAAAACGTGTCAGACCCGACACGGGGGAACAGCTGCAGGGACAAATTTCACAAATTATCTCCTCTTGGTTTGGGCTGTGCTGCCTCCTCACTCGCTGGGGGTGAACCTCCAGGAGCTTCCACATGGGAAGGAGCTTGGGAAACTGGCTGGGAAAACACCAGCACTTGGAATTTAGGGTGAGAAATCCCCCAGAGGCGGCGTTTCCCTTGCAGCAGCCCCGAGCTGCTCTGTGGGCTCCCATGGTTGTGCGGATGTGTGCTCATGTCCTGAAGAGCCATATCCAGGAGTGAAAAAAAAAAAAACCCAGGGAATTCATGGATTCGTGCCTGACTTCCCTGCAGGGTTTTATTCCCTCCCTCGGCAGCCAGGGGTTTATGGATCAGCTTTTGGGGACACACCAGGCAGAAAATCCTCTGAGCCTTCTCTTCCCACAGCAATTCCTCCCCTGGTTTAAATCAGGGATGATGCCACTAAAATTAGGGGCAGGAGCAGTTGTGGGGTTTGCCAAGACCACCCCGGCTCCCATGAGGTGGTGAGTGGGGGAAATCACCAGGAGTGAGTTCAGGCAGGAGCTCAGATTCTGCTGGAAATTGGAATTCCAGGAGGGAATTTCAGCTCTAGAAGCGAGCCAGCGCTGGAAGTTTGGGGTGTTTAATCTAAATAAAAAGTGTAAATTACGCGGCAGAGCTCGCTTTGCTCTGCACACAGCCTGGGTGGTGTTAATTAAACCCTCAGCTGCTTTTTTTAGTGGAAGGAAGGCTGAGAAAACGAGCCTTAAATCAAGTCTACATTTAATTAAAGCCTCTCTTCCATTCAGATGCTCTCCCACTATGATAGTGCTGGTGCAGCTGGAATGCTGAGCCAGGAGGAATCCACAAGGAAACAAAATGAAGTTAAAAATGTGGGAATTTTCTGGCTTGCATTACAAAACCAGCAGCTTTAGGTAAAATTCCAGATCTCTACAAGGAAAAGAGGTTTTTTGGGGTGGATTATAATCCCGCCTTGGAATTTCTTTGCCTCAGAGCCAGCGCTTCAGGTGGTTTATTTGAATGTTTCAGGGTTTTCACTGTACCAGATTCCTATAGGAACCTCAGGCCGGTCCTTTGGCCACGCATTCCTTCTGTCCCAAACCAGCTGGGAACGGAGCTCTGCATGGATCCCAGAATTTTCTATGGAAAATTGGTATTTAATAATTTTTTTTTGGCGACTTTTGTCCTCACTCTCTGTTTCTCTGTCTCCCTGCAGGTGATAACCCTGGAAGGATGGGTGGACATCATGTATTATGTGATGGATGCACACTCTTTTTACAATTTTATATATTTTATACTGCTTATCATAGTAAGTATGACCTGGGAGAGTCTCCTTTTCCTTGTCCTTGGGGGGTGAAGTTGTTCCCTGGCTTTTTCCACAGGGAAGGGCCAGGCAGGATTCAGGGCTTTCCCTCCCTCTTGCCCTCTCACTCTTGGTCTTTCCACCCAGATGTGTCTGTGCCAAAAAAGTCCAAACTTTTCCTCCTTTAACCTCCCCGAGGTGCCAGAGGGAGCCTCATTTCTTTGGAGAGCCCTGGTGACAGCACATTTGGCGAGCAGACCCTGGGATTTGGCAATGTTTGGAAATCCTGGGATTGCCGAGAACCGCGCACGGTGGCGAGGGAATTCTGTTGGAATTCTGAAAACTGAGAATTTGGGGGTTTAGGCATGGGAGTCAGGATGGAGGGCTTTGGGCGTTGTCTGAATCCTTCTTCTTCACCTTCTTCTTCCTTCTTCTTCATGGATTTGGGTGGTTTTCCGTAATTGGGTGAAAAAGGTCCTCATTGTGAGCCTTGGGTGGTCAAAAGTTTAAATAATATATGTGTCACTTCGTTATTGGGTGATTAGCACTTAAATAACCTTGGAAAGAGTTAGAGGTGCTCCATTTTACCTCATTTCGACTTGCTGGTTAGAGCTCACGCCTCATGAGCCTGTAAATAGATCAGAAACAATAAACATCCAAGAACATGAAACTTCCATTTCCCTTGTGAAAAAAGAAGCCAGAACCTTCCCAGCTGCTGACTCCCCTCCCTGTTTTCTCCCCAGGTTGGCTCCTTCTTCATGATCAACCTGTGCCTGGTGGTGATTGCCACCCAGTTCTCGGAGACCAAGCAGCGGGAGAACCAGCTGATGCAGGAGCAGCGGGCGCGCTACCTGTCCAACGACAGCACCATCGCCAGCTTCTCGGAGCCGGGCAGCTGCTACGAGGAGCTGCTCAAGTACATCTGCCACATCTTCAGGAAGGTGAAGAGGAGGACAGTCCGCCTCTACAACAACTGGCAGAGCAAACGCCGCAAGAAGGTCAACCCCAACGGCGGCGGCGGCGGGCAGAGCCAGCGGGGCAGCAGGAGGAGGATCACCTCCATCCACCACCTGATCCATCACCACCACCATCACCACCACCACTACCACATCAGCAACGGGAGCCCGCGGGGGCCTCGGGCCAACCCCGAGCTCTGCCAGCTGGAGCTGCAGGTGATGAAGCCCGGGCAGCAGCTGATGCTCCCCGCTCCCGCCTCGCCCGGGCCGCAGAGCCCCGCCGCTCCCCGCGCCGACGCCGGCGCCGTGCACAGCATCTACCACGCCGACTGCCACGTGGAGGGGCCCCCCGGGGGCTGCAAGGCCACCGGGGCCAGCAAAGTGGCGGGGCTGGGTGGCCACGGCAGCATGAACTACCCCACCATCCTGCCCTCATCCTGCGGCTCGGCGCCCCTGAACAAGGGGAAGAAGAACGGGAATTCTCCGGTGGCCGTGGGGAACAGCCCCGGGAGTTTGGGGCTGGATTCCTACGGGAAGCTGCAGCAGCTGGTGGGAGAGCACGGTAAGGGCAACCAAGATGGAGGGGTTTGTTTAGGATAACTGGGAGAAGGGTAAATGGCTCCGGAGTTGAGGTTTTAATGGCGGCCCTGGGAGGTGCTGAGGGTTGGGATTGTTGTGAGTGTGCTGAAGCCAGAGGTGGGACAGGGAAATCCAAGGATTGGCATTGGTGTGACTGTGCTGGAGCTGTGGGTGAATCCAAGTCTTGGGATTGCTGTGAATGTGCTGGAGCTGTGGGTAAATCCAAGGGTTGGGATCGTTGTGTGTGTGCTGGAGCCAGAGGTGGGACAGGTAAATCCTTGGATTTACCATCATGGATGGTCCAGGCCGCTGCTGGAGGACTCTTTGCTGCGGTTACAAAATCAGGATTTGAGCTCTCGTGTGCTCTGGGATACCCTGGGGGTGCTCCCACTCTTCCCACCCAAACCCAGAACTCTGCATCCCCTGGGATTTTCACCTCCAGTGAACGCTGGAGCTGCCAGCTCCAGCAGAGACCCCCCAGGGGCTGGGAGATGGTGCCTGGAAAGGGATGAGCAGGTGGAATCTGCAGGAGAAACATAAGATAAAGCAAAGCCCGACGTTTAAAACAGGCAGGCGCTGAAGGAACTCGAACCAGACACTTCCAGTTCTGCTCTGATGGGCCCTGGAGCCTCTGAATTTCATTTTGGCAAGGAGGAGCAGCAGGTTCGGCGCTCAGAGGATGCGTGGAGGGCAGGACAGGAGCAGAGCTGCGCATCTCAGGCTTTTCCTGCGTGCAGAAGAGACATGAGGCTGAGTTCTCCTGCAGATTTTGGGGCTCCATTTGATCTGGGCAGCTTTTTGGGGAGCAGTTTAGTGCCTGTGTCCCATCCTCTGTGCACAGATGCAGCCGGCCCAGCACAGTCAGTGAGGTTTTATCTCCCCTTACACATAAATCACCCGCTGGAACAGTGATTACACGCAACACTTGGATTTCTATTTCATAAAATGTTTTTCCAGTCCTCGTGGCTGGAGCTAAAAGCTGCAAAATACTCTTAAGCCCCGCAACACTGAAAAGTCACAAAGATGCAGCTTCTATTTTTTAATCTCTTTAAACCAAACTCGTCATTTGGTTTTTTTTCAATGCCTCTGTTTTCCAAAACTGTTTATTTGCGTCTGCATGGACACAAATATTTACCCATGTGTTGGATGTGCTGGAAAAAAATACCAAGCCTGGCTTGAGGGGGGTAGTCACAGGAGAGGTTGCTCGACAGAGAGGTTTGGGTAGCTTGCCTTTGTTAATTTTTTTGTTGTTTTTAAGGACCACACGAAAGGGTAGGAGTGGATTGTTTATAGAAACCGCCTCGGGCAGACGCTTCCGAACTCTCGGGAGCTTGGCACGGAGGGCAAGGTTACTGCCAACAGCTCTGTTGTTCAGCAAGGACTTCATATAAATCACTGCTCTCGTCCTGAGCTGTGCAAATTAATGAAGGTTTTTAGGAGAATGCGTTTTTTACCTTGAGATAAAAAACTCGGGCTCTGCAGAAGGCTGGAATGGGGAAGGAGAGGAGCAGGAGAGCTGCTGGAATCAGTGTTTGGATCCTCCTGCTTGCTGCTGGGGTCCTTTTTAGGAGAAGAAAGGCCCAAATCTCAGTCCCAACTGTGACGTCCCCCAGCCAATTCAGTGATTTAGGAGATTTTCCCGTAGCCTGGGGCGGTTCTTTGAAAGCCGGGATTAGATTGAGTTGTCATTAATAATGCAATTACACTGTCCTCTCTCCACAGAGGGATTTCAGCCCAGAGGATGCCAAAATGCTTTAAACAAATCTCCTGGAATTGTTTTGTCTCTTCCAGAAGTGTGCTCACAGCTGGGAAGGGCTGGAAGGTGGGGAGAGGCTGCTCAGGCATCCCCGGAGGGATTGGGGCAGAGCTGGAGACCCTGGGAGTGCCCAGCTCTTCCCTTCCACGGATCTGCCTCCTTCCAGGCCCTTCTTCCCACTCAGCCACTCCTACAGGGCTGAGTCAGGGTCAGGAGCGCTGGAAGTGACCTCCAGGAGTGCTGGGTGTGACCTCCAGGAGTGCTGGGTGTGACCTCCAGGTTTTGGGATGATCTCTGAGTGCCAGGGTGGAGCTCTGCCAGGCACAGCCCCTGCTTCCCGTTTCTCCGTCCCTAAAACTCAGCAAAGGAAGCTCTCCCAACCCTCCCTCAGCCTTTTGGGGGCGAAACAAGGAGCCTTTAATTCTCTCTCCCCTCTCCCGAGACAACAAGGAGGGCACAGAAGTGATAACTGAGAGCTTTAAGGAGCACGAGCAGCCCAGGCTCTCCCAGCCCCGGCTGGAGGCGAGGTTGGTGTCTGCTGGGAAGGCTGCAGTGCTGGGGGAGAGCATTCTCCTGCCTCTTTTGTTGTGGGTTTGAAGAGCTCCGAGTACAGCCTGTTCCCCGTGTTCCCGTGCCCTGCAATGCTGGAGGTTATTTCAGCAGGCAGCCAAGGAGACTCTGGTATTTTGAAGACATCTGCGGCGCCAGGGCTTTCTCATATCGCTTTTAACACTTTGATAGCACCGAAAGCCATCTGGCAAAGCCCCTCCCTGTGCTGCCGGGCCGGGCTCAGCCTTCTCCCCTCGGCTCAGGGCTGAGCAGGAGTACCGTGGAAGGGGAAAAACATTCCCGATCCTGGGGGAGGCTTTGACGCAATGCCCAGGAGCCAGGCCCGTCCTCCAGGGCCGCTCTGATATCCCTGTGACATTCGGGCAAGGAAAATGTGTTTGGACTCTTGTCACATCCCAGTTTCCCAGCGCAGGGATCTGCTGGCTTGGTTTGGTGCTGGGGCTGGAGTCAGCATTCCTGCTGGGTGAGCTCCAAGCTGCAGGGCTCAGAGCCAGCAGCAGCCGCTGCTTTTATTTAGCCCGGGCTCCCCAAAACTCATCCGAGTTCCATCCCACCTCCGGACATTATGGAAATTATTTTAATGGTGCTGGGTTAATGGACTTGGCCTTTTAAAAGGACTCTAAAGATCTTTTGAAAGACCTGTAGAGGTCTTTTCCGTGGTTCTGTGAGAGGGGAAAATTGTCCTTTCGCCTCGCATCCCTGAATCTCGAGGAACTGATGCTTAAATGGAATTTCGTGGGAAGTGCTCCCAGTAGTGTGCTCGTGCTTGGAGGTTTTTCCTGCCATTTATATCTGGTTCCTAAAAATAAGGAGGCTGAGAAGAAGGTTCCTAAATAGGAGGGAAACTTAAGGATTGGATTCCTAAATATGAGGAAATAAAATCTGGGTGCTGCTCCACCCAAACCATCCCAGTTACTCTGGTCCTTGTCCCTCCATTCCCTGGCTCCAGGACAAGCAGCATTTGTCCTCATTTCACCACAGAACATGTTTGATTTTAAGCCCTGAGCCTCAGGCAGCAAATCCACCTGAGCTTTATTAAAGGCTGAAGGAGGCTGAGGGGACTCTGTGACCCTCTGAGCTCTGATCCATGATCTGCAGCCACTTTTGGTCCCTTCTCCCTCTCCCTCCTCGTTAGGAACTAAATGGGTGGAACAGCTTGAGAGAGCTCAGAGATCGATAGTGATGGGAGCCTGCTCAGGGATAATCAGGAATAATGGGAAGGGAGGGATGGGCTGGTCACTCTTCCCTCAGGACACAAAATGAGGGCCACAGTCCATGGAAAACCCATGGAGGGGGTAGAGGGTGGGAAAAGGGACCAGGAGGGGAAAATGAGGCAAAACTGGAGCTGCTTGGGAGGATGGATGGATGGATGGATGGATGGATGGATGGATGGAAGGCTGGATGGAAGGCTTTTTTAGGGTCTGGAGAATAATTCCTGTGAGGAGCAGATGTGGGGGCTCAGCCTGGAGAAAACAAGGCTCAGGAGGGACCCTGTGGCTCTGCACAAGTCCCTGACAGGAGGGGACAGCCGGGGGGTCGCGTTCTGCTCCCAGGGTACAACAGGACAAGGGGGAATGACCTCGCATTGGCTCATGGTGGCTCTCAGTGCACAGTGTCTCCCGGTG
>VZSR01003816.1:4203730-4214562 GCA_013398615.1 Brachypodius melanocephalos
GGTTGTGGGGGTTTCAGATTCACCAGTTTCTGTTTCCCCAATTATTTGTTGCGGTTTGAGTGCCTGCTAGAATTATTTACTCTTTTTTCTGCTGTGAGATAGGGTTAAGAGGAAAGAAAAGCAGGCTCAAATTTAAAGGATGCAAAGAGAGGTGTAAAGCGATGTCGGGAGGAAGGAGGTTTTTCCTTGTTGGAAATGGGGCTGAGGATGATCCCGTGAGGAGCTGGAGAAGCCTTTGGGGTGTGGGACACCTGGAAGTGCTGCTGGGGTGTGCAGAGCTGAAATGTGTGTGTTGGATGTGTCTGCTCAGAGCCTGACTGCTCCTTGGCTGGGAATTATTGGTACAAAAAGGGATTTTTGTGCTGGAAATACCTTTGGTCTGACGGTCGTGCTGGAGATAACCCAGGCAGAAATTTCGTCTTTGATCTGGATCTTCAAATAAGACTTAAACTATCAGGTGATACTAAAATAACAAAGAAAAAGAAATTAGAGCGTCCCTGAAGGCTCCAAACCCTTTAATTTGCTCTCACAGGGTGTGAGCAGGATTTTATTGAAGTGTCTGGGGGGAGGGAAGAGGGAATGGTGCTGTTTTTCCCAGTGTTGGGATGGCAGGAAGCGGTGCTGGAGCTGAGGACTGGAGGGGCTGTGCCATGGGAGAGGGAGCTGAGCCACAGGAGCTTCTCCACTTGGTCACCCTGGCAAAGTTCTGCTCTCCTGGGCTTCTCTTTTTTGGAAAATTGGGGGATTTTCTGCTGTTTTCTCGAGGCGTGCGCGGGAATTTCTCGTGTCACCTCTGTGTCAGGTGCAGGGAACGCATCCCAGCGAGGCTGGGATCTGTTTTTTTTCTGGGATCAAAGGCATCCAGTGCTCCTCCAAAAACCTTCCCTGCAGGGTCATGGCCAGGTCAGGGTTATTTTTAAAGCTTCTCATCCTCTCTTGCGTGGTCTGTCCGTCGGGAATGAGGAGCAAAGGCAGAGCAATCCACCCAAAGACAGGACAAAAGGCTCTGCAGCTCCTTCTCCATCATTTCCCAGGATTAAGCACTGCTCAGGACCATGACAAACAACCCTCAGGAGTGCTGCTATTTCATTTTCTCTCCACTTCTGTGCTTTAACACCCCCTATTTTAGGCTGAGACTTCTTTTCTTTCCAAAAAATATCCCAGGACTCAGCTAAAACCACCTCATCCGTGCAACGACAAATCAGAATTACAGCAGAGTGTCCAAATCCAGCAGGGATTGAGCTGTCCCTGTCAGCTCCCTGTCGAATCCTGCTTCGACAAGAAGTTCTAAAATTGGGAAAAACACCTTGGCAGTGGCTCCTGAACAGCCCATTCATCCCTCATTTCTGCATGGATACTCCTTTGTCAGGCGGATACAGCTTTGTCAGCCCTCGGATTTTGCCGTGATGGGAGCTGGGGGGGAAAACCTGAGGCAGGCAGCAGGGAGAAAATCCAGGGATCACACGGAGTGTGTCCCCAGTCAGTCCCATAAAGGTGAACTGGGATAATTACAGCCTTGCTGCTAACAAAGGAGGGCTGTAGCTGGCTGGCTTTTATTGGATTCCACCTTGTAAAAGCTTGGCTTTAGGGCACCTCCAAGCCAATGGCAATAAAGATTCTGAAGCTTTTTTGGCTGCGGAGCGTCGGGTTCCTGCCAGCTCTGCTCGCAGGCACTGCCCAATAAAAAGGGAGGAATTTGGAAGTGAAACCTTGGAAAAGTTCTTCCACGTGCCTGGGGTGCTGGGATAATGAGGTGTGCAGTGTCAGAGCCCCACTTGGTGACACCTCACCCGAGCCCTCTCATCCCAGAGGTGTCCCAGGGGCTGAGGCACCCTCCAAATCCAATAGGAAATGGCTCTGGGCTCCCAGATGTGGCACAAGAATTTGTGGGGTGGTTTGGGAGCCCCTCTGGTGTGAGAATTGGCTGCGAGGCTCGGGGTGGGGCTGGTTGGTGTGGAGAGCAGGAGGAGGGGTCTGGGCAAAGTGTCCCCGAGCCCCAGCGTGGTGTTGGGGTGGAGGGGAGGGAGAATGGCCCCATTTGGGGTCAGGAGCCACAGGAAAAACAGTGGGATCACAGTTTTGTGGATGCTGCCCAGAGCATTCCAGGTGGGAAGTTCTGAGCCTCTCCAGGCTGTAACCAGCTGTGAGTGTTGCCATCGTCTTCTCCACCCTCCCAAATCCAGAGGCCATTCCCCAAGTTTAAAGGATTTAGGAGCTGCTCTGTGCCTCTCCTCTGCTTTCCTTGCTCCTCCCCAGCTGTTCCATGTTAGTCCAAGGGCAGTTTTTAGGGAGTCCAGGGAAGCCTGTGCTCTGTGCCTGCCACTGGCAGCATGGGAAGGGCTCTGCAGGGCTCTGAATCCCTGCAAAACACAACCACAGCATCCTGGAATGGTTGGGAATTTTAAAGTTCATCCAGTTCTAGCACTTGGCCACAGGCAGGGAACGCCTTCCACTATCCCAGATTGCTCCAAGCCCTGTCCAGCCTGGCCTTGGACACTTCCAGGGATGAGACACCCACAATTTTTCTAGGAAACCTGTCCCACCAACACTTCCCACCATTTATTCAGGGTGAAACAGCTTCAGCAGCTTCTCTGCTCTTGACTTTGAGCCCTTTTTTTGGGGCATTGTCTGATTGTGTCAAACTGAAAAAAAAAAAAAAAAAACAAAACAAAAAAAAAAAAAAACAACAACAACAACAAAAAAAAAAACAAAACAGAGCACCAGCCCCAGGGGAGCCCATCCCAAACCTCACTGTCCTCGGGGAAATGCTCAATCCCTTTTATAAAATTTATCCATGGCTTCTTGTTTGTTTGGTTTTTTTTTTTCCCCAACTTCTCCATCGTCTCCAGTGGCTTTGCAGGCAGATGGGCACAGAAAATGGATTTTTATTGGAGCTGATCAGGGCCAGAGCATGGGCGCTGTGTGTGTGGGGAGGGTGGAGGAGCGGGGCTGGTGCTGCTCTTCTCGCTGCTCTCATCCTGGGACGAGGCCGGGCTGTGCAGAGAAGTCTCGCGGAGCCCTCTTGAGGCAGTGGAGCTTCATTGTCCAACTCCTGTGGATGAGGGAATGGTGGGTGGGAAGTGCCAGGCTGGAGGCAGAACCCCCCCCGGGCTCCTGGGATTCCTTTGTCTTTGGAATCACAGAACATCCTTGAGGTAGGAGAGACCCACAGGGATCATCCAGCCCTGCAGAGACACCCCAAATCCCACCCTGGGCATCCCTGGGAGCGGTGTCCAAGCTCTCCTGGAGCTCTGGCAGCCTCCTCAGGGTTCACAGCCAGCTCCACCTGGGACACGGCTGGGAACTCAGAGCTTCCAGGGCGCTGTCCCTTAGCAGCAGCCCTGCTTGGACTTCAAAGCTTCATTGCCTGCTGTGCAGTCCCTGATATTTTTATTTCCCCTCCTGTGCTGTGTTTATTTACCATTTATCCATTTTACCAATTTACCAATTTATCAATTTACCAATTTACCTATCTATTGGTATACTGATGAATTAATTTATTGGCTCATTGATTTATTGATCCGTCCGTCCCCAGCACAAGGAGCGCTCCCAGGGACGAGGAGAGCCAAGTACAAAGAGCGAGGCGATCCTTGCATTAATCTTCCGGGCGCTTTCAGAACATTGGATGAGTTTTTTGTTCTGCATTCATTGCAGCTGACAACTCTCCAGAGGAGCTGAGGGTGTGCCACGGCACTGCAGCACCGAGCAGGGCACAGGGATCACCCTCGGGATGCTGGCCTGGGATACCTGGCACGTATTCCAGGAAAACCGATTCCTTTTTGCCACGGGGCCGGTGTCGCTGAGCGCTCCGAGGAAATAATCGCTGCTCCTCCAGCCTGCCTGGATTCCCAGCCCCCTGGTTATCCAGGAGAATATCCCAGGAGAAATTTATTTGCCCAGGAGAGGTGCTGGAGTTATCCGTGCAGAGGGAAATGATCCACGAGCCCCCTGCTCCTCCTCCCAGAAGAATTTGCTGAAGGAGCTGTTGATACTTGTAATGATTCCACATAAAAAGCTCCATTTACATCAAATGGCACTAGAAACGTTACTTTATATTCTCTCCTCAGCAGAGAAGTACAAATTAGTGTTTGTTCCAAGCTATTGCTGTTCAAAGAGCTTTTAATTGCTTTTCTGATCCCTCATCCATGGCGTGTGTTTCGTTTGGGAGCAGCTGCCTTTGGAGCGGCTCGGAGCTGACCTTGAGGGGCACCCAGTGGTCCGTGGCTTGTCACGGGGAGAGGAGTGTTGGTTTTGAGTAGAACATTTTATTATTCTGGAGTAAAAAGTCATTCTGTGTGATTGAAGGCGGCGCTCGCTTCAGCGGTGACGTCCTGTGTTAGCATTTGCCAATTTTGGCTTGAAAAATTGGTTTGGCATGGGAAGCTCAGCACTCACTCAGAAAGCAGAGCAGGATTTTTCAGCAGTTGTTTGAAGCAAGTTGCTGAAATTCCTCTTGAGTTGTGAGTCAATAAAATATTACTCTGAGCTGAGATTCGCGCTTTCAGCTGGCAAAACTTGTTCCCTCTTCCAGATTTTTTGCAGGATCCAATTTTAAGGGCTTCACACGCTGGCAGGATAGGAGGAAAACTGATTCCCCCAGCCCAGGCTGGGATGTGCAAATTCAGCCCGGGGTGTTTGTGGTTGTTGTACAAATGGTGTGAGACTCATCCTGCCCTCAGGAGTGCCTTGGGGTTTGTGTTTGGGCTGTGCCATTCCAAGCTCTCCCTTCCCTGCTCCTTCTCCAGCGGTGAGAGGACACATCAGTGATGGAAATTCAGCTTTTTCCATGATTTGTGGATAACCTGAGTTCTGTCTCCGCCTCAGGGAAGGGCTTTTCCTGGGGAACTTTGGGAAGAAAGGGATGTTTTCCATCTTTTGTGCCCCGAGATGATTTTATTGCACATCCAGGCTCTCTTTCTGTCAGGTGGGCACCAGGTTGGGGATCCCCCACCCTGATCGGAGCCAGCAGCAGCTCCCGGGTGGAGATTTCCACCTGGAAGGTGTCATTCCCACCTCAGAGGGAATCAGGGATCAGAGGCAGGATGGCAGGAACTGGAGGCAGGGAAAATCCAGGTGTCCTGGCTCGGTGTTGGATCGTTGTCGTGGATAAACCACACGGAGCCTCCTCTCTCCCCCTTTTCTCCAATTTAAGGGCTCCTCCCCTGCTCTGTTCTCCTTCTCTTGGGATATTTGTTTTTACTATATAAGGGAAAGAGATCCCGGAGATCCTTGCACTGCTGGGCCCTGGAGCAGGCAGGAGCAGCACCTCAGCAGGGCAGGGCTGACACCCCGGGCAGAGCCAGGGCAGTGGGCTCTGGATTCCTCTGGATGTGCTCACTGGCCATGGGAATATCCCGAAATTCCCTGTGGAACTGCAGGCACGTTTCCCACTGCTTCCCCTCTCCTATGCCATCGGTTGTTCTCTCTGGTGAGGGATTGGGATGTAAACCCCAGGCAGGTGACAGTGACAGCTTTCCCTGCTGCCTGCAAGCTGGGGATGAGCTCAGCCCCACAGCAGGACACCCCCAGATGTGTTTTTTTCCACCTGGATCCATCCCCAGATCCCACTCCAACCCCTGGCATGGCACAGGGCCAGCAGCTGGCGGCTGCAGCCGGGGTTGTTTGAGTTTTAGCTGGCAGGTAAAATAAATCCAGCGCCCAGAAGGAGAGCAGAGTGCTCCTGGCAGCTGCATTCCCTCAGGAATGTGTGTGTGAATCCCAGCCAGCCCCTGGTGCTGGGACAGCGGCTCTGATGTGCTCGGGGCGGGGTTGGCGCCGTGTGGCCGCTCTGTGCAGGGGGACACGGCTTCCAGAGCCACAGCGAGGGGGTTTGTTGAGTTCTGCTGCCGGCCAGATCCGTGCTTTTCATCTGGGAATGGGTTTGGGAGCTGTCTTAGTTTGGAATGACAGGTGTCTGCCAGGGAAGAACCAGAGCTTCCCTTGGAATGGAGAATGTAAACCACCCCCCCCCCCCGAATTATTGTAATTTTGAAATTCAGGAGCTCTCAAACAAAGATACGGGAATAGGAATAACAGTTCTTTACTGGGAATATTAAAAATGTGGTAGTACAAAAAAACCCCCAAACTAACAAAAAAAGAAAAACTCTGACAGAGTCAGAACATGACCCGACACCCTGTTGGTCCCAATTAAATCCTCCTGCAGTGCCAGGTGTGGTTCTGCTGGAGCAATGAGCCTGTAGCCCCTCGGCAGGGTGGTGACAAAGGGCGAGCCTGGGGACAGCTCTGGGCTGCCAGCTGTGATCAGGGACCCCAGAGGTGTCACAGTGCCCCAACCAGGTCCCTCCTGCAGCCCCTGCACGTGGCAGCAGCTCCCATCCTCCAGGAAAAGCAGGGACAAAATCAGGGAGAGCAGGCAGGGAATTGAGGCTTTGGCACCTCGGGAAGCAAGGAGTGGTTTGGATTGACACAGGAGGGATGGAGCTGCTGCTTCCATCAGCTGAGGATGTTCCTGCATCCACCTTTTGTTTCCTGGGATTTTTCTGTTCCCTGAGACAAGGATTGCGCTGTGCTCAGTGCCAGCCTGATGTGCCGGGTGGGATTTTAGGAAATGTTTCCTTGCTGGGACAGTGGTTAAACGCTGGAAAGGGCTGCCCAGGACAGTGGTGGGGTCGCCATCCCTGGAAATGTTGGAAAAATCAGTGGATGTGGCATTTCATGATGGGGGTTAGTGGTGTTTGGATGATCTTGGAAGCCTTTTCCAATTTCAGTGGCTCTGAGTTATTGCAAGTAATGATCAGATTGGGAATGGGAACAGAGCCCTGTGCCTCTCAGGCAGATTTAACAGAGAAAAACATTGTGAAGGCGTGGAAGGAGCAGCCAGGTGTGGGTTAAAGATGCTCAGGGTGGCAATGCAGCTCCTTCCCCCCGGGCACCCAAACTGCTCCGTTCCCCAATCCACCCAGGCATGGATTTTCCTCAGGTTTTAACCAGGATTCTCCACCCAGGACAGCGACACTTCCCAGAATTATGAATGAATTGGGAATGTCACCTTGAAAGCTCCCTCTGGGCTTGGTGTTGCAGTCATGGGGATGCTTTTTTAGGAGTGGGGTGGGAAGCTGATGTGAGAGGAGCGGGACTCTTGGAAATGAGGGAGGTTTGGCATCCCTGCTCGCATTCTTTTCGAGCTCTATTTTTGTTTGCACTGTCTGGTTTACAGCCCTAAAGACAGCCTGACTCCCAATTTGGGAAAAACGCTGTGCACGAGCCTCGAAGCATCAGTGGCAAAGCTTTTTTGGAGCAGGGAGGATGGGCCAGGAGACCACTTTCCCAGGAGTTTTCCCTCCTGCCTGATCCCTGTGCAGATTGAAATCTCCTCTCTCCCTGTCCTTGTCCTCTCCTTGTCCCACAGGCAGACAAATCTGAGAGTTGTGACTGTAGTGAAAAAGAGAAAGCAGCATCAAAAAAAAAAAAAAAAATTAATTTTATATACTCCGGAGGGAATTGGCTTTGCTGCAGACAGATGGATCCTGTAATTCCCTGTCTCTCGACATGACTATACATGGATTGCTCCCAGTTCCTCGGGATTGGGGTGGGATGGGAGGCCAGAGGGTGCTGGCAGCTCCCAGGACCGCACCTGGAGCAGCAGCACAAATCCCTGCCTCTCTGCTCCTCCCATCAAACAGGAATTTCCCAGCCCTGAGCAGCCTCAAATCCGACCGATAAACAGGAATAAATCAAACCACGGGGAGAGAGAGCGGGATATGGGAGAGAAATCAGCATTTTCCTTTCATTCCTGAAGGCTCCGGGGGTAAAAACACCAACCCCGAGGGCATCGTTTGTCCCGGTCGCTGCTGCTGGGGGGACAAAGAGTTGAAAGTCGCTTGTGGGGATGGTTTTGAGGCAGAGAGGCCGAGGACAGCCGGCACAGCGTGGGCTGCTGGGCAATCATCTGCTCAGCAGTGACCTGTGTGTGCTGCAGAGCCGGGAGGAGAGAGCAGAATTTGGGATGGCTCGGAGAGCTCCCGATGTGCCAGAGGGAGAGGAGCGCCGCGAATCCTGCTTTGTGCCTCTGGAAGCACCAGAGACAGGGGTGATGAGGGGAGCGACTCATAACCCCCCCAAAAAACCCTTCTGAAAATATCCAAAGCATCTTTCCCACGTCTCTGCTTCTCCCCCTGGCTGTGCCCCCCATTCCAGGCTGGAATGATGGATTCCCATCCCTCCCTTGCCCTGCCAGGCTCCCAGCACACACAGACACCCCCAGAGCAGCAAGAATCTCTCCCTGGCTGCCCCGGGGGCACTTTGGTGCCTGGGGGATGTTCCTCAGTTCCCAAAAAACAGCTTTTCTCTCTTCCTGAGGCCGAGCTGAGCCTGGGGAGGGTGATGGACAGGCAGGCTCAGATTCCCAGACGGGTGATGAGGGAAGCAATGGATGTTTCCCTCCCGGCTTGCACGAGTCCTTTTGTATCTCACAAATTATTTGAAAGCCGTGGATTTCCACCCACTCTTTTTTTTTTTTTTTTTTTTTTCTCCTCCTCCTTGCTCGTCAGGGTTTCATCCACATTTTTGATTTTTTTTTTTTTTAAACTCTGACAGGAAACCCGAGCGCTGGATTTATGGCTGCAGCTGTCACCCCCCTCAGCAAACAGGCAGGGAGATGAAGGTTAACAAGTTTGGGCTCGGGGGAGAGCTGGTAAAACAGCCCTGCAGGAGGCTTTGTGTCATCTCACCTGCTGGAGGAGCAGATCCTCTCCGAGCTTCTCCAGCCCAGGGTTATCCATCATCATCTGCAGTGAACGCTTTTCTAATTGTGTATCCTCGTTGGAAACACTCGAAACCCCAAATTGAATTCTTTTTCCCTCGTTTGAAACAGAGGGGAAATGCGGGCTGGGGAGCCTGGGGGATGCTGAAAAACCCCAGAGTGGCACTGGGCAGGCTGGCTGCAGCCATCTGTTCAAATCCCAGGGGTGAGCGCTCACCAGGAGGCACAGGATGCTCCAGAACATTTCTGGTGTGTTCTCCAGATGTCCCGATCCCTGTGGCTGCAGGCAGGGATGCTCTGCCTGTCCCCCAGTGTCCCCTGCCACGCTGGCACTGTCCCCTCCTGCTCCCTCACTCCTGTAGCTGAAGTGTGAAGTCCTGGCCGGGTGATTTTAGGGGAGGTTTGCTGAAATAAGGCAAAAATCGGTTCTGATTTTTGTTTGAACGAGGAATTTGGCCTGGGAAGTATCGACTCTGCTCGGAAATGGTGTTCTTGGGGTAGAAGGAGTTGTCAGAGCACGTGGCTGTGTGTCTTTGGGGTCACTGCACTCGGGTTCAGCCTCTGTGTGCCTCGAGGGAGTTGTGTCAGCAGGATGGGAAGTTTTGGCCGTGTCCATGGACTTTTCCGTGCCTCAGAGGAGGCTGAGGGGAAACTCCTCAGGATCTGCAGCTCCTGGGACCAGGGAATGGCTGGAGCTGGGCCAGGGGAGGGTTAGGTTGGGTTTTAGGAGAAGCTTCTTCCCCCAGAGGGTGCTGGGCAGGGAATGGGCACTGCCCTGAGGCTGCCAGAGCTCCAGGAGTGTTTGGACACCACTCCCAGGGACAGGACGGGGTTTTGGGGTGTCTCTGCAGGGCTGGATGATCTCTGTGGGTCCTTTCCAGACATTCCATAATCCTGTGAGTGGAGCCAGTCTGGGACCCTGCTCCTCAGCAGGTCCCCAATTCCCTCCTCTCTCCCAGCTTTTCCTGCTCTCCCAAGGTTCTGCCATGTCCAGCTCTGCACCCTGAAGGGGTTTTTAGCATCTCTGTGGAAACCACTTTGGGGTTGTGGAGGGCAGGGGTTGGATTTGAAAAGGAACTCCAGGAATGCTTCAGTGGGGTCAGGTTTGGGGCTGCCAGCCGGGCAGGAGTCGGTGCAGCCAGGAAAGCTGGGGTGGGAAGCAGTGGAAGCGCTCAAAAGGCAGAGATGCAACAATCTCCTGCCCCGTGAGCTCAGGGTGAGGCTTTTGTGATAACACAAACTTTATCTGGAGATGGTTTGGAGGGAGGCAGACTCAGTCCTGCCTCTCCCACAGAAATCTGGATGAACTCCTCACCTGGGAGGAAGCTGCAAAGCTGCTTTTTGATGTGCCAGCTCCTCCCGCACCTCGTTAACACATCTGTCTCTCAGCGTGACCTCTCTTAGGAGGTTTAAACGCTGATAGATTAATTTGCTTTTGATGTCTGGGCTAATGAAGTGCTGGGCCTTCCTCTGGTTCATCTTCCAGTCGGTGGATTGAGGCTCAGGAGCAGCCAGGGCTGGGGCTGGCCTTGCTTTGCTGCCGACTGAGGGAAAGGTTAATTCAGGGTTGGCTGTCACGGACCGAGGATGCTCCGCACAACCACCTGAGGCAATTCCTGGCTGCGGCTGAGCTCCGATAAAAGCCGTCATTAGGCAGGAGAGGAGGAAATTCCGTGCTGCGCTCAGCTGTGCAGGGGTCAGGGTGCTGCGGCAGCCCGTGGTCACCAAGGCAATGACAGCTCATCGCCATGGAAACACTCGCCACCTCCTCCAGCCCGGCTCTCAGCGAGTGATTGCTCGAGATCCGCTCTGGGTGCCACGAAAAGAAAGAATCTGGCGGCTTTCAGCAGGGTTTGCCTGCTTTGGGAGCCCTCGAGGAGGATTCCCATCGTTTGGGAGCTGGTGGGGTTCTGGGGGGGTCGGTGTTTGCACAGGGTTGGTGGCGGAGCTTTGGGGGTTCATTAAAGGCACCAGGCAGGAGCTGCAGTCTCGATCCTCTCCCTCCCACTCTCCAATCCAACCTGGTGGTGTCTGTTCCATCCCTGCCTGGAGGATTTGGATCGCTTTGGCTTTTTCCTGTGGTGCCTTGGGAAGGCTGAGCTGGAACAGA
>VZSR01003816.1:4214985-4238510 GCA_013398615.1 Brachypodius melanocephalos
AGCTGCACCCCTGGGTGCACAGAATGTGAAATACAGGAAAGCTCAAACTTGAGGCATCACCTGGGAGCAGGAGCTGGATCCAGGCCCTGGAGCAGCCGTGGGGTCTGGGTTGGGCAGGGTTTGGAGCAGTTCCGGTTCTGTCTCTGCTCCTCAGGGCTCTTCCTGCAGGAGCTGCTTCACTCCTGCCCCTCAGAGCCACAGCAGGGCTGGGAAAAACCAGGAAAAACAAACTCGACTGGGGCATGGAAGGGAAAAAGTTGCAAATGGAATAATCCTAGAAGGGTTTGGGTTGGAAGGAACCTTGGAAGGGATCCATGGGCAGGGACCTTCCACCATCCCAGGGTGCTCCAAGCCCTGTCCAGCCTGGCCTGGGACACTCCAGGGATGGGGAATCCAGTGAAACCCTTGTTTGTTTATTTTTCAGAGCTCTCCCTGCCTGACATCCCCTCCCCAGCTGGATGTGGGATGTGGCAGGGGGTTGGCAGAGCCTGGGAGTCTCAGGGTGATCGAGGGGTGTTGTTATTGCTGCCGTAATTAGCGGTGGGTAATTAGTGTTCATTAACAGCCCCCTTTGCCCAGCTCACCCCCAAAACCAAACTCATCCCCTCCTGCCTGGGGGGAGTCTCAGGTGTTCACCCACCTCAGAGTGATAGTTAATGGCAATAATTTTAATTAGTGCTGCTGTTTATTAGGGCTAATCCAGCAGAATTTCATTATTTTAGCAGCGATTTTTATGCCATTATATCAAATTAGAACCACTGGTTTTTATTATTTTTTTCCTGTATCATTTTGTTCCCATAACAATAAAACCAGACTGAAATCCAGGGAGTGCTTGGGGGCGAGGCATCCTGGAAATGGAATGAGAAAAATCCAATGGAAAGTCACCTCCTCACTTTGAATTCCTGTTTTCTGGACTTTTTTTTTGCACTTCTCCCAATGTTAGGAATAAATACGGCAAGAGAAGCACAGTGCAAAGCCAGTACGGTGATTTCTGGGAATATTGGTGGTGGTTTCATAGAATTTCATTTCATTGGAGGTGGGGTTTTTTTGTTTTTGTTTTTTTGGGGTTTTTTTAACCAAGATGGTGAAAATGTGGGAGCACTGGGCCATCTCCAGACTTCCAAATTCTGCCAGGTGCAAATCCTGTGCCTGGATGGAATTATGGGATGCAAACCGGTGATGAGGAGCAGGACTCGCTGAGCTCTCCTGCTGCTTTTTGCTGCCACTTGGAAACTCCAGGTCTTCACTCAGTGCAGGTGATCCCACTGTGCTGAAGGGCAGCTCCACCTTGGAATTCCTTCCTGACCTTGGTGTCCTTCCCTTCACCTTGGAATTCCTTCCTGAGCTCTGATGTCCTTCCTTCTGTCTTGGAATTCCTTCCTGACCTTGGTGTCCTTTCTTCCACCTTGGAATTCCTTCCTGACCTCTGGTGTCACAGCAGAACTGCTCTCGTCTCAGGGAACAGGAGGGATGTCGGTTCTTGCTGCTGTTGTTATTTTTCAATTCCTCGGCCACAAAGGATCTGCAGCTTCTCCTGAGGGCCACGGAGAGCTCTGCTCCCTGCTGGAGCTGTGCCAGGCGAGGTTGAGGTTGGATTTTAGGGAAAAGTCCTTCCCTAGAGGGTGTCAGGCACTGGAACAGCTCCCCAAGGAACGGGCACGGCCCCGGAGCGTTTGGACAACGCTGCCAGGGATGCCCAGGGTGGGATTTTTGCCGTGTCTGAGCAGGGCAGGAGCTGCACTCTGAGCCCTGTGTGTCCCTCCCTGCTCAGGGCATTCCATGATTACAGAATTCCCGAGCTCAGAGGCAGCAGGAGCTCCGGGGAGCGGCTCATTCCCGCTGCCAGCTGCGCCGCTGGAGGCTGCTGGCAAGCGCAGCCCTCTGCTTTTGTGCCTTTTTGTCTTTTTGCTCTCCCTTTCTGATCCTGCCGGATGGACTTTAATTGCCGCTTTAGTCTGGTGCTGGTGGCTAAAAGGAGGGATCAATAATTCACCGGGAAGAGCGGCAGGGAGCTCCACGGTTCCCATCTGCCTGCCTTGGCTGAGGCTGGAGCGCCCTGGGCTCTCACAGATTTGCGTTTTCCGGGACACAAAGAAGCTCAGGATGATCGCTGGGGTTGCTTTGGGTTTGGTGGAGGGGAGGAAAGGTGGATTTTCCCCCGGGTTTGTTCTCCTGGCTCCGTGTTTGATCCGAGCAGGGTGGAGCTCCTGCCTGGGTCCCAGATGTGGGGCGGCAGGTGATCATTTCCCTGCTATTAAACCTTGGGATCTTCAGCAATTTGGGAGTTTCCCTCTTTGGGAAGCTGCATCAGAATTGGGGCTGGACCAAATGCAGGCCAGTCCTGGGGGATAAAAGGGGTGGAAGTTCCTCCCTGAACTTCATCAGCCTGTGGAAAACGAGAGTTACTCACTCTAGGAATGACTTGGATCCGAAGATCCCAAGGGATCTTTTTGCTCCAGTGTCACAAAAATCACAATAATCAGAGCTCAGCTCAGCTGGTCCCTCCTCAGGCTCCAAGGCAGGATCAAGTGTTCCCATGTCAGGGTGCTCAGAGGTTTCCTGGCTTTGAGGAGGTGACCAGCCCTGGTTTATTGGGATTAACTGGAACTGGGATTGTTCAGCCTGGAGAAGAGGATTTGGGATGGAAGAACTGTGGCCTTTCAGTGCCTAAAGAGAATCTGCAAGAAAGATGGAGAGAGAATTTTTACAAGGGCCTGGAGTGCCAGGACAGAGAGAATGGCTTCAAACTGACAGGAGGGCAGGGGTAGATGGAATATTGGGAAGGAATTCCTCCCTGGGAGGGTTGGGAAGCACAGGATGCCCAGAGAAGCTGTGGCTGCCCCTGGATGATCCCTGGAAGTGTCCAAGGCCAGGTTGGATGGGGCTTGGAGCACCCTGGGATGGTGGAAGGTGTCCCTGCCATGGCACTGGATGGGCTTTGAGGTCCCTTCAACCCAAACCATCCTGGGATTCAGTTTCCCAAAGGGAAACCAATAAAGAGACACACCCCCAGCTTTTCTCCTGCTGTCCTCCAACCTTTCAATTTCCTCCTTCTATTCCAAGACCCTTGAACCTTCTCAAACCCCTCCCAATCTTCTGCCATCCCTTCACGTCCCGCTCGGGCACTCAGAGGTCGCCTCCAGCTCCCATTTTCCTCAAGAATTCCCCTCTCCTTGAACCCATTTCCCCCTCCAGCCGCTCCAGCTCCTCTCCCTGGGCTGCACAGATGACTCAGGCGAGGTCTTCTTCAAACACAGACCAAACACATCCCCATCCTCCCATCCTCCCTCCCCAGCAGCAGCCCCTGCCGTGCCCCCCTGACGTGCTCCATCTCCCGCCGATCACCAAAGTGCATTTTTCAAAGGGGCTCTCCATAAAGCTCTGTTAGCAGGGGGATGAGTAATGGCTCGACAAACCAGATTTAAGTGGCCCCTTCTGAATCATCTTGGCAGTAATAGGGGGAGTGTGTCCATTTTTTGATTAAATATTTCCAGTGCCATTAACTCGGCCGGAGTAAACAACCACTGTTGGGTTTGCCTGCTAATGACAACCCAAAGGTCTTTGATCCCGGTGTTCCAGAGAGCCGGGAGCTGGAGGAAGATCGTGGAATTGTTGCTAGAGTGGCATCAAAGAGCTGGGAAAGGGTTCTTTGCTCTCTCTCTGTGTGCCTGTCCTGCCACCTTCCGTGGATGTGGTGCCACCTGTGATGGGCATCCGGAACCTCTGGGCAGCCTGCGGGATTTTTCCAAGAAAAAAACTCCATAATTAACCTTCGTTTCTTGTGCAGATTCCATCAGGCAGGGTCTCTGCTGTTCCTTTTTTGCCTGCAAGGGGCTGTGGCGTATTCCATGGGTTTTTTTGTGTATCCCAGTCTTAAATATTCCAGCTCTTCATATCCCAGGACTCCGTTCACACCCAACAGGAGAAGGTAGAGCCTCGTTCTTCTTTCTAATCGATGAGATTTGAGATATCTTCAGCCTAAATATAAAAATATATTTAATAATATATTTTAAAAAGGGACATAAATCAGCAGGAATGCTGCATTGTATTTTAAAAATTAATTCTTTGTGGTTAACCAGCCAAACAAAGCTGATTTCAGGCATTCTGCTGATGATTTGGGGGCCATTAATTATTGACTTCAGCGCAGAGCGTGGTCAAGAGCAGCTTTGCAGTGGGCAGGAACTGTGTGGACAGAATTCCTGGGGTGAATGTAATGTTTTTATGGCGAGGGAGAAGCCAAATTTCTGGGATGGGAGGGAGCCCAGGCCCTGCTCCGAGCTGTCCCGGCCGGCAGAGCCGCTGGTGCTCCTCAGCATATGGATGGGAATGATTCAGGCTGGATGGATTCCCTGGATTTTGGCCAGAGGCTTTTAAAGGAGCCAAGGCCGTGCAGGGTGGGATGGCAGAGGAGATAAACCTGCTCCTGTTTCCAGAGAACAGGTTCTGGAATGTTGGGAAGAGGCTGGAGCATCTCCTGGTGGATCCTCCTGAGGGTGAGCCCTGCACCCAGCACAGGGGACATTCCCTGGCCTCAGCACAGCCACATTCCCATTTTTCCTCTCTTTCCTGACAGTGGGACCAGTGTGCAGAGCCCAGTTCCCCCAGCTGCTCCTGGGGCTTTGCTGGAGGCATTCCCTGTTTATTTGGAGAGCTGGATCCTTCCTGCCGTGACTTCTCATTTCACAACTGAACCTGAGCACTCCTGCCTGCTCTGGGCCATTGTTCTGGAGGGTTTGCGTGGGGTTTTTTTCTCATTTTAAGGCTTATTTTTGAGCCATCTGTCGCTCCAAGTGATCCTCCATCCAGATATAATCCAGCTGATTGCCCTGCTTTCCCAAACAGTTCTGCTGATAACATTTCAGATGGCCCGGGTCCCGGCCTCCAGAGGCTGCAGGAGGCTGCAGTTGATCTAATCCTGCTTGGCATTTCTGTCACTGGAAATGAAATTGCATTTTGCTGAATGAAACTGAGAAATGGGAAAGTAATACTGCAAATATGTTCTGCCACGTGGGGCCTCCTTGCCTGGGAAGCTTCCGAAGGAAGTTGATTTATCCCGGAGAACAGGCTCTGCTCCGTGGCTCTTCTTGCAGGGGAGGGAAACGTGGCATCCAGGGATCCCTCTGGAGAAAAAATTCCCAGCCTGGAGACAGAGAATCCTGGGATGGGTTTGGAAGGACCCTAAAGCTGATCCAGGCTCACCTCCCACCATCCCAGGGTGCTCCAAGCCTGGCCTCGGACCCTTCCAGGGATCCTGGGGCAGCCACAGCTTCTCTGGGAATTTTATTCCAGGGTCTTCCAGGGAACAATTCCTTCCCAATATCCAAACTTGAGCTCAAAGGACTGGCACAGAAGCCTTGGGGAGTGCCTGAATTTGGAATGTGGTCACTGCAGGAGCAGCTGAGCTCTGCTGGTTTGGGGTTTTGGTGCTTCCTCCACCCCACAATGTCCTGTTGGCAGCCCCAGGAAGGAGCAGAGCTTTGGAATGGGTATGGAATCATTAACCACGGAGCAGGGAGTTAAAAGGAACTCTGCAGAGCATTAGGAGATCAAGCAGGTCAATTGAAAGGAGGAAAAATTACCATCAGTTATCTTCAATTAAATTGTTATCGCTCCACATGAAGGATCCCATTTAGAGGGAGGCATAAAACCTGAGAGCAGAGGTGACTGGGAGAATAAATTCCCCATTTTTCATTCCAGACCCAGAGAGGGAACATCCATCAGCAGGCACAAGGAGGAGATCTCTTTTCCCTTCTGTTTCCAGCCTACTTTGAAGCAGAGCCCATTTGGAAATCTCTCAGTCAAACCTTTCTTTTCTTCTTTTTTTTTCAGTGGAAAGCACAAACTCCTTGAAGCCACAACTTTTAGGAGAGGCTTTAATGACAGAGAAACCCTTCTTGAGCAGGACCTTGTGCTTCTGAGAGCTTGTGGTTGTGTCTGGCTGTTAAATTTGGGGGCAGCGGCACCCCAAAATAGCAAATATCTCAGTTTACAGGGCTGGGATATCCTGGTTCAAGTCCCTGATCCCTTTCCAAGGCCAGAGAGCAGAAATAACTTTGAACTCTGCTCATGAGCCTGGGAAAACACCACCCAAACCTTTTTTTTTTTTTTTTTTTTTTTTTTTTTGGTAGGAAGTTATATCACGAAAAGGAAGAAAAGGAAGGCAATTCCTGTGGTCTGGGTGGACTAAACCAGTCTGAAGCTGATGGTTTGCACAGGAGATGCGTTCAGATGCAGGAGTTGAAAAGCTCACTTTTATTATTCCTGGGGTTTTTTTGGGGGGTTAATTTTTTGAAAGGCAGGGAATGCGGAGGAGGCAGCAGCCAGGCCTGCAGTTGCTCGGGGGGCTCTGCTTGTTTGCTTTGCCGGGTTGTTTACCCACCTCAGAAATATCAGAATTGCTCCGTTTGATCTTTGACAAGCAAAGGAAGGAGAGGAAAAAATAAAGGTCAGAGCGGAGCCTTCATCTTGGCCGGGGTGACACTTAAATCCCCTGACAGCTCTGCTTCTTCTGGCTCCTGAAACCCCCTGGAAAAGGAGCTGAAACCCCCTGGAAAAGGAGCTGAAACCCCCTGGAAAAGGAGCTTTTCCCAGGCTTCTCCAGAGGCACGGGAATTAAAGCCAGCAGCTCTGCCTGGGAGGTGCCACAGCTTCCCTCCTTCCCTCTTATCCTGGGAATGCTCAGATTTTTTTTCCTGGGAGGGTGGGGAGGCGCTGGCAGAGATTCCCAGATGAGCTATGGATCCCTGAAGTGTCCCAGGACAGGCTGGACAGGGCTTGGAGCAACCTGGGATGGTGGAAGGTTCCTGTCCATGGATCCCTTCCAAGGTCCCTTCCAACCCAAACCCTTCTGGAATTATTTTGTTTGGGATTATTTCTTTTATTATTTCTTTTATTTTGGGATTATTTCTGGGATTATTTCGTTTGGGATTATTTCTTCCCTTCCCCAATGAAGTTGGGATTTTTCCCTTGTTTTTTTGCTCCTAGGTGGGTCTGGATGGTCCTAAAAATTCCCTGGATTCCTTCTCCTCTCCCTGCACTCTCCGTGGGTTTTAATTCCCTGACACGGCGCTGCAGCCAGGTGAACTGTGGCGCAGAGGAAATCTTGGTAATTGGAGAATTGCGATCGCCCAAAAATTTATAATTGCCCGAAAATGAGGTGAGGGGAGGGAAGGCGGAATCCCGGGAGGCAGGCAGGGATTGACAGATCATTACCGTGCTGAACTGCAGCATCTAAAGCACAAAAGCCAACATAAACAAGGGCTGCGAGTCCCATTGACAGCTTTGGGCTCGGGACTAAGAGGAAAAAAAAGAAACAAAATCAGACCCAAGTGCAAAGGATGTTTATGAGACTCGATGTTCTGGGTTTTTGTTTACTGCTCCTCGGGGCTCTGCCACTCTCGGCTCTCCCGGCTCAGGAAGAGTTGAGCTGCTCTGGAGGGGGATTTCCGAAGGAAAACATATTTTTGAATTTTTCTGGACTCTTCCCCGGTCCTTCGGCAGGAAGGAGGTGGTGTGGAAGAGCCCTTTTCTCCACTGCGAGGGATGCAGGTGCGATTATTACTCCTGAATTTCAAAAAGGTGTCCAGTTGTCCTGCTGGGACTGAGCCTGAATTATGTAAAATAGCAGCTGGTGGATGCAGCAATCAAAGGAGACGAGGGGGAAGGTGGGCGAGAGGAAAAAGAGGCACAGAGAGATCCCGGTCCTCGGAGAGCTGCAGGAATTCAGGTGCACAAAGAGAATCTGAGGCTGCAAATCCCACCCCTTCATTCTCTGCTTGGAGGAGCCATCCATAATTTCACCACGACGGGATTCTCTTTTGTTGGATTCCGTGGTTCCAGGCAGGGTCTGGGGTCCTCGCTAAAAAAAAAAAAAACAAAAAAAACCCACAAAAAAGGTCCTGGGCTGCCGAGGTTTTCAGACCTAAACTATTCAGGAAAGGATTTTTTCTGGTCTGTTTATCTGAGCCTAGATTGAACTGTTTGAGGTTTGTCCCTAATAAAAGCATAGTTTGGAATTGCTGGAATATTCTGGAAATGGGGCAGAGAGTTTTGCCTGCAGTCAAGGCTTGCTCTCATTTAAACTCGAGGATGCTGAAATCTTCCAAACTGATCCCACACAGTTCTTGCCCTTCCCTTGAATAGTAGGAAACTTAACCTGCAGCCTAAGGATGATTTAAATCTGGATTTTCAAAGTTTAGGCTCAAATCTGAACTTTTTTGAGCGTTCTCGGGGATCTGCCAGGGGTTAAACCATCCTGTGCTCATTTTTGGTGGCAGTTTCCAGCTTGGCCATTCCCATTCCAGCCTCCACATCCAGACTGGGGGATCCTCATGCCAGCATTGCCAATCTTCTCCCATATCCTGGGGATTCCTGAGCATTTTGGACCCTCCTGCAATTCCCCATGGTCACTTTTTGTCTCTGGAATCCTGGACTGATGTAAAGGTCAATAACATTAAGATGTGGAGATCCCCAAAGCTGCTGGGGGGGGGTCATGCTCACCCTCTTTGCGTTTGGAAAAGGAATTTTTTCCTGATGCAGCTTGGATCCCAGCGGTGGGCAGACATTTTCCCTGCCAGAGTCGTTAAGGCTTCGAAAAAAAAAATTGGCAAAAAAGCAAAAACCTCCACTTTAGACCAACTCTCCTGGAAGCGCCTCATTTTGCTGCCAAGCTTTGTCACACACCCCAGCCCGAGCTGCATTTCGTGACAGAAGCACTGCTTGAGCCAAAAGCCTCAAGTTTCCAGCTCTGGGCAGGTCAGAAGGAGCCATTGCAGCAATTTGAAGGTGTTGCTGTAATTTCGTTTTCTCCCAGCCAGAAAGTTGGACGAAAATAATCCTCGGCGTGGAGAAGCTTTGTTTCCAGCGGATCCACGGCTTGTTTCACCCGGGAAAAAAAAGACTCCTGGAAAAATTCCTGCTCTGGGATTGGCTTTCATTTGGACAAAAAAACCAACAGTGGCTCCTAGTGGCTGACTCCAGGGGAATGGCCAAATCCATCTTGAGTGTCCCTTCCTTGACCCTTCTCGTGGGTCTTTGCTCGTCGGCGAGCGGGAAATTTGCGCCGCGAGCGATAAACCGTTTCAGAAGGCACAAAAATATCCCCGTTTCCCGGGCTCCCGTTGGTGTCAGGAGAAGGCAATTACGCTGGGAGGCTGGAGCACTGCGTGCTTGGCTCATCTGCTGCTCAGCATCCACTCACAATAATTCCCCAAGCTCCCAGCAGAGCTTGGCCGCCGTTCAGCGCCATCCGTCCTTGTCCGTGCCCGGCGGGTCCTGCCTGGTGTCCCGGCAGGATCCTGCTCCAACATCCCTGCTCACAGCTGGCCCTGTCATCGCATTAACGCTGCCTGGCTCCCAACGCCATCCCAAAAGGATAATGAAGATCCCCGAGGTGAGGTTTTGCAGTGTCAGCCGCCCGTCAGCCTTTCCCCGCGGCGTCCTGCCGCGCTCCAATCTGCTGGATCAGCTCCTGGGCACAGCTGCTGATGTTCCAGGCCACCTCCTTGTCCTCTCCTGTCCCTGTCCCTCGTGGCCTCTCTCCCTTCCCTGACAGATCGCTGCGGAGTTTTCTCCCGGGCCTTCAACAGGAAGCAAAAGTCACAGCGCTGGAGACAAAGCGAAAAGGGCAAAAATCGTCAAAGGAAATCGGGAGATAAATTCAGGATTGGCTCAGTGCTCCACAGGCTGCAGGAGAATCCTGGGTTTGCCTAAGAAAACTTGGGATTTTAGAGAATAACAGTGTACAAATTCCTTTTATTTGCCAAACTCCTTTTATTTTTAGGGTGTTTTTGGGGGTTGTTCAGCTTTTCAGACTTGACACTGATTTTTTTGGTGGTGACTCTGAAGTTGTCCTGTCATATCACACTCAGTGACCTTTGAGGTCTTTTCCAGCCTTAGCAATTCTGTGCTTCTACATCCCCATCATTCCAGGATTAGGGATTTTGAGGTGATCACCAGGAAGCCCAATTTTCATGATAGAATTGTAACTCTTGGCAGCAGCAAGGGGAATTTGGAGAACCCCACACTGTGTTTGCCTTCAGTGCATGAGGCTCTGTGGGAGAGGATGAGGCTCTGGGAATAGCAGTGGGCAGGTTTTCCATGTTTCTCAAGGAAAAAAAAGTGCTGGGGAAACAGAACAAGCCCAGCAAGCTGCAGATTCCTGTCAGGAATGATGGTGGCTTCTTCCCCAAGACAATCAACAACAGGATCAGAGGAAATGGCCTCGAGGAAATGGCCCTCAAGTGGCAGGGGAAGCTCAGGTTGGACATCACATGGAATTTCTCCATGGAAAGGGTGGTCAGGGATTGGAAGGAGCTCTAGAGGGATGTTTGGAGACCCCATCCCTGGAGGTGTACAAGGAATTCCTGGATGTGGCACTCAGAGCTGGGGATAAGGTGGGGGACTGGATGGTCCTGGAGATCTTTTCCCAGCTCAATGACCCTGGGATTCTGCGTGATTCCTTGCTGATGATTGCCATTAATTTCCCAGCCTCAGCCTGCCACCCACACCCTGTTCCAGGAGCTCTCCGTCTGTGCCCGCAGGGACACGAGACTTTAATGAGTTGTTTTGCTCCTTGTCAAGAATTCCCTCGTCCAACCCCGCCTGGGGGGGACCCTGAACGTGCCAGGTCCTGACAGAGAGCTCGGGGACGCTGCCAGCACCGTGTCCTGTCACCACTGTGGCCCGGAGCTGGCCAGCCTGGGAGCCTGCAGGGCTATTTTAGGATCAGTCTCTGTGGAGAGCTGGGTAAATTCCATCCCAAGCAGCTCTGAGCCTCTGACCAGGGAATTTTTTTTGCCTCTCCCCGGGTTGTTTTGGCTTTGTGAGGGAAAGGAATAGGATGGATGAGTTCTGCCTGATGGGAAGGAATCGGGCCCTGCTGCTCAGGTGTTGGCTGGACAGGAAAGAGCTGCAAATTTCCCAGTCCTTCTCCCGGTATCCCATGGTAATTGGAGTTTATGGATTAGAACCAGGAGCTCTGAGTGCTCTTCCCCCTGGATAAATGGTTGAGCAGCAGACAGACGATTGCAGGCAGTAATTTAGCAGTGAATGATGGCTCATTAGCAGCCCACGGGCTGGAGGGGATGTGTGGGCTCTTCCCGAATCCCAGTTAACTCTTTCACCCTCCCCTTCCACTGCCAAGGGTTGGATTTGCTGCGTGGGGGAGTTCAGCGTGAGGGTCTCGCAGTGGTTTCTCCTTTAGAGCCTCAAACAGTGCAACAACATCCCCCAAAAACCCAGCCAGATCCTTCCCCCCCTTAACGAGGGATGGGGAATAAAGACAATTATTATCAGTCCAGGAGATGAGTCAGATATGAAAATGACACCTTTTCCCAGACAATGTTATTACACTGAGGAAAAGGAAATGAAAAAGACTCATTTTGTCTCGCAGAGGAGCAGGCCTGGAACGAGGAATGCTCATTGCAGAGCCGGGTGCTGCTGGAAGGAGCAGCTGCAGGGAGTGAACAGATCGATCCCACCTTTCCCCATTTTCCCTGCCACGTTTGGGAGGCTTTGCTGCACTTCCCAGGAAAGGAATGGAATGTCTGGAAACAAGGTTGGAGCCCGAGGGAGTGCGGTGCTGGGATAGAGGAGAGGCATGGAAAAATCTTGGATTTCAGCTCCGTTAAAATCTTGTACACCCAGAGAAACTCAGAGATCCTGAATGCAATCCTGGCACTCAAATCTGCCCGTTTTAGGAAAGACCATTTGGGGGTTTTTGGGGGGGCAATTCCCAAAGGGAAATAAGTACCTCAAGAGGCATAAAACTATTGATCCCACTGATTTTAATTGGTATATTCTTTTCCTAAAGCTCTTTGGAGATGTTGGAAGAAAAATGCTTTGTTTTAATGGATAGAACTGTGATATTCCTGTATCCAAAGGATACAGGTTGGGATGTAGCAGCAGCATCCATAAAGTTCTGCTGGAGTTGGTGCAGTAAAAGCAGAGTGATCCATGTGAATCCAGGCAGATTCCAGCCCGGAGAATTCTGTCTTGGGACAGTGAACAACCCCTCTCCTTTGCGTAGCTTGAATTATTTCAGGTTGGGCACAGTTGTTCTCCAGCTGCTCCAGAACTGGGCTGGCATCCTGTGCTTCCAGCAAAACCCACAGGGACTCTCCAGGAGGTTTATCTGCTGGCCCCCTCAGACACTTCTTTTTCTCCACAGCTTTCCAGAAGGAGCACAAATCCCAGCGGGAAGAACATTCCAGTATTTTCCCTGACCACGTTGCTTTTCTGCCCGCAGCCCGACGAGCTGACCAACGCCCTGGAGATCAGCAACATCGTCTTCACCAGCATGTTTGCCCTGGAGATGCTCCTGAAGCTCCTGGCCTTTGGAATCTTTGGCTACATCAAGAACCCCTACAACATCTTTGACGGGATCATCGTGGTCATCAGGTCACTGCTGCTCCTTCTCTCACCGTGGATTTTTTTTTTTCAGATGGGTTGGGGAGTGGGAGTCAGGGATGGCAAGGGGGACTTAGGTTGGATTTTTAGGAAAAAAGTTTTTACTGAAAAAGTGATAAAGTTGGAATGGTCTGCCTGGGGAGGCGGTGGAGTCACCATCCCTGGGTGTGTTTAAAAAAAGATTATTGGGTGCCATGGTTTAGTTAGGGCATGGGTTGGACTCAATGATCTTAAATGTCTCTCCCAACCTGGTGATTCTGTGATTCCGTGTGTTAATCCAGGGTTGGGGTGTGCTGTGATTGTCCTGGACTTTTTTGGATTCCTGTCCAAAGTAAACCAACCTGGCAGATGGAGAGGAAAATCTATTTATGCCACACATCTGGCACTGGGGTGGATTTTCCACTCGAGTGCAGCGTGGCTGGTCCTGGGAAAGGGGTACTGGGAGTGTCCATATGCCAGCAGTGCCTTCCCTGTCCCAAATTACCCCAGCTCGGCTGGAATTGGGCAAGCAGGAGGGGAAGGGAGGGCCCTGTTCCTCTGTGCTCCCCAGGGGACACTGTCCCAGCCTAAACTGGGGGGCCCCAGCCACACCCCAGCGCTGGGATCCTGTCTGATCACCCCTCAATCAGTCATTTGGGGAAAAAAAGAATTCCATGGACACGGAGATGTGAACCAGGAGAGTGCTCTTGGCACATCCCTTAGATCCAGATGAGGCTCAAGGTTCTGAACAAAGGTCACTCTGTGGTCTGATCAATCCCTCTAAAGGATGTTCTAAAGGGAGATAAATACCTCAAGAGACATAAAACCACTGATCCTACTGATTTGAAGTGGTTTTTTGTTTCCCTAATTCTCTTAAGAGAAGGTGGAAGAAAAAAAATGCTTTGTTTTAATGAATTGAGCTGTGCTGATATTCCTATATCCGAGGAATGGATATTCCCGGGACAAAATCGTGATCCATGTTATTGTAGTGGTGCAGACATGGAGAACCACAGCAAAAAGGAGGGAATTAAGGAGGGAATTAAGGAGGGAATTTCCCCCAAATCCAGCCGTAAAGCAGACGAGCTGCGCCGCCAGAGGCGCGACCGCACAGCCAGGGAGCGAAACCGCTTTTCCGCGAGCGGGAAAAGAGCAGGAAAAGGCGGGATGGGGAGAATTCCTGGAGGGAATCAGCTCCCACAGAGCAGCAGTGCTGGTCCTAGCAGTGTCCCCGTGTCCCTGCAGCGTGTGGGAGATCATCGGGCAGTCGGACGGGGGCCTGTCCGTGCTCCGCACCTTCCGCCTGCTCCGCGTGCTGAAGCTGGTGCGCTTCATGCCCGCCCTGCGCCGCCAGCTCGTGGTGCTCATGAAGACCATGGACAACGTGGCCACCTTCTGCATGCTGCTCATGCTCTTCATCTTCATCTTCAGGTGTGTCCGGGTTTGGAAAGATCGGTGTTCGCCAGGGAAAAGTTGGATCTTCCCTTGGAATGGAGAATGTAAACCGCCCATCCCTCGGAATTATTGTAATTTTGAAATTAAGGGGGTTTTCAGGTGAAGATATGGGAATAGGAATGACAGTTCTTTACTGGGAATATTGAAAATACAAGATTTCTCTCTGTTCGACCCTCTGATGCCCCTCAGGATCCTTTGCTTGGAAACCATGGAGCTGGCAATGTGGTTTGTCATTTTTCCAGACAAAGGACATCCTTGATTTTCCTTCAGTGCAAGAGATGAAATGAAATGTGAGGCAGGAAACTGAATTGCAGGGTCAAAAAAAAAAAAAACCAAAAAACCACTGGGAACAGAAAAATATCCATAAAATCCCTGCAATCCACATTTCACCCACAGATTTCTTCCATCTCCCTCTTTCCCCGCTGCAGCATCCTTGGCATGCATCTTTTTGGATGCAAGTTCAGCCTGAAGACCGACACGGGGGACACGGTTCCAGACAGGAAGAATTTTGATTCTTTGCTTTGGGCCATTGTCACCGTGTTCCAGGTAAGCTCTGTGTCCTTAGGGACATTTTAAGGGGGAACAATGAGGAGTTTTTATTCCATCAAACACTTCCAGGAGGTGTCAAATTTGGAGTGAGGAGTTATCGGGGCAGAGATGGCGTTTCTGGGTCTAAAGAGGAAAAATCTGCTCCAAATCAGCACTGTCCGTATCTCTTAGCGGTAAAAGCGGGACACCCACTCTTATTTTCCTTTTTGCTGCCCATCCTGCTCCTACCCTGCCGATCTCTGTCTCCTTCCCTGCCCCAAAGATGCCCTTTGCAAGCAGTTCTGTGTCACTGGGAGTGACAAATCCCCTCACGAAGCAGAGCTGGAGGTGCTGGGGAAGCCTTGATGTAAGAAGTTGTGTTTCCTCTGCAGCCAAGTTCTGCTTTGTGCCTGAAATTCCTGGCAGCTTCCACAACAGAGGAATCAGCTGCTGTTCCAAGGATATTTTAAATATAAAGATTAGACTTTCGTGTTTCAAAGCTCAGGCTTTAGAATCTGGGTGCAACAAGTGCGAATAAAGTTTCTAAAGGCAGAGCAGCGTCACTCAAGGTGGAAACCAGTCCAGAGCCTTCACTGTGGATATAAATTCCTACAAAGGAACAAGGACAAATCAGACAAAGAGCTTCCCATTTCTCCCTTCCCAACGCACAGATTGCTGCATTTCTCCTCCCAGCCCCTTGGGAAATGCAGCTGGCACGGAGCACAAAGGCTCAGTCCCGTGTCCCAGGAAGGTTTTTGAGCAGCATGACTCAGTGCAGCATTCCTGTCCCCAAAGCCACCTTGGGTTGGGGGGTTTGAGGCCATTCTCATTGCGGGAATTAATGCGGAACATGAGCCCGTCATCCATTTTTCCAAAGTCCTCCAGGATTTTTGAAGCTGGAGAGTGGAAATCCCTGAGGAGGATCCCTCAGAGCAAAGCTTGGCAGTGATGGTTTGTTGTTTTTTTTTTTGCCCAGTATTTTTTACCTAAAGGAAACGACTTCCCCGAGGTTCTGGAGCCACTCAATGTCATTTATCTCATTAAAAATCCTGTCCTTCACCCTTTCCTTCAGCTCCAGCTGCCTCGCGAGGAGCAGCATGAAAGGAGACAAGATCTGCGGCCCCAGATCTGTTATCTTCTGATGGTTATCAAAGGAGGCAGAACCTCCACCAAATAACGGGATTAGGACAGTGCACCCTTCATTTTGGGATATCTTGGATCCAAACTGTCCTCTCTGGGCGGGGGGGGAGTGCCAGACCTTCCTGCAGGGAGAGGAGCCTTGGCCAGCAGAGGTGCAAAGATCTGAACAAAAGCAAACCCCCCCAAGGTGATCCGAAATGACGTGCAAAGAGCTAAATAAAGGCAATTCCCGAGTGCTCGGGGGAGGTCAGGAGGAGAGGGAAGGTGGGATGGGTCTGGCTTCTTTTTCTCCTTGACAAGGTCAGGATGAATAATCCACGTTTTAAGGTGTATTAAACGTAGATTTCAAGTTTGGACTTGGCAGTTTATTATTTCTTATCTATTCACGGACTCAGGAGGGGTGAGCTCTAACTAGCAAATTAGAAAACGAGGTAAAATGGAGCACCTCTGGCTCTTCCCAAGGTTATTTAAGTGCTAATCACCCAATAACGAGGTGACACCTGTATTATTTATATTTCTTTTATATATTTTTATATTATATATTTTATATATATAATATATTTATATATTATATATATATTTATATTTATATATATTTGTATATTTATATTATTTGTATTATTTGTATTATTTGTATTATTTGTATTATTTGTATTATTTATATTATTTATATTTCTGACCAAATAATGACCACTCGAGGTCTGCAATGAGGACCTTTTTCACCCAACTACAGAAAACCACCCAAACCCACGAAGAAGAAAGAAGAGGAAGGTGAAGAAGAAGGACTCAGACAATGCCCAAAATCTTCCATCTTAGCTCACATGTATCACTATAAACTAAACCCCCCAAATCCGCGTTTCCAGAATTCCAGCAGGAAGGTGGCAGGGTTTCAGTGCCGTGCTCAGAGGAGCTGAGGCTCTTCCCTTTTCCCTTTCCCTGCAGATCCTGACCCAGGAGGACTGGAACGTGGTGCTGTACAACGGGATGGCCTCCACCTCCTCCTGGGCCGCCCTCTACTTCGTGGCCCTGATGACCTTTGGCAATTACGTGCTCTTCAACCTCCTGGTGGCCATCCTGGTGGAAGGATTCCAGGCAGAGGTGAGGCATTCCAGGCTGAGGGAGGGATGGAGCTGACACAGGCTGTGTGGGGATAATCCACATCAGGGAAAGCATCTACCCAGGCAGTCAGCCCGAAATTTAGATTTAAGGGGTACAGATGAGCTGGGCTGGGCACATGAAGCTCTTTTGGATCAATCTTTGCAGCCCAAAATTTAAATTTAAAGGAGGGCACCTTGCTTTAAATTTAAGGCTGGGCACCTGAAGCTCTTCTGGATCATTCTTTGCAGCCCTAAATTTAAATTTAAGGGGTGCAGATGAGCTGGGCTCATGGGCTGGGCACATGAAGCTCTTCTGGATCAGCCTTTGCAGTTAAAGCCCACTGGATGTGGGATGGGAATTGGGGGGACCGGAAATTTGATCTCCTACACACTCTGCGGTGCAATTCGGAAGAAATAATTTCGGATTAATTTCAACTCGCCCGATCTCCCACATATCCCAGGGTTTGTGTTTCTGTGTGGTGGAACCCAGCCTTTCAATATATTAAAAAAAAAATTAAAAAAAATAAAAAATCGATCAGCTTCCCTTGATCCGGGGTGGTCACCTTGTCCGAAAAGGAAATCAGGGTGGCTAAGCAGGACTTTCCCCTTGTGACTTTTTATTCTGAGATTCCAGCCCTGAGCACCAGGCAGGATGAGAGCTGGCTCTGAGCCCTGTCCTTCCCTTGGGACCCTGCCCCTCCTGGAATATTTAAAGCCGGGAGCAGAGCTGCTCAAAGGCTCTTTCCAGGTCCCTAACATTCATTGCTCAGATCTGTAGGATGAGGTGGAAGGAAGTTTTCTCTGCTCAACAGCCTGGCAGCTCACAGGGATCTGTGCAGGGATGTGTGCAGGGATCTGTGCAGGGTTCTTTGCGGGATCTTTGCAGGGTTCTTTGTGGGATCTTTGTGGGATCTTTGCGGGATCTTTGTAGGGATTTTTGCAGGGATCTTTACAGGGATCTTTGTGGGATCTTTACAGGGATCTTTGCAGGATCTTTGCGGGATCTTTGCGGGATCTTTGTAGGGATTTTTGCAGATATTTTTACAGGGATCTTTTCAGATATCTTTATAAGGAACTTTGTAGGGATTTTTGCAGATATCCCTACAGGGATCTTTGCAGGGATCTTTGCAGTGATCTTTGTAGGGATTTTTGCAGATATTTTTACAGGGATATTTTCAGGAATCTTTGCAGTGATCTTTGTAGGGATCTTTGCAGATATCTTTGCAGTGATCTTTGTAGGGATCTTTGCAGATATCTTTGCAGTGATCTTTGCAGGGATCTTTGTAGATATCTCTGCAGTGATCTTTGCAGGGATCTTTGCTCCCGTTCCTCCCCTGCCCTCTGGGAGGTTGAACCTGGTGCTGCTGTGAGGCCAGAGCTGGGCAGAGCTCCCTGAGTGCCTCATTTCTCCTGCAGACGAGCAGCTCTGGTTTCCCTGCCCAGCCCTGATGGCTCCTTCCAGAGCTCTCACAGACCACGATTTAAACCAGCTCTGCTTTTCCCAGCCTGGGGCACTCACCCCAAAGGCCCCCAACCACAGGCGTGGCATTTGCAGGGCACATTTTGTTATTTATTATCAATCCTGGCTCCAGGCCGGTGGGTTTGTCACTCGTCTCGGGCAGAGGTGTTGCACAAAACCCTTCTCAGCTGCCAGGGCTCCTCTCAAAGCCTTGCGCTGAGAAATGATGGAATCCTGGAATGCTTTGGGTCAGAAGGGGCTTTAAAGTTCTGGTTCCAAGCCCCTGCCGTGGGCAGGGAACCCTCCACCAAACCAAAGATGAATTCTCAGTGCAGCTGGGTTTGCTTTTGTCCTCCCTGCTTCTGTTGCTGCCCTGGGAATGAGGCAGGATTCTTGTTCTGACCTCTCTGCCCTCTGACAGGGGCTGTTCTGAGCAGTCACAGGAGCCACCGAGGAGAATTTCTCCTCCATTTGCCCAGGTGTTTCTTTTCTTTATCTGGAGAGGGACCCTGGGAGATCTGAGAGCTGCTCTCAGCTCAGAGCCATCACCAGGGCTCCAGCAAGGGCACTAAAAATCGTGCTGTGAACCCCAGCACACGCTCCCAGCCTGATCCCAGCTCCTCATCTGCCTCTGGAGCAAGTTTGCCAGGAGTTTTCCTAGAAGAGAGCAGACTTAAATGGCCACAAAGCCATTTTTAGTACATTTGTGCTTGGTACAAGTAGCCAGACTTCAAGCAGGGCCATAATTGAATATTTGTGCTTACACCATTCCCGTGTCATTTTGAAATCTCCCCCAGAGCTGCTCTGGGAGAGCAGGCAAGCCTTCCCAAATCGTGCAGATCTTTCATCCCCTCACTCTGCACTGGTGTTCCTGCCCTGAAACAAAGATGAATCGTGGAGCTCGAGCCTCTCAGCCACCCTGGCTGCAATAAATCACAGGCAGGATGAAGCTCATTGCCACTTCAGCACCGTGGCTCTGGGAGCTGTGGGGGTTTGTTCAGGCACCAGGCAAGGAACTGTGCTCCTTTTCCTGGGATCAGCTCTTTAATCCAGCCCTTTGCTGGCAGTTTGCATGGATTCCTGCAGTCCTGTTCTGCTGGAATCCCTCCCCCAGCAAGGAGAACCTGAGGAGGGCTCCTCTGTCCCAACCCGATGGTTCCTGGTGGCAGGAACGCACAAAAGGGAAAATGAGCTGGACTTCCAGGAGGAAAGGCAGGGTGAGGGTGGCTGTTCCCTGCCCTGAGATGCTGCAGGGCTGCCAGGCAAACTGGCCCCATTCCCTCTGCCTCAGGTTGCCAAGAGATTTCCCAAAACAATCTCTTCCCAGCCAGCAGGGTGAAAGCAAATCAGGCTTTCCAGATCTAAGTCAATTTTAAAGGGCTGTCAAACACAGGATTAAAAACCCCTCTGACATCCTTTGACATCAAACCCCAAGTGCTTTCAGCTGGGATCAGGGAGAGAGCAAACAAGGAGTCCCACCATGCCAGGTTTTCCAGTCATTCCTGCAATTCCAGCTGCTCTGTGCTGTTTTCCCCTGGGATTTGCTGTTCCTGCAGCAATGTAGGAAGCACAGTGACACGGCAGGGACGTGGTGACAAGCACAGCACGATCCTTTCTGTCCAAATCAGTGAAAACAAGGGAGAGGGACTTGCCTGGGATCATCCCCAGGGTGGTCCCAGAGGGAATTTGGCATAAACCACCCACGGGGAGCAGAGGTAGCTCTGAGCTGCTGAGGGATCCTAACGAGTTGGGTCTGTTAATTGCCTTCCTCCTCTCTGCAGGGAGATGCCAACAGGTCAGACACAGACGAGGACAAGACATCTGCCAACTTCGAGGACGAGTTTGAGAAGCTGAAAGATTTCAGAGCAACAGGTGGGGTTCTGTGGCTGCCTTTTCCTGGGAACCTGGGAGCCACAGCTCTGCTCCCACAGTGGAAGAATCCAGTTTATTTGGCAATTAATCCGACTGCAGGGTCACCAGGGCAGGTGTGCAGAGCATAGGGGACGCTAAAGGAGCGTTGATATTTCCTTCGGGCAGATGTTTCTTCCTGATTTAAACGTCCCCAAGAATTTTCAGCTGTGTCTCCCCCTTCCCCCTGCACCATTAGCACGGAGTGCTTTGCTGACAGCGATGTTCTCACCCCACTTCTCGGCAGCTTTTCCAATCAATCACGGTCTCATCTGTTCCTTTTGGTTTCCCACACGGGAATGCATTTGGGGCGAGCTTTGATGGATGGAAAATGTTGCTGCTCATTTGTGTTCCAGGAGGGTCTGGCAGTGGGTTTGAGGGAAGGCACACACTGCTCTGGTGCACCAAGACCACGGGATTGGAGGTGACAGCCTTCCCTTTGCAGGGGATCACACATTTGAACAGGGAATGATGGCAAACAGGAGCCACTTTAGTTCCTGCTGCCTTCAATTCCCAGCTTGGGCTCTGTCAGGATCCCTCCAAATGCTTCTAAACCAGAATTTGTTTCAGCCAAGGGAATGCTGGTTGTGGGGAGCAGATGGAATTCAGAATTTGTTGGGGAAGCTGAGGCAGAGCTGCAACACAGGGAGGTGATGGAGCTGCTCAGGCTGGAGATGAGGCAGCAAATCCCCAACACCAAGTGACCAAATGTCCCCTGAAAATGGTTGGGAAGGAGCCCAAAGGACCAAATCTGCACCAGCTTCAAATAAGGAGAGATTTCTGGGGGAAATAAACATTGTCACCCCTGCTCAGGTGAAACAGAGATAGAAAGCAGGGCTGAAGGTGCTGTCAGAACAAATTCAGGAGTGATTGTGGCCAGGGGCCAGCTGGTGACTCAACAGCAAAAAGGGTTCAGCAGTTCCAGTGCAGAGCTCTTGGTGTGTGACACACTCAGGGCCAGGAGGGATGTGGATGAGGGATGGGATGGGATGGGATGAAATAGGATGGGATGGGATGAGAGATGGGATGGGATGAAATAGGATGAGATGGGATGAGGTGATCTTCAAAATCCCTTCCAAGCCAAGCCATTCCATAATTCCACCATTCCTTTGGAGGCCACTGAGTTCAAGAGGTGGCAGCGTTCCCCTGATGCCTTTCAGCACCGTGGCAGGGGATTCTCACTGCCCCCAGCTCCTCTGGGCAGAGCTCCTGGAGCAGGTCCCCGGCAGCGGTGTCCCCTCACGCCGTGTCCTCTGTCCCTTCCCTGCAGAGATGAAGATGTACTCGCTGGCTGTCACCCCCAACGGGCACCTGGAGGGCAGGGGGGCCGTGCCCCCGCCCATCATCATGCGCACGGCCGCCACCCCCATGCCCACCCCAAAGTGCTCCCCACACCTGGACTCCCTGCACGCCCTGGGGGACTCAAGGAGAGGCAGCAACGCCTCGCTGGACCCCACGGGCTACGACCAGAAGTCCTTGGTAGGTTCTTGTGGCCGACAGCTCCCCCTCAAGTGACACAGAGAGCACTGTGGGGTCTTTGTTTCTGGGTTGTGGGGTGGAAGGGACCCACAGGGATCAAGGGGATGGGCCTTGCAGGGGTTGATCCCACAAGTTTGGTGTTGCCAGCACCAGCTGAGCTCAGCTTAGGGTCACGTGAGACATTTGTGACAGACGCTGCTGGAAAATGAAAGGGAGGGTGGTGGAGGTGGGAAAGGTGCAGAAAGGAGAAGAGCAGAGCTGAGGTGTGCAGTGACAACAGAGCAGCCAAGGACAGTGAGTCCATGGAAAGGGGGAACAGGGATGAGCCAGGATCCAGCGTTTTCCTGCCTGGTGCCTCGCAGGAAGCCTTTGCCAAACCATCTCACTGGAGAGCCATAACCTTAACTGGAGATAACCATCTCACGTAACCTTAACAAGTCCAGTTACCGCCAGAGGAGGAGCAGGAATCTTTTCCAAGCACACCAGCCGTTTGGGATGTCTGGGAGAAGCTGCCAGGTTTTCCTGTGAGGGTGAGACCTGCTCCCTCCCTGGTGTTTTAGGGTTGTATCTCGAATTTGTGTTGTGTCAGGGGGATGAAGCATTTTCCCTTCAGCTCTGGTGACAGCCCCACAGCCCTGCTGGAGGGGAAATCGAGGCAACAAGGGATGAGGGGGTTTGGAATGAGGAGATGGGATGAGATGATCTTCAAGGTCCCTTCCCAAGCCAGGCCATTCTGTAATTCCACGATTCCTTTGGAAGGCGCTGAGTTCCCAAAGGCCCCTTAAGAGCTGGTGACATTCCCCTGATGCCAGGATTGCCCCGGGAGCTGCAGCTCTGGCAGCTGTGCCTGCTGCAGGGCGGGCGGGAGGGCAGCTCTGTGCACACAGGGCAGCAGAGGCAGAGGGCAGAGTGGATTTTCCTGCTGCTGTTCATCCGTCCCACTCCTCCGCTCCCTAACTGCGCGATCATGTTCAGATCAAGGCAGCAGAGCGTGAAGGCTCCTCACGCCCAGGCACAGCCACCACCCCCCGTGCTAAGCTGCTTAGTCAACCTGATGCCTTTGAAAAGAAAACAGAGCTGACTGCTGTTTGCCTTGGGCTTTCATGGGATTGCGAGCTGCGGCGGAGGGATGCTCATCCTTCCAATCCTCTCTCAGGACTGGCTGTGCCACCAGCCGGAGGCAGATGAAGCAGGCAGGGGAGAGCTGAGGAGGAGGAGGAGGAGGAGGAAGGCAGTTTGCCTTGGTTTGTGCTTGGGAGGAAGGCATGGAGGGGAAAGGGAGTTTTCCTCCCGGCTTTTCTGCGCTGACCTTAAGCTCTCTCATCCTGGGAATTGCCTGGTACCTGTTCAAGTGCACGGACACGCACTGAAATTTGTGGAGAGGCATTCACTCGGCTTCCTCACGCAGCTAATGGAAGGAAAGCAATGGAAATAGGGGCACAATTCCCACCAGGCACTCGGGTGACTCAGGTTCCCTTTGGAAGGCGGGGAAGTTGTGAGCTGAAACTACCTGAACATACCAGTTCAGCAAAATGCCACTCATTGATGTCTTTGGGTTCATTTTTTGGGGAGAGTTGGTGTTGCCAGGGAGTCACCAGGACAGAGGGTTGGTGGCTGTGCTCCAGCTGTGGCCCAGGACCATCTCCAAGTGGCTCTCATCTCAAGGCTGGAATGGGAGTGAAAAGCAGGAAGGGAAGGCTGTAGCAGTGTGATTTTAGATGGTGGAGCTGTTAACAAATTCCCAGTAAGCATCTCCTGTGGAAAAGCTGCTTGGGGAGGATTCAGGCAAAGCAGCCAAGTCCACACATCACACACACCATGGCCAGCTCAGCCAAGAGAGGCAAGAAGGGCCTTTTGCATGCTAATTCCAGCAAAGGTTTATTCCAACCTGCCAAAGGGAATCGGGAACAAAAGACCCGACCATGTGCTGTTCACAGATTCAATTATGGGGTGAGGAACCAACGGTCTGAGGGCACAGGGGTGTACAAAGGGCAGTGACCTATAGGGGGCACAGGGCAGGCCACCAGGGATGCCACAACCACTGGGGAAACAGGGAAAGGAGAAACCACGAGAAT
>VZSR01003816.1:4238610-4258925 GCA_013398615.1 Brachypodius melanocephalos
GGGGGGGGGTCGTGGTTTTTTCCCCATTCCCTAAAAGGACGGATGAAAATTCAGCGTGGAAATGTTATTGCCTCGAGGCTGGGCTTAGGGTTGGGATTGGAGTTAGGGTTGGGGTTAGGGTTAGAGGCTCATGTTTTGAGTGGTTTTTCCCATTCCCTAAAAAGATGAATGGAGATACAGCATGGAAATGATATTGCCTCAAGGCTGGGCTTAGTGTTAGGGACTTGTGTTTTAAGTGGCTTTTCCCATTCCTGAAAAAATGGATAAAAATCCAGCGTGGAAGTGTGTTATCACCTCCAGACTTGGGTTAGGGGCTCATTTTTTAAGTGGCTTTTCCCATCCCTAAAATGATGGATGGAAATTTGGTGTGGAAATGTTACTTATTGCCTCAAGGCTGGAGTTAGGGTGAGGGGCTCATGTTTAAGTGGCTTTTCCCATTCTCTAAAAGGATAGATGAAAATTCAGCATGGAAATGTTATTGCCTCAAGGCTGGGGTTAGGGTTAGGGGCTCGTGTTTTAAGCAGCTTTTCCCATTCCTAAAAGGACGGATGAAAATTCAGCGTGAAAATGTTATTGCCTCAAGGCTGGAGTTGGGAACAGCCAACCCAAGCTGGGGGATGGGCCTTTACTTCCTGGAAGATCCCTTTTTGATGAGATCTATTTTGAGCTGTGACATTGCAGTGGCATCCCATGAGGTAAAAAGTCTTTTATTCCCCAAAATGCCTCATTTTTGGGTCGATTGGGATTGTCCCCTTGGCCCAGGATGCCTCCAAAAATGAGCTGCAGACACAACATGTGAGTGGCTTTACTCACATGAGCTGTTTGGTGTCACGAAAGCTTGAAACCCTAAAAATAAATGCTTTCCACTTAACTTTTTGGTTGCTTGAGGCCTTTTTGGGTCTGGCACAACTGTTTTTCTCAAAGTGACACCTTCCCAGAAGTCTTGCTTTGTCCATCTGTTCCCTTTTTCCACCCCTTTCCTCCTTATTTTCTTGGACAAATGTGACAACGGCCGCCACAGCTCTGTCCCAAAAGCTGTGACTGCCCCCAGACGCAATGAAAATCCATTTACTGCCCCCTCCTTCCACAAAAACACTGTGAAAGTTGAAGAGGCAGGAAAATAAAAGAGGAAGAAAAGGTGTTCCTTCCTTTCTATCCAGAGTTATTGCTACCGGATCCGCAAAGCCCTGGAGCCCTACAAACCCCAGTGGTGCAAGACTCACGAGGACTGGTCCCTCTACTTGTTTTCCCCACAGAACAGGTAAGAAATTCCAGTGAAATTCCAGCTCAGCAGGTGTTTGAATTAATGGAATATTGCATTCCTAGCGAGTCTCCCACTTGGGAAAAATCCTTCAGAGTTTTAGAAATCCAGTTTCTTGATTTTGAGGTCAGGTTTTCAGTTCGGTGCGGGTGGAACTGCGTGGTTCACCCCATTGCTGTCAGTGTTTTGGTCAGCATTAGTAGTAATTAATAATTAATGACAATCATGGCTGAAGCCTGTGGAGATGCTGCCTGGGCTGGTGCTGGTGGCTCACCAGCAAAAGGGTTTTGGGGAGGAGGAGCCCATTCCTGACCCAAACTTCCAAAGGATCTGTTCTTCCCCCCTTTCTCCAGGTTCCGAGCCATGTGCCAGAAGGTCATTGCCCACAAAATGTTTGACCACGTGGTGCTGGTCTTCATCTTCCTCAACTGCATCACCATAGCTCTGGAGAGACCAGACATCGACCCCCTGAGCACGGTGAGAGGCATTTCCTTCCTCCATCCCCCACCCAGGTCTTCCTCTCCTCAGGACCAGACCCTGCTAGATTAATGCTGGGTTTCTGACTTGTCTCTCTTTGTTGTTCTGTGTTTTCCAGGAAAGGATATTCCTAAGTGTCTCTAATTACATCTTCACTGCCATCTTCGTGGTTGAAATGATGGTTAAGGTAATTAGAGCCTCATCCCACGGCCCAGAGCAAATTCTGGCAATGACCAGACCACGCCAGAGTCACAATCTGGGTGAAGATTCCAATGTCTCCCTTCTCCTGGCTGCAGGTGGTGGCTCTTGGCTTTTTCTCTGGGGAGAACACGTACCTGCAGAGCAGCTGGAACGTCCTGGATGGAGTCCTGGTCTTTGTGTCCATCATTGACATCATTGTGTCCATGGCATCGGCAGGAGGAGCCAAAATCCTGGGAGTCCTCCGTGTGCTGAGGCTCCTGCGGACCCTGAGACCTCTCCGGTACGCACTGACAAATCAGAGACTTGGGGAAATGCACGAGGTCTTGCTTAATAATGTGAAAACCTGAAATACAACACGGGTGGGAACACTTTTGGGGACCTCTAAACTCGGTGAGGAGCTGTTTGAGCTCCCCAGCAGAGAGAGGTTTGCATTTGAACAGCTGCTGATGAGGGTTTGATAAGCTCCAGCATTGTCCTGAGGATTTTTAAGCTCCAGCATCCTTCCCTGTTCTCCCGACCCTGCCAAAAAATCCCTGCAAAGCAGCTCCTCCCCCAGCAAGGCACAGGAGGGCAGAGCTTCCAGCATTTGAGAACGGGAGTAAAGATGATTTGTATTTTGGTTGTGATTACGCAATAAGGAGGGATAATGCTCGGTGGGGGGGATTTGGATCAGCTCCTGTTCTGGTTTCATCCTGCTTGGCAAGAAACAGGAGGCTTTATTTAATTGAAATTTCAGGGGAATGAGACAGTCACCTCCAAAAACGTGGAAACCTTCTGGGACAAAGCCGTGCTTCGTGAGAGTGATAGGAAGAGGGGATCTTCCAGACCACGAGAACAGCAGCTCTCTGTGCTCTGTGTCACCTTAGTGACAAGGAGATCAGTGTTTCTGGCTCCTCGCTGTTCTCCTGGTGGCGCCAGGGTCCCCTGGCAGTGCTGGCTCCCCAGGAGACCCCGGCCAAGTCCCCCTGTGTGACCCACAGGAGTGGGAACAGAATCCAGGGCACGGGCAGTTCATGGGGAAAGGGAAGGGGGAAGGAGGGAATTGATCTTTGAGAATAACTAGGCCAGGTCCTATGAATAGAAAGGAATTCATCACCTCTCACCACCGAGCACTGGATGGCTCCAGGGACCGTTCCTAACACTTTGGAGGTGCAGTTCAGTCTCCACATGATTTCTCTCAAACAAGGCCCTGTGGAAATGCTGCAGCACAAAACTCTTTTCTCTGGGCTGGGCAGGCACAAGGCGTGGTTATCCGTGTGAGCTGCAGCTCCCTGCAAGGGCTGCCCCTCCACGAGCCCATCCTAAAAACAACTTGGATGTTTTTTAGGGAAGGGCAGTGCGTTCCTCAGGCTCTCCCCCAGGAAAGCAACGCTCCTGCTCTTCCTACCACCCAAAACCTGCCTCAGAGCACACCTGGAATCTGCTTCCCAACGGGATTGACCCCTTTGGCTGTGGAGCTGTTGATCACAAGCTCCTGTTAGCCAAGAGCCTGTTCAGGAACTAATTAGGAAATAAATTGGAATTGCTCTGTTTGGAAAGTTGTCATGGCCACAGCTGCAGAAGGAGCACCAGACGTGCTCTGCAGGCCCGCTGGGACGCTGCTCACGTGTTGGGAGAGGAAGGAGGGTCCTGCCTGTGTCCCTGCCCTGGGATCAGAGCCCTTGGAGGGATCACACCCCTGGAGTGAGGTACAAACAGCCCACAGGGGGAACTCTGTGATATCCTGCCCACAGAGAGCCTACCCTCCTCACTCAGCCCAGCTGCCACTGCTTGAATTCCATCTGATGTGATTGGGAATGTTCTGGTTGCCTGAAGAAATCCCTGCCTGCAGGTAGAGGAGGGATGTGCAGAGGAGAAGCAGCTGAGTGATAACAGGACAAGCATCAAAATTAAAAGTTTCCTTGTCTTGTCTTTTTTTTTTTTTTTTTTTTTTTTTCCCCAGAGTCATCAGCAGAGCTCCAGGTCTGAAGCTGGTGGTGGAAACCTTGATCTCCTCCTTGAGGCCTATTGGGAATATTGTTCTCATCTGCTGTGCTTTCTTCATTATCTTTGGGATTTTAGGGGTCCAGGTAGAGTATTTCCCTCTCCTGTCAGGTACTGCTGCAAAAGAGAAGCTGCTTTTCTCACCCACTGGGGTTGAGGTGGAAATAATGAGCTGAAATGCCTCCAAAGGAAGATTTCGGTTTGGGAGGAAGAGCCAGGCTTTAGGAGAAATGATCCAGGGTGGGGCTGGCAGCTGCTCCCAGCAAGGATCTCAGGATTAGAACAGACAGACCTCCCTGATGAACTCTACTAAAGGAATGAAAGATAAATCAGAGAGCAGACTCCTCAAAGTTGCTCATTTTTGTTCTTTTTTTAAAAAAAAAATTTGTCTTCTCAAATGCAGCTTTTTAAAGGCAAGTTCTACTACTGTGATGGCCCTGATGTCAAAAACATCACCACGAAGGCTGACTGCACCAACGCTCACTACAGATGGGTCCGGAGGAAATACAACTTCGACAACTTGGGGCAGGTAAAGCCCTCCCTGCAGGGATTTTCTGTGCCAGCTTTTCCTGGATGAGCTCTAGAAATGTGTGGCTTCAGCAGGGTGTGGAGCCACCATCAGAGGAAGTTTCCAAAATTGACGTTGCCATCTGTCTATCAGCGGGTTGATATTTGCACTCGGTGATCTTTGAGGGCTGTTCCATCCTGGGTCATGCTATGGCTTGATCTGGAAATCTCTGCCTTTTACCCTAAATGTGTGAAAATGGATCAGATCAACTCCTGATCTCTTGCTAGGGTTGTACAAGTCTTTGGTTTTAGGAGTGCTGTCCTAAAGCCACTGCTTTGGGATGCAACCCCTCAACCGCCCCTTTTATTCTCCTGATTTCCGGCTGTTCTCTTTGCAAATGGGGAAAATAAGCTGGCTGAAAAGCAGGAGGAGTTGGGATTTCCTTCTCTGGGGGCTGCAAGGCAGGACCAAGCTCTTGTGTCCCTTTTGCAGGCGCTGATGTCCCTGTTTGTGCTCTCCTCCAAGGACGGCTGGGTGAACATCATGTACGACGGGCTGGATGCCGTGGGCATCGACCAACAGGTACCCGTCCTGCAGAGCCCAGCTGTGCCCCTCTCCCCTCTCAGGCCTGGGGGTTCCAGGGTTTTTGAAATCCCAGGAAGGAGCAGAGCTGTGGAACCTCCTTGAGGTCCCGACTGCTCATTGAGCTGCCGGTTTTCCATTTCTTGGAGCTGCTTTTCCACAGCTGCTTCCCATGCTGGGCAAGCTCTGACGTGTCCTACAGCAGAGGATGTAGAGTGAATTGGAATGAGGGTGCTTGAGGATGGGAAACCACCAGGAATGCTGTGAAAAAGGCAGTCAGTTTGTGAGTCTTGTAGCATTTTCCATGGGAAGTCAAGTCTCGCATGAGTAGGACCCACCCAGAGCCACAGTAACGCTTTGGACTTCATTTCCCCCACTTCTGAAGATCTGGTAACAACTGAGAGACATTAAGCAGGAGCCCACATCTGAAAAATTCAAAATCTGGAGCCTATCTTTAGCTGAAACGATCTTGCTGGTGGGATGATGCTCATCCACTGAGATTTATCCGAAACTGTGTGAAATAAACGCCAAAATAATTAAATCCTGTGAGGCGGTTTGGGGTGGGTTTTGCACCAAACGGTAAAATTTTAGTCAGTGAGAGGGCGAATGAGAGGAAAACACTTTGGGAAAAACCTTTCCTCCTCCTCCTCCCCACACAACTTGTTGCTCCGAAAAAAAAATCTGACTTAACCCGCCCGGTCTGTGCCGCTTCTCCCTCATTTCCGCCCTCCCCCAGCCCATCCAGAACCACAACCCTTGGATGCTGCTCTACTTCATCTCCTTCCTGCTCATCGTCAGCTTCTTCGTGCTCAACATGTTCGTGGGGGTGGTGGTGGAGAACTTCCACAAGTGCCGGCAGCACCAGGAGGCGGAGGAGGCACGGCGGCGCGAGGAGAAGCGGCTGCGCCGCCTGGAGAAAAAGCGCAGGAGTAAGGAGATGTACCTGTCTGGTCGGTAGAGTGCCTTACAAACCAAAATCTTTCTGAGCCCTGCCTGCTCCCAAAGCAAGATTTCCTTTTGGGGTTGGTTTTTTTTTTGTTTTTTTTTTTTTGGTTGTTTTTCGGGGGTTTTTTGCGGGGTTTAGGAGGTTGCGTTGCTTCGTTACCTCTTTGGCGGTGCTTTAAGGCTCCGGGCTGGCGGCACCTTGGGATTGTCCTGGTGGGAAGAGTTCCCTGTTCACCTGGCTGAGGAGAAAAATCCTCCTCCAGCAGAGTCCTCTAAGCACTGAGGGGCAGGGGGGGAACAGCTTCAGTGCTTCCCCTGTGCCTGGAGGCCCCTCCGAGGCTGCCCCGTGCCTTAACGCACTGCCCTGCATCCCAGGACGGCCGTGGGGTTTGGTTTGGGAATTCTTTGCTCAGATAAATCAGTGCTGATGCGGTTTGGGAGTCCTGGAGCATGGCCCCGCATGCCACAGACACTGCATGGGGCATGGCCAGAGCCACGGGCTGGGGACAGAGCCCCGGGGTGGGGACAGCAGGGAGAATTCCTCTCGGGAAGGTGTCCATGGCAGGAGATGCTCGTCCCATTCCAGGCTGGGATTCAGTCCTGGGACTCCTTTTGTCCTTGGAACACTGGCCAGAGGCAGGGCCATTAGCCAAAAAAAGGAATTTAGCCAGAATTCCCTTGTCAGTGGATCTAACAGGGACCATCAAACCCCAAAAAGCACCCGAGCCTGTGCTCCTTTCCTGCCCCAAACCTGTTCATTCCAGGAGGATATTCCCAGGAAAACTGCCAGGAAAGCAGCCCCAGCTTCCCCAGGAGTTCCAGTGAGCAGGGAGAGTCTGCCAGGCGTTTTTGAGGAGTGAGCAAACCTGCCTTGGCCACTGAGATCAACGCTGAGCTCAGTCAGGGGTGAGGCCGAGCTTTTGGACCCTGTTTGCTGTGACTCTGCCTGGCAGTGTCACCTCCTGGAAGGACCAAATATTGTGACAGATTGGTTGTGTCCCCCACATCCAGCCATGGGTGTCATTTCCAGCTGGAAGAGCAGCCCAGCTCCAAGGGCACGGCAGGCACGGGCTGTGCTGGGATTTTCCCCACCCCATTCCTGCATCCCTCCAGGATTCAGGCAGGAGCTGTGTCCCTCACAGCCCCTCTCCTGCTCCTCCTTAGGGCCAGGGGACACCTCAGCACTAAATGGTGGCACTGTTGTCCCCACAGGACCTTAATGACACCACAGGGATGGCCGAGCCCGTTTGATTTTAGCCCGTTGTGAGCTCAGTGCCCGGCTCAAAATGAAATCCAGCTCAGACACTGAGTCTCTCCAGGGATTTCCAGGAGTTCAAACGCAATTTCCTTCCCCTTTTCCCATTTTGCTTTGGCAGTCTGAGGGTGGAAATGCTGAAATTTCCAGCACAGGGAGGAGAATCAGTTTTAGAGTCCCAAGGGTCCACCTTGTGCAGCTTCTGCCCCGATGTGCTGACCTAAAAGACATTCGGATAAACTCGAGGTTTAGATGAAATTAAAAAATAAATTTTAAAAAAAAGGCAATTTTAAACATCCTCAGAGAAAACAGGGGCACAGGTATGGAGGCACAGCTCAGTCCCTGATTAGGAAATAAATCTTATTAAAGCCTGGCTGTGACTGCACAGCTCAGACACCACAAAGAGCCAGTCCCTGTCAGAGTGATGGACACTGTGACATTGTCCCTGCTCAGCCACCACCTCCGAGGAGCTATTTCAGAGCAGCCATTGCACAGCTGAGGGCTGTGACATTTCATGGAGAGCACGCAGGGAGGAGGACAGATTTCTGGAAGGGGATCAAGTCAGCGGAGCAGCTGAGAAGTGAAACATTTGGCCATGTGCTGGGCTTCCAGAAGGTTCCCTGAAGCTGTCTGGCTCTACCTGCAGGGCCAGCTTGGCATCCAGACTGGAGCTGTTAACGAGCTGAACCCAAATGTCTGACACACGTTTGGGGATTTGCTGCTGACATTTCAAGGGGTTATTTTTTTTTGTTTGTTTGTTTCGATTGGGAGGGGTTTGAACCTCCTGGGTCATTGAGGTGACGATGGATTTGACGGGGAAAAAAAAATAAAAAAACGGTGGCAGACTCAGAAAGGTGTGAGCTGTGACTGTGGGCAGTGTGTGTGTGCTCGTGGAGCTGCATGGTGACGGCAGCTGGCAGCTTCCTCTGCTTCCATGTGTCCCTTTCACTGCTTCCATGTGTCCCAGCACCCCGTGTCACCCCTGTGGAGCAGCAGGAGAGAGCTTGGTCACCCCAGGAAGAGAGGAGGGAGGGATGTGGGAATGCTGACAGAGATCCCTGCTTTTAACTCAGTCAGCATCTCCCAGGAGAGGAAGAATTTGTGGTTTAACAGGAGGAAAAATCCAGCCTAGGCCACCAATGCACCCCCTGGGCTTGCTGTGTGCCTGGCACCCCGTCTGTGTGTGCTGTCCCCTGTCTGTGCTGTCCCCTGGGGATCGAGGGCTGGGGGATCTGTCCCTGCCTGCACACACGGGAATGCACCATGGAGCTGTGGCAGGCTGGGCTTGGGGCTGGGAAAGGGTTAAACCTCACCTGGGGGATCTGGGTGCCAATCCCAGGCTGGATCCAGGATTTGGAGCCTGGAACAGGGATTGTTCTGTAGAAAACACAGCTTAAATCCCAGCTGGGGGGTCTGGGTGCCAGTCCCAGGCTGGATCCAGGATTTGGAGCCCAGCAGAGGGATTGTTCTGTAGAAAATAAAGCCCTGGGAAAGTGTTAAACCTCACCTGGGGGATCTGGGTGCCCATGCCAAGATGGATTTGGGGATTGCTCCATGGAGAGCACAGCCCTGCAGCAGCACCCAGCTCCTTCTCAGGTGGGATGGGGAGTCACCACCCGCTTTGGGGTGATTTTCCAGCAGGAAGGTCTCTCTGAGCCCAATTCCCTGCTGCCACCACCTCAGATCTTTGCAAAAAAATTCTTCTCTCCCATCTGAGGGATGCTGAAGGGGTTGGCAGCAGGTTCAGTCTGCTCGAGGAGAGCAGAGGGCAGGGGGTGAGGACACTGAGAAATGCATTTGATGTGGTTTTAAAGGCAGAACTGCTCTGTGAACTTTTATTTTTTTATGCGAAGGGAAAAAAAAAAAAAATCAAGATAAAGCAGAATATTTCTTTTTCCCGACGCTGTCCCTGCTCCATCCATTATATCCAAGTGTAATTTAACAATCCTGCTGCTCTCAGCCTCTTAATGAGCTTCTCAGAAGACACAGACCGAAAGCAGGCTCCCCGGATTGAAGGGTTTGATTAAAAACACGTGGATCAGCTGGATCTCCTCTGCCCGTGGGATCCAGGGCCAAACCCAGCCCCGCTGGATCTGCCCTGTCGGGTCAGCCCTGCACTTCAAAGGCTGCAGGAGGGTCTGGGTGACACTGGGGGCTGAAAGCAGAGCTGGAAAAGCTGGAAAAGCTGGGAATCCCAGCCCCAGCTGGGAGCAGAGTGCCTTTCAGTGTCATCCCTTTGGGAAGACCCCAAAACCTGAGAATTCAGAAATACGGTTTTCTTCCTGATTTCTGTCCACGGATCTGTTCCTCCGAGGCTTTTCCCACCAGAGCTGGGAACTGTGGCAAATTTTAAGCCCCGGCAGAGGCGCCTTTCAAAGCAGGGACTGCAAACCTTTCCCTAGAGGTGACATCTCAATTTAATCATCCTCTCAGTGCCATGACCCTCTCTGCATCCAGCAGAATCTCTTGAGCTGGAGCTACAATTTTTTGGGTGCTGCATCCCTGGGTACCCAGAGTTTCCAAGCAGGGAATTATCAAGCCCTGCTGCTTGTTTTTGCAGGCAGCTGCAGGTACAGAGCTGCTCTCTTCCAGGCATGAATAACCCCATTAGGGCTTTCTAATGTTTCATGCAGAGCACTGTAATGGAGGAGCTGGAGCTGGGAATTGTAATGCCAACTAGAAAAGCTTTTAAGCCAGGGAACGGGGGCTTCATTAATTTCCATGTCAGCAGAACAACAAGCAAAGTTGAAATACTCTGCAGAGAGGTGACATTCAAGTGTTAGGCAGCATCTGAAAGCAGGGAGAGGAAAGGCTGGGATTTTCCCCTTTTTTTCAGCTGTTTGATGGTTTCTTTTTTTTCCCCCCCAGTTCGAACCAGCGGCTGAAAGGAAATTTATCTGTGTTGAGAGAGAGCATTTACAGAGCATGGAGTGCCAGGACAAGGGGAATGGCTTCCCACTGTCAGAGGGCAGGGTTATGGGATATTGGGAAGGAATTCCTGCCTGGGAGGGTGGGAAGGGGCTGGGATGGGATTCCCAGAGAAGCTGTGGCTGCCTCTGGATCCCTGGAGGTGTCCAAGGGCAGGCTGGATGGGGCTTGGAGCAGCCTTGGATGGTGGAAGGGGTGGGCTTTAGGGTCCCTTCCAATCCAAACCATTCCCTGGTGACAGAAATCTGCCAGTTGGCTGCTGGGAGTCTCATCCCAAACCCCCTTTTCCCGGAGAACCCAAGGCACAGGCTGTTTTGCCTGCAGGGATTGATGATCCCAGGCTCTCCCTCAGATCCCACAGCTCTGGTTGTGCCAGCAGCAATCAAGGTGGGTGCAGTGAGCCCTCAACGCGATTTGGGCACTTAAAATTCCCTCTGAGAGTGAGAAATGTGAACTGAGAGGAGCCCAGAGCTCTCTGCTGTGCTCTCAGCAGAGGTGAAACTTCTGAAGGGGTTGGGAATGAGCAGAACTGAGGCTCTGGAGCTCTGGAATGCTGCCTGCATCCTGCCAGAGCCCTGTGGGGCTGCTCCCCCTGTGCTCCCACCCTGCTGCAACCCCTCTGCCTTCCCGGGATCACTGATCCAGCCTGGGGCACATCCCTGAGCGCATCCCTGGGCACATCCCTGCTCTCTCCAGGCACATCCCTGGCACATCCCGACTCTTCAGGCACATCCCAGCTCCTTGGGCACATCCCTGGGCACATCCTGGTTCCTTGGGCACATCCAGGGTTCTCCAGGCACATCCCTGGGCACCCCCCAGCTCTCCCCCAGCCTGGCACGGGCAGCATCTCCTGCATTGGGCACTGCATGGGGTACCCCGAGCATGGCCCTGCTGCATGTGGTCCTTGTCACCTCTGTCACCTCCCTCCCTATGGCTGTCCTTGGATGTTTTCCCCCCACCCCACGGGAATTCCTTTCCCATCCCTTGTTCTGGGTTTTGTGCATCCCAAAGGAGCCAGGCTCCTCCTGGAGCTCCCTCGGGATAATCCTGGCCGGTTTTCCCAGCAGGAATTTGGGCAGTGCTGAGAGAGCCCCGTGAGACCCCTCTGTGCCCACCTTGGGGTCTGGCTGCTTCCTCCCTGCTCCTTTCCTCTCCAGCCATGGACACAAGGAGCTGTCAGGGAATTTAGGAGGTTTTAGTGCCTGACAGTGGGAAATGTCTTCTTGAGCTTCTCCTTCTGTAGCTGGTGGATAAAACAGAATAAACACCTGATCTTTTGCTGAATTGTGAATAAATGGGGCATTTGGGCAGGTGAGGGGTGGTTAAAACCACCTGCAACCTCTTTTCCTCAACCCATCCCTGCTCATGCCCTGGAATCCATTAATCAACCAGTCACCATGAATAAATTGCCCCTTAATATAACATTTAACTATTAAGGGTGCTCTCAGACCTCCCAAGGAGTTATTTGCACTCCCAAGAAGACATTTCCCTAAAAATATATTAAAAAAAAAAAAGCACAAGGATGTTGTAATCCTGAAAACACATGAAAGCACATCGTCCAGGCTGAGATAAATATTATACTGCAATGTTTTTATTATTATTTTTCAGGCAGGCTGAGCTCAGTAGCAGAGACAGCCCCAGCAGTCCAAGATGACTCGTAGGATTAAGGCACATGAAAGCAACAGGAAAAAAAAATGTATTCAAAACCAACTCTGGTTGCTTTCATCTTGTTTTTTCCACTCCCCTTAGCAGAAAAAAAAAAAAAAAAAGCCTTGGTGACCCTGGTCAGAAGGAAATGTTTTTCAAATGCCTCCACTGTACTTTTAACTACCAGGAGGAAAAAAAATAAATAGTTGAAAGAGAGCTGCAGATTCTGTTTCCCTTTATCCAATTAATTTTAAGGTTTTGGATTCTGATCTGGCATCAGTTGCACATAAAAAGAAAAAAACAAACCAAAACCCCTCCCACATTTCAAGAGTCCTTCCATCTGAAAGGTATTAGCAGGATGAGAGGGGTGGGAGATGGATTTCAGGATTTCAGGAGGGCGCTGAGTGCTTCTGAACAGATTCCTCTCCTTATTTTCAAGGTGAAGCAGCTTTTTCTGAGCTCTTCACGCATTTGAAGCCGAATTCGGTGAAATATTTGCAAAACCCCCTCTCTGTGAAGAACAACCCTGCCCTGACTCGGTGTGACCTCGGTGTCTCTCCTTCCCACTTGTAAAACCCACAGTAACGCTGCCCTGGCCTTGGCTAAACTCAGAATATTTACATTGCTGGAGCTGGAAAGGAATTTGACTCCCTGCAGTGCCCAGAGCCATCCCTGCGCTCACAGCTCCACTGGAGAGGGACACAGGCAGCAAACGCAGCCCTGGGGTCCAAACACTCTCCTTGGAACACTTCCAGTTTGGTCACAGGCAGAAATTTCCATCTTTCAAAGAGGGAAAAAAGGAGGAATCACAAGCAGAGGCAAAGATATAAAATTCACCTGAATGGTTTTGGATGCAGCCAAGCCCTGAGCCCTCAGTGTATTGTTTAATTCTATATTTTCTACGTATAAATTTCTATTTCTTTTTCCAGAGGAGCTTTGTGCTGCCTGTCCTGGCAGAGCCAAGCGCTTTGTGGCTGTGTCCTGTGTGCTCCCATCCCTCGGGAATGCCCTGCTGCTTTTCCTTAGGCCTTCCAAACACCCCCAAAAAAACCTCATGGAGCTCAGGGCGTGTTCTTCTCCCACCTGGAATATTCCTGGCACCTGCAGGATTGGGGGAAGATGAGCCCTGCCCTAAGCTTTGCCCTCGCCTGCAGCTGAAGCTTTGCTGGGTTTGATGCTTTTCCCTCGGCTTTGGGTCCTGTGTCCATCCTGCTCCTGCCCCTGCCTGCTTCCCATTTCATGGGGAGATTGTGGGACACAGGGAAGGACCTGAGCCTGCTGATCCCAAAAACCCCGATGGGGCTGGTGTGGGAGGCAGAATCACTCAGGGATCACACAGGAATTACACAGGGATCACTCAGGAGTCACTCAGGGATCATGCAGGAACTACATAGGGATCACTCATGGATCATTCAGGGATCACTCAGGGATTAAACAGGAATTACACAGGGATCACGCAGGAATTACACAGAGATCACTCAGGAGTCACTCAGGGATCATGCAGGAATTACACAGGGATCATTCAGGGATTACACAGGAATTATACAGAGATCACTCATGGATCATTCAGGGATTACACAGGGATCTTACAGGAATCATTCAGGAATCACTCAGGAATTACACAGGAATAACTCAGGAATCACTCAGGGATCACTCAGGGATCACACAGGGGTCACACAGGGATTACACAGGAATCACCCAGGAATCATTCAGGAATCACTCATGGATCAATCAGAGCTCAATCAAGGGTCACTCAGGGATCACTCAGGAATCACTCAGGGATCACTCAGGGACCGTGTAGGAATTACACAGGAATCACTGAGGGATCACTCAGGGATCACTGAGGAATCAGGGGTCACTTGGGGTCACTCAGAGGTCACTTGGGGTCACTCAGGGGTCACTCAGGACTCTCTCAGCCGCTTCCCATGGTTTGTCCAGCTCCCTTGTCCCGCCGTGTCCGGGTGGGATGTGTCCTTCATCCCCGCATCCCCTGGCTCAGAGCTGTCCCCCGTGTCCCCACAGAAGCCCAGCGCAGACCCTACTACGCCGACTACTCCCCAGCTAGGAGATCCATCCACAGCCTCTGCACCAGCCACTACCTCGACCTCTTCATCACCTTCATCATCGGCGTCAACGTCATCACCATGTCCATGGAGCACTACAACCAACCCAAGGTAGGAGCTGCTCCCCTTGGGGAAAAATCGGCCCCAGGGCTGTTCCCAGTGATGCCTTTGGGGTTTAGTTTCTGTGGTTTTCATCTGTTTGTAATTCTGGAATTCTTTAGTGTGTAACTGAACCCCACACACAGTGGGAGCTGCTGCTTTCCCGTTTTGGTCGGACACAGCAATTCCTCTCCAGGTCTGGGGGTCAAGGACACCTCACTGCCTCAGGCCATGAGAAATGGAAATAAAAGTGAGAGGGCAGCAAACTTGGGGTAAATGACTTCATCAGCAGAAGCTGTAATTGGAAGATTTACCCCCAGTCTGCAAATGGACCAAACTGATCAAAGTGTGAAAACCCGTGACCCATCATCCATTTTTGGGTGTAGCCCTAAATGTACCTGAGGGCCCTTCAATAATCCTAAACACTTTTTATCCCCTTAATTTTGTCTGGCCTCTGTTTTTAGGTAAAAGTCCCAAAAAAGGCATCACCAGTTTTTGGGGAGCTTCAGCGTTCTGATCCAGCTCTGCCATTTGGGAATCACTGCCTCAGGCAAAACCTTGATTTCCCTGCTTTGGGTTAAAAAAAAAAAAAAAAAACCAAAAAACCAAAAACCCAGCTAATGGAGAGTGAATTAGGAATTTTACCAGGAAAAGACCAAGCCAAATATTTCCTGCCCTGATCCCAAACCTGACTGAGCCTCACACTGGAAATCAGTCTGGAGTTTTCGAACATTCCATTAACAGATATAAACTTGGGAGCTACAGCGCCCAGAGCGTTTCTCTTCCTCAATGAATTTCGAACAGACCAATTTAAAAGTACAATTCTCCCTTTTTTTTTTTCGTGTATTATAAAGTCATTCTCCCCTCAGAACACCTTTGACATAAATCATAGGGGCTGATAAGTAAATGTATAGAAATTTATAAATTTTCCATCTATAAATTTTCCATTTTGTTATCACTTCCGAAGCTCTGGCTCAGCATTTACTTTTCCAGTAAATTCCATGGTAACCTGCAAATGCCTCCTGGATGCTGAGCCAGAGGGTAGCTCTGTGGTGTGTGTGTGTGTTTTACACCAGGGTAATTCCTTTGTTTCCCATGGAAATGTTGTTTATCCAGATTAGGTTTTATTTACGCTTGGTTTACGCTCACTTAACACAGAGCTGTAAATCCAAATGTAAATGGTCACAAACGATGGGAGAAGTCAGGCTCGGGCTTTGGCTGGAACAGGGAATTGTCCCGTCATTTTTAAGCTGCCATTTTATTTTAGGTACTGGGACAAAAATAGGGATTGTTGCCAACACCTGAGAAACTTCCAGCTCTCGTTCCCAAAAACCAGGGCATGTCCTGGTGCCCTCGCTGTGTGTGGGGTCAGCAAAGCCAGGCATCACAGAGAGGGGACATAAAAAGAGCTTTCCTGCACCCTGGGGTTTCCTGCAGGCTCCTCTCTTGCATTTATTTCCAATTTTGTCTGCCTCGATGCTCCCAATTCCCATTTTTTATTGGAAATTCCGTCCTGTCCCGCACTGAGCTAAACTCCCTAAATTTCTCCATCCCGCCCCCACCCCCAGAGCTGCTCTCCCCGCTCCCCAACTGCCTATTTTAAGGCCCCACCAGATTCCTTTGCTATTGTTGGCCCCCATCTCCAATGAAATCCATTATAAACACTCATCATCCCCGAGTGTAAACACTGCGCGGATTCCTGACTTCCGAGAGCGGCTCCGCGGAGAGCGGGAACGTTGCACCAAATATGGACACGCTTTGCCCGGCTCTGCAGAGGTCCCGTTTTTCAACAAGGAAAGGTTTTCATCCATCTCCAGGGTTTATTTATTCTCCTGAGCTCTTGAAGCAAAGCCTTTGTCCCGAGGGCTGGGATCAAGGAATGATCCGTGGAGGTTTCTCTTCCGCCCGAGGCTGGGCAGGTCGTGCCAAGGAACATTCAGGAGATGGAGAAGGGGCGAATTTTTTTCGTGTCTGGCCCAGACTGAACAGTCTGTGCACCGAGCTTGAACCTGACATTTTTAGCAGAACTAACCTTAGTGCTTCTCAGGGTTTTGTTTAACTCGGGGGCTGAGCCTTTATTTGAGTTCTGCTGCGCGATTTAGCGAGCTCTGCCAGCCCTTATGGCTTTATTCCTGATATTCCTGTGCTGCTCTCGCCCTGCTCCCTGCCAGCCCCTCCGTGGGGGTTTGGGAAGGCATAACTGGGCTGGCCTAACTGGGATTTCTCTTTCCAGTCCCTGGATGAAGCCCTCAAGTACTGCAATTACGTGTTCACCATCGTCTTTGTGTTCGAGGCGCTGCTGAAGCTGGTGGCCTTTGGTTTCCGGAGGTTTTTTAAGGACAGGTGAGAGCACTTTGAGCCCCTGTGGATTTGGGATTCAGGGCTGCATTGACCCAGTTCCAGAGGCACAGGAAGGCACAGGAAGAGCCCAGGGCTGGCTCTCTGTGCCTGCAAACTCTGTGGTGTAAGATTTAAACCTCCTAAGAGCTGCTGGCTGTGCTCGCAGGAGGGATTCAGGAAATCTCCCAAAATTCCAGATGCGTCTTTCCCCTCAGGATTTCCCTTCCCACCAGGCCTGACCAGCTCAGCTTAGAGGTCAGGAACACTTCCCAGTGACTTCCCAGATTTTGTGGCTCACAGGATGTCCGTGCCAGCTGCTCTGAGCTGGTTTGGCACCCCCTAAAAATCACGGGCCCAGATGAGGATGAGGAGATGCACTTGGGATTCCCTGGCGCCCGTTATTAACACAAATATTAACACAAATCCTCCTGGATTATCCATGTATGAGTGGATAATTCCGTGTGTCCTTCCCGTGTCTGTAGGTGGAACCAGCTGGACTTGGCCATCGTCCTGCTGTCCATTGTGGGGATCACGCTGGAGGAGATCGAGATGAACGCTGCCCTGCCCATCAACCCCACCATCATCCGCATCATGAGGGTGCTCAGGATAGCCAGAGGTGTGTCTGGGGCTCTCCAGCCGCCCCAGGAAACCCTTTGGACATTTGTCCTTCCAGCCCTGCTGCTTCATTTCCAGCAGGGAATGGGAAGTGGCAGCTCAGAGAGCAGCTGGGGGTCCCACGGGGTTTTCCTGTGGTTGGATTCTGATTCCAGCCTGGGATCACAGATCTTCTGTACTGGTCCAGAGCAGAGTGGGAGGTGATGGCAATCAGGGCTGGGGAAGATGCTCTTCACGGATGAGATGCCTCCCATTTTCCTGCCCGTTGGAGTTCTTGTAGGATTTTGTCCATTTTCACAGGATTCCAGGATGGTTTGGGTTGGAAGGGACCACAAAGCCCATCCATCCCACCCCATGGGACACCTTCCACTATCCCAGGCTGCTCCAAGCCCCATCCAACCTGGCCTTGGACACTTCCAGGGATCCAGAGGCAGCCACAGCTTCTCTGGAATTCCATTTCAGCCCCTCCCCACCCTCCCAGGCAGGAATTCCTCCCCAATATCCCATAACCCTGCCCTCTGGCAGTGGGAACCCATTCCCCTTGGCACTGCCAGTGGGATGTTCAGAACTCCCCACGTGTGTAAACAGCACGGAGAGAGATTTAAACCCTCCCTGCCAGCCCCGAGCCTCCCTTTCCTCCCTGGATTTTCCCTGCAATGCTGAGCAGGATTTGCTCCTCGTTTCAGTGCTGAAGCTGCTGAAAATGGCCACGGGCATGAGAGCTCTGCTGGACACGGTGGTGCAAGCCCTGCCCCAGGTAAGCCCCCAAAATTCCTCCATGCCCAGGGTGCTCCCCTTGGAACAGAAGTGCCTTTGGGGCCTGGGGACAGCTCCGTGCTTGGTGGCCTCTAGAAGCCACCTGGGCAGGGTCTCAGCTTTTTCCAGGGTTTTGCAGGGCTCGTCCTGGAGTGTGTTTGACGGGAGAAGCCAAAATTATGGAAAAAGAGTCCCCAGAGAGCAAATCCCTGTAGGCAGATCTTGAAGAAAGCCCAGATTTCACTGGCAAGTTTGGGAAACTCCAGGGGGGGCAGAGAAGGATCTTGGAGAAAGAACTGGGAGCTTCCAGCTCAGGGGTTTTATTTGGGAGGCGGGAACAGCCGCAGGTATTGGCAGAGGTGCTGCAGCCTTGGAAAGCCAAACTGGGGAGACGCTCCTGGGGGTTAAAATCTTGATTTGGGGTCAGCAATCAGCAAATTCTCCTGAGCTGCAAGAGAAACAACAACACTTCCAGACTTAGGGAATTTGTGCAAGCGTTCACTTCCTGGGACAGCTTTTTTATGGATCTGAGAAAAGCAGGAAAGAAACTTTTTGAGGCTTTCAGTCCTCCATCAGAATTCCAAGGTGTATGGGCTGGGTTGGTTTAAATTTTATCCTTTTTGAGGTGTGCTCTGCTCATTTGTGGGTGTGCTGATGTGAGCTTTTTTTGGATCTGAGAAGAGAAAGAAAGGAACTTTGTTCTGGCTTTCAGTCCTCCCATCAGAATTCCAAGGTTTTCTGGGTTTGGTTTTTTTGTTTTGTTTTTTTTTTTTTTTTTAAATTTTATCCTTTTAAAGGTGTGTTCTGCTCATCTGTGGGTGTGCTGGTGTGAGCTGAGGCTGAAGCAGAGCTTTACCAACCTGACCCCTGGGCTTTGTGGAACCCTTGGATTTGTGTCTGTATTTTCAATTTACAAGGCATTGTCACCACAGACCGTGTTTTCTCTCCCTCCTTGTTTTCTGTCTCCCCACACAAACAATAGGGTGGCTCCAGGCCAGGCTTTTTGGTTTCCTTGGGATGTTCTTGGTGTTTGCATTCCCAGCAAGGTCTCTTGTGGAGGGAAAACCTCAGGGATATTCCCAGCAGATCTCGTGTAAATAAAAAAAAAATGCCATTTTGACCCCCAGGGAAGCTCAGAAAATAAGAAATGAATTTTAGGAAGATGTCTCTGACAGCCATCACTCTTCATGAAGCTGCAGCTTTCATTTCCAAGGCAGGGCATGAGTTCCTACCCTAATTAAATTAACGACCTAAAACCACAGCTGGAAAATCCTCATAGAATGTGGTTTCTAAGTGACAAAAAGCGCACTAATTTAATGTTTATTCATTCAGGTTTGGGGGGAAATTCTCTTTGTCTGGTGCGTGGAGAATGCCCATTTATGGGCTGACCACGACAAGGAATTGTCACTGCATTTTTGGGGGCTGATTTTCATCAGCTTTGGCTTTGGCTTTTATTCAGCAATTTGAGTAACACTTGGAGAGCCAATTTTCCCCAAATTTGGGGATATAAATAATCCCTTCAGTCCTTTCCCCTTTCCAAAGTCCGCTTCACCCTTTCTGTATCAGGATTTTGATCCGAGGCATTGATCTGCTCTTTTGGGATTTCAGGCTGAGCTCGAGCTGCTCTTTTCAAAGTGTTCCTGCCCTGCTCTTTGTGAGGTAACCTCTGCCTGCCAGGTCAAACACCTCCTCCTCCACCTGATCTGTGGGAAAAAAAATGAGATGGAGAAGAGGAAAAAAAAAATGAGGAGAGGCCACAGAGACAGAAAGAATGGTCAGGGAATGAGCTCAGATGGACACTTTCTCTGTCCACCTTCTCCATGTCCTCTCAATCCCAGAAAAAAAACAAACAAACAAACAAACAAAAAAAACCCACCAAAAAAACAACCAAAAAAACCCCCAAACCCAGCTCCTGGTTCTTGTTTCAAGGATTCAGTGTTGGGGAATTCCATCCAGCTGGGTGTGTGGAGAGGGAAGCCCTTCCCTTGAGCTGAGGAGGTTCTCCCGGGGGTTTTAGGGCACAGATCCAGCTGGGATACCCCTGGGAGAGGCTGCAGCCCCTCCTGGAGGCTCTCCCTGCTCCTCTGGGTGGCCTGGAGGATAGTGCCAGTGTTCCCACAGCATCCCCGTGCAGGAGAATCACAGATCCTCACCAGCACCTCCAGCTCTTGTGGCTTCTCTGCAGCCTTCAGGGCATCAACAACATCTCCAAAATGTTCCTCAGCTGTGCTCCCTGCAGCCGCCCTTGGCACTGGATTCCCAGGAAATGCTGGGTAGCCCCTGGGGCCATCTGGAGTTCTCTGTGCCCGGGTTTTCTGTGCCTGGGCTGAGCTGTTCAGAGCCAGAACCCCCCTCAGGGCCTGCCAGAGCTGAGGCTGCTGCCAGAGCTGGAGCTCTGCTCCTGCTGGAGCATCCAGCACAGGCACCCCAGCCTTGGGAGGAAAGCTGCTGCCCCCTCCCAGCCCCTGCAGCCCCATGGTTCATGCTCCATCCTCTCCTTGTCTGCCCTGGGTGGATCCCAGAGTGCTCTGGAGACATCAATTACCCAGCCCCGAGGGGATTCCAGAGGGGAACAGGGAGTTACAGGATGGGAATGACTCACAGGGTCACAGACACACACACAGGGCTCCCTTCCCTTCCCTTCCCTTCCCTTCC
>VZSR01003816.1:4259025-4271017 GCA_013398615.1 Brachypodius melanocephalos
CTTCCCTCTTCCCTCTCCTCTCCATTGAAATCCAGATAACATTTTTTACAAATAACCTGGTAATAACTCCCACATTACCCAAAAACTCTTTGGGATTTCATCAACGCCATACATCTGCTGATTTTCCAGGCACCAAAAACCCTCTCAGGCTGCTTGGAGCGAAAAATCCACCTCCCTCTCCTGTTAGCTCGACCTCGAAAGTTTGTTTACGGCTTTTATTTTAATTCCCTGTAATTATTTGCTCGTTTTCCTCCCCAGCAGCGTGTGTGGGGTGTGTTTGTGCTTGTGCCTGCTCGTCTCTAATGGCTCCCAAACCATCAGTGGTCCAGCAGACCAGGAGCAGGAAAAGCTGTTCCAGAAGGCAGCAGAGGCAGATGAAATAACCCAGCCCAGCCATCCACATCCCTGTTTTATCTTTATGATTCCCTGGAGGATGGTAATAATGTTAGGGAAATTGCAGAGCCAGTTTAGGCTTTATAGCAATTACAGCCTGCACTGGGTGATTGGACTATTCCCATTCCTTTAATATAAAAAATCCCCCTCTTTCATCAGCGAGGGCTGTGTTAATTTTACGATGACAGATATCACACTGATAAACTTTCTGATTAAATTAAGCGCAGTCGAAATAACCAAACAAAAAAAAAAAAAAAAAAACAAAAAACAAAAAACCACAAAAAAACCAACAAAAGACTTCAGCTGTGCCACCCCAGAGAAGAAAACTCTCCCAAACTCAGGGTTCACTAAAAAGCACTTCAGAGACCAGGAATTCCTGGGTCTGACTGCCTCGATCCCCTCCTAATTCCTTGGTTTTTAGGGATAAAAACTCGCTGGTGGTGCTGAGAACTCACTTTGTCTCGGTTAGGAGCTGCTAACAGAGCCATTAAAGTGGCAGCAGAGATAAATGCGAGCAGTTCCTTGCAGGTGGGAGCCGGTCATGTCACTCTGCCCTTCTTGTTCTCTGCCTGAATCACCAAAAATCTGCTCCAGGAGATGTTTTTGAGGCTTGGATGCTGTGCTGGGATGGAATCCAGCACGGAGAGCTGTGATGCTGGGGTGGTGTGAAGAGCTTTTTGTGCTGTTTTCATGTCACTTGTCACCCTCCTTCAGCCACCCTGGGGGGCTTGGGACAGCTCCAGCAGCCCCCGGAGCTGCCAGTGTCGGTGTATCGGATCAGGATTTTCCTGTGGGACACGAAAAGCGGAAATCTGGGAAGTTCTTGTTGAGAAGGGCCTGAAAAGGAGAAGGATTGGGGAGTTCTCCTCTCCCTGGAGCACTGCAAGCCATCCATGCCAGCGAAACCTTTGCAAACCAGTTCCTCTTGTGCCTTGCTGCTGTCTCAGAGTCCCCAGAAAGGAAAGGCCAAACCCAAACCCAAACCGGAGACCAAGTCCCAAAGCAGCCCAGCCCTGCAGAGAGCCCTGGGGTGGCCAAATTCCCCCCCAGGAGGAATGAGTGGAAGGTGATGGAGAAGCTGCTGCTTTCCCCAAGGGCACAAAGACCTCCCTGGGCCCCTCAAAGCAGAACTCTGGGAGTTCTGGAAACCAGGGAAAAGCTGATTTTCCTCTGCCCCCGCCCTGTGCCTGCTTTGCTCGTGTTGAAAATGTGATGGAGTGAGTTCATTCACAACCTCGACTTGCCTGACCCTTGTTCTGCTTTCTCCTTGTGTAGGTAGGGAACCTTGGCCTACTTTTCATGCTCCTGTTTTTTATCTATGCTGCCCTGGGAGTGGAATTGTTTGGCAAGCTCGGTGAGTGATGGCCCCGGCGCCGCGCGCTCCATCCGGTTGGTGTTTATTTGGGATCTGGCTGCTTCCTTTTCTCTCTCTGTCTCTCTCTCTCTGTCTCTCTCTCTGTCTCATTCTTGGGCCTTCCTCAGCTTCACACCCCTGCTCTGAAGATGGAGGTTTTCTCTCGATCTCGGGGTCACAGCTGACACACGAGGATGTAACACAGAACCTTCCTCACACACACGTTCAGGGCTCCGTCCAACGCCACCCTTGGCTGTGGAGGAACTCTCTGCTGTTTAAAATATCCCTGCCCAGCACGGATCTGTTCAAGTTTTGCTACTGGAGACAGAACTGGAGTCTGCAGAGCTGGATGGGGGTCAGATTCCTGCTGGAGAGATGCCACCATAAACATGTCCCTGCTCGGAGCTTCCCCCACAGCCCAGCAGATCTCTGCGCTCGGCTCTTCCAGCTCCCAGGGCTCGTCTGCCCCGTGTTCTCAGCATCGCCTTCCCCTCTCTCCATCCATCAGGAGGCATCCCGTGCTTCCTGCTCGTCCAGCATTAATTCATCCTCCAGTCTGAGGATCCTGGAGCTGCTCAGGGATGTGCCCATCACTAAAATCAAACCCCCAGCCTGGACAATGCTGTTGGGAGGAGCCGTGTCTGCATCCTCAACATTTCCATCCCAATTAGAGCTCCAGGAGCACCAGAAGGGCCCTTCCTGAGCAGAGTTTATGGCTGTCATTAATCCCCTTTATGAGCCCAGCCCTCTGCTCAGATTACAAGTGCCTGAGAGCAGAACAATTCTTTCAACCAAAACCAAATTATTTTTCAGTCTCCCACAAATTCTGGAGAAAGAATTGGTTCTGCACCCACCCTGAGAGAAACAGTGTGGGTTTATAATCCATCCCTGGAGTTATGGGAGCGTTGGTGCAGTCACAGGGGTGAAAAATGGCTCTTCTGGTGTTTGCACACTCACCTGGGCGATGCCAGCCCAGAGAACCCCACTGGGGCAGGACTCTGCTTCCCAGACCAATTTAATGGGAATATTCCCTCCTTTTTCCTGATCAGTCCAAACCCTACTGGGGCAGGACTCTGCCTCCCAGCCCAATTTAATGGGAATATTCTCTCCTTTTTCCTGTTCACTCCATGCCATCCACAAGAACCATCAGCCCTCTCTCCCCCAGGACTGGTCATTTGTGGGTTTTTCTTGGATTTTTTTTTGTGTTTTCCCTTCCAATTTACCTCAAAATAATTACCTAAGACTGAAATGTCCAACCAAGAGCCACTGCTGCCTGTCCTAATGGATATTTAACGAGGCTGTGTTTTATGGGAAGATGGATATTTCATATGTTCAATTTGCATTCATTAGGCTGTTAATTCTCGGGGGGGAAATGTCAAATTGCTCCACTTTATCTCAGTGAAAATATCCCTCGTGGTGGATGTAAAAAAAAAAATCATCGAGGCAAGGGCGCAATCAAGAGGAAAACAGACAAAGGAGGCTGTGGAGCAAAGAAAATCACAGAAATCAGATCATGGAATGGTTTGGGTTGAAAAGGACTTTAAAGCCCATCCGGTTCCACCCCTGCCATGAGCAGGGACACCTTGCACTGTCCCAGGTTGCTCCAACCTGGCCTTGAATGTTTCCAGGGGATGAAAATTCCACCACCAACACTTCCACCCCTCCCTGTGTCGTGTCCCAAGGTTCTCCAGCTGAAAACACCTTTCCCCCTGTTCCTCCTGAGCAGGATCTCACCACTCCCCCCCACGCCATAAATCCATGGGGCGCAGCTCAGGGCGCCAGCCCCAGCTCTGGGGGCCGCTGTGGAGAATCCAGCTCGGCTTGGCTGACGTGCTGCTCCTTCCCTGCCCCACAGATTGCAGCGAAGAGAATCCCTGCGAGGGCCTGAGCCGCCACGCCACCTTCACCAACTTTGGCATGGCCTTCCTCACCCTCTTCAGGGTGTCCACCGGGGACAACTGGAACGGGATCATGAAGGTGCGTGCAGCCTCCGGGTGCTTCCTCCTCTCGGGGGAGCTGGAGGTACAGTTTTCAAACGGATTTGGGCGACTCTTGGGCAAAAACAAAAATGTTTCCCCTCAGAAGGTCAAGATGGGGCTTTCTAATATAAAAACCGGGTGTGTTTTCAAGCAGGGATTTGTCCTAAGAGTCACCCAGCCTGAAGTTTTGTTCCTGGATGTAATATTTAAGGAAAATTAGGCCAGTTTTTTTGACTGGGGGGAGTAACCACGTGCTCTGTGTCCTGTGCCTTTGGGATGTGTTATAAAATCACAGGATCGTGGAATAGTTTGTGTTGGAAGGGATCTTAAAGCTCATCCAGTTCCACCCCCTGCCACGGGCAGAGACCCCTTCCACTATCCCAGATTGCTCCAAGCTCTGTCCAGCCTGTCCTGGAACATCCAGGGATGGAAAATCCCAAACTTCTGGCCAACCCATTCCCCTCCTCGTAAGTGCCATAATTCACAAACCTCTGTATTTTCTCTGTTTCAGTTGTACCCACTTTGTGTTCCTTGGGGGGTTTTTGTGCACCCTGGAGGCCGAGCAGAGCCCCACTAACGCCTGCCCTGTCCCTCCCTGCTGCAGGACACGCTCCGGGAGTGCACCAGGGAGGACAAGCACTGCCTCAGCTACCTGCCCGTCATCTCCCCCGTCTACTTCGTCACCTTCGTCCTCATCGCCCAGTTCGTCCTGGTCAACGTGGTGGTGGCGGTGCTGATGAAGCACCTGGAGGAGAGCAACAAGGAGGCCAAGGAGGACGCCGAGATGGACGCTGAGATCGAGCTGGAGATGTCCAGGGGGAGCAGGAGCGGGGCCGTGGAGAGCCGGGCGCTGCAGGGGAGCCAGGAGGACCCCAAGGGGAAGCACCAAGCCCTGGTGAGAGCCTGCACGGAGCTGGGGAGGGAAGGGGACGGAGCCCACCAGCCTGAGCGGCAGGGTCCACACTGGCAGGTTCAGCAAGGAGCTGTCCCAGCCCCCTGCAGCGGGGATGTCATCACCACCCTCTATCCATCTGCCTTTTAGGGCCTTTTAAGGACAAACTGCCCAGTTAAGAAATGACACCTAAATTATTTTTACTTTCAACCCAATAACCAACCACCATTGGTTGGATTTTTCTACCCAATTACAAAACACCACCCAGACCCATCGAGAAGGTGAAAAAGAACTCAGTCTATGCCCTAAATCCTTCATCTTGCTTTTTATATATATCTATTCCTGTATTCTAAACCCTTAAATTCTGAGTTTTCCACCCTGTGATATCACACACTTCTACTCAAACTCCACACCCATAATTCTTGTTTTATCACTCAATTTTGGGAGCCTTTTCCACGGCCTCAGGTCAATGCAGGGTTTGCCTGGGGGTCAGAGCCTGTCAGCACAGAAAGGCTGGAATTCTCAACGCCCAGGGTTCCAACACCACCCCACATCCTGAGTCAGCTCCCAGGGCTCCTGGAGGTAGAAGGTGCTGGAAATGTTACCCTGGCCATTATTCCACTTTGGGATTTGCAGAGGATCCTCCAGCAGTTCAGTGCTGGTGTGAACCTGCAGCTCCCCACTGGCTCTGCTTAGGACATGGATCACTTGGGAATTCTCAGAGCCGGAGGTTCCTGGGTTGATTTTCCAGACACTGCCTGCTCTCTTGACTCCTATCAAATCAGAAAACAATCAAGTGCAGGGGGGAAGGAGGGCGTGAGATAATTGTCTCATCCCATGTCAGCAGCCTGTGATTAAGAGTGAACATGGAATTGCTTTGTCACCACGATCACAAATAAATCTACCGCGAAATCAGTGGGGGCTTGGAGATTAAATTACATTAAATTAGATTTTTGTGAAATCTATCAGACTCCATCAAGGCGAGGAAAGAGATTTGGTTACACAGCAGCGGGGAATTGGCTGTTTGAACGCTGCTCCTCACAGACATTCCTGCAGGGAAATGCACGGGTTGCTTTTCTAATTGAGGGAAGAGAGGGCACATCCTCTCACACGGGCTGGGATTGCACACAGCCCCTTCTCCTTGAGTTTTCCTCATCTTCCACTACTCCCCAAGCACATCAGGAGCTGCTCCTTTTAACCCTGGAGGTGATGAGGGGGAAAAACCTCCCCTTCACCCTCTGCTCTGCTCCCCACCGTGTCTTGCCACCATCCCACGAAAGCTGAGGTGGCTGATGTCCCACCCACCGTGGTGTTTTGCTTTGGGGCCGTGTCTGAACTCTCCCAAACCTGTCCCTTCACAACCACAACCTTTCCAGCCTCTGTCCTTTCCAGCTGGGAAATCCCAGAGGAGTCAGCCCTGTGTGGGATAGGAGTGGAATCCTCTTTTTTAAAAGCCCTTAAAATGTGCATTTGGTGTGCAGGGTGACGTGTGAGCAGCGTGACTGCAAATGCTAAACCCAGAGCTGCAGGCAGAGATTTTGTTTGTGGAGAAAACAGTGTCAGGTTGGATTTTATTGTTGTTATTGTGAGGAAACTGAGGCAGGGGGGGATCCACACCTCAGGCTTCCAGCAATCCCCAGAGCTGGGGATTCAGGAGATGCTCCAGGGAATTCCCAGCAAACCAGAAGGGTTTCAACCCCCTCTGCTCAGTCTCATCCCAATTTCCAGGGTATGGGATCAGGCTCTGGAGTGCAGCAGGTGTTTCCCTGCAAGGAGGAGCAGCAGTGATGTCTCCAAACCATCCTCACTGTCCAGAGCAGCTCTCCAGCTGGGAGCCAACAGATTTCCCATCCGTGGTTCATGTTTCAAGCACTTATGTCATTTGAAATTTCCCCACGTCCCTAAGTCAGTCAGGTCTCAACAGCTGAACCCTTAAAAATTGAAGTGGCTGATGTCAAGAAGGGCTTTCTGTTCATTTGTTCCAGCCAAAGACAAACTGAGCTGCAGGAGCCAAATCCTGAGATCCTTCTGTTCGAGTGCTGAGACCTTTTGTTCTCGGTGTGGCTCCGGGCTGTGAACGAGCCCCTGGCTGCCCCCAGCTCAGGTGCTGATGGAGCTGGGATGGCCAAAAACCAACTGGCACGGGCTGCTGAGGCTTTAATCCATCAGCTGAGAGCCCTGGGTGGCTCCTGGGCACAGCCACAGTTGGCAGAGCTGGATGCCAAGGAGCTGTGAATTCCTGCTGGCCCCCTCTGCCCAGCCAAAATCCACAGGGTGAAAGCATGGAGTAATTCACCTTGGGGTTTGCAGCCTCAGGGAGGTGAGGAAAGACATTCCTAAGGACAAAACCAGATTTAACCAGATCCTTGGTGAGCTCCAAACCTGAGGGAATCTCAGGGACAGGTTTTGCTGGAGGAGAGGGAAAACAGCCCGGCAGAGCAGAGCGAAATACATTTAATTTAAGACATGCAGCTGGGAAAAATGTTTCCAATCAGTCACTGGGAGGCTGAGGTGAAAGGAAAACCAGGGGGATTTTAGATGTTTGAGATAAAAGGGTAACTGGGGAGGGGAATGTGTAGGGGCTGTGGAATGCTGCAGGGGCTGGCCCGGGGGCTCCTGCTCCCCCAACATTTGGCCAAGTCATGGCATCACCTCTCAGCTCCTCCATCAGCACCTCAGGGCCATCATTTGTGTCCCTAAAGCTTCCTGTGACCCTCAGGATGGATTTGCTGAGGTACCCGAGCGGGGTGGGGTTTAAGGTTTGTGGTGTGCTCTGGGTGGGCCCTTCCAACCAGACCCACTTCGGTGACAACAAAGAAAAATCCCTTTTCCACCCCCAAAGAGGCTCCACACCCCCAGCCTCACTGCCACCACGTCTTCTCCTTCCCTCTGCCTCCTTCTTCAGGGCTCAGTGGGGCCCAAAATGCTCCAGGTTTTAGGAGAGAGGTCTCAAGGTTTGCAGTGGTGTCCAAGTGTTTAAATGTCAGCCCTGTGAGGGTGTTTTTGGGGAGGATTTCCAGAAGGACTCGTTTTGGCCCCTCTGTCCTCTGTTTGAGGGGCAGGATGTCACCCTCAAGCCTCCTGAAAGCATCCCCTTGGGAACACCAGGTGGGGAAAACGTGAGAAATGTTGCTTTTCGTGTGTTTAACAAATGGGCTCCTTTTCCCCCCGGCCTTTCCTTTCTCTCTGTGTGCCCAAGGGTTGAGTTTGGACAAAAAAAGTTGACATTTTTTAATGGTGGGTCACTGCTGCCTCCCTTTATTCACAGCCTGAACTCTTCCCTCAGTGTAACCTCACCAGTGTCACTGGATGAGCCCCAAGGGGAACACCAGGCTTGGGAAGGAAGGAATTCCCTGCAAGTTCCCCACGGTGGGGTGAGCCCATCTCCCTCTCTCCTCTCTCTGCAGGGCAGTGCAGCCTCCCTGAGGCCCCAGGACTCCCAGAACCTGCTGACAGTCCGGAAGATCTCCGTGTCCAGGATGCATTCCCTGCCCAACGACAGCTACATGTTCCGGCCCGTCACCCCAGCCAAGGCTCCGCTGCCCCTGCACGAGGTGGAGATGGAAACCTACCCCTGCAAAGCCCAAAGAGGTACCACCCCTGGAGATCCCCCCTAAAGGCAAAGTTTGGGGTTTCTCACGTGTCTTTGGGTGTCTGCTAAGGAAGGCAGGAGCCTGGCTTGGAATGGAGAATGTAAAACCCCTCCCTCCCTCCGAATTGGAATTTTGAAATTAACTCTCGTGGGTTAATAACTAAACGGGCTCTTGGGTAAAGATAGGGGAATAGGAATAACAGTTCTTTATTAGAGAAATTAAATTAAAAACGCAGCAGTACAAAAAAAACCCCATCATCAGGGTGACCATCCCTGGAAGTGTTCAAAAACCTCTGGATCTGGCACCTGGGGACTTGATTTAGCGCTGGCCCTGGCAGTGCTGGATTCGTGGTTGGAATCCGTGGATTTTTCCAATCTTTACAATTCCACGATTGCAGCCACGGGGCAGCAGCTGCACAGGAGGGGTTCAGTGGGGAGGAACCAACCCGAGCAGGGCTTGCTCCGACCTGATTCCATCAGCACGACACCGATTTCCCACATCCTGCATAATTCCACCTTTCCACCCCTTTCCCAGGAGCAAGCTGGTGGCTCAGATGTTTGGGGGAGAAGCCAGGCTCCCAAGCACAGGTACAGATTTTTAGGTGAAGGGAAAAGGAGCTGTGCATCCCCTGTGACTCCTGTCTGCGGATCAATAACATCCCCAGGAACAAAAGCCGGAGCCGGGATTGCTTCCAGCACAATTCCTGGTTTCAGGCAGGCTGCAGCCTCAGGGCAGTGCCTTTTTAGCACCACACATGGAGTTCAGAGCTGCGGGGGTTTCTTTGGGAGCAGAAAGATTTGAAAGCCGCTCTCTGGTTCTTCCCGATCCCGGCCTTGTGATGAATGTCATGGAGGGACCCCATGGAGAGACCCCATAATCCGGGAATCCCGAGTGCAGGAGCCTTTGAGGGGGCATCCATCCACTACATCTCCCTGAAAAGGCCTTTCTGTGTCTTTTGCCGAGCTGCTTTGAAGGGGAGATCGATCTGAAACGCGATCTCTGCCTCCCTAAAAGCACACTGCTCCTGGAGTGGCTCCCGAGGACTTCTCCCAGCCTGCTTCCCTTTGATCCGGCAGGGTTTGAAATGCCAGAACCTCTCGGTGGGTTCTGCAAGCCCTCATTTGCTCTGGTTTCCTCGGGAGAAGGAGCTCTGTGTTTGTTCAGACTCTCTGGGAGCCAGGCCGTGTTCTCTGCTCAGTGTTTATTATTATTTCACCTGCAAATTCCTTGTGAAGGAAAGAAAACAGAGGTTGAGTTTCAGGGGCAGCCTCCTGGGGCTGCTTTTCATCCCTGGAGTGGCTGTAAAGCAGGATTTATATCCACATAAACCTGCTGGGACCTTGGCAGGGGTGGGTAGAACCCACCAGGGATTCTCTGATGTTTCCTAAATTCCTGCATTTCTCTCCGAGAGCACTGGAAGGATGGATATGATGGATGTGAGTTTTTACCTGGTGCTAAAACCAGCAGCACCCCAAGCTGTGCTGCTCCCGAGCTGCCCAAACTCTGCTTCAAGCCACAGATCCATAAATTATATCCAAATAAAACTGAGCCCATGGAGACTCCCGTGAGCATCTGTGTTTCCATGGGCTTCAGGATGTCTGATCTTCTCCCAATACTCCGCCGACCACACAGTGAAAATCTTGTGGGATGAGTGGATCTGGGGATATTTTGGTTTTAGATGCAGTTTGCTGATTTCCTAGAAAAACAAGGGGAAAAATATCCAGCTCCAGAGATCTCCAGCGCTCCTGAGCATCCAGTTTGGAGGGGGTTTGGGTTTCCTATATGAGAGCTCGATGGAAAGTTTCCAACAGGAGGAAATTCCAGCTGAGGACAGGGAGTAGAGCGTTGGGTCTGGATTTTATGACCGTGTTTGTGACAGATTTTATGACAGAGTTTTTCTGCATCATAAAAAGCATTTTATAAAGCCTGGAATAGCACATGAACAGCACAGGCTCAGCCTGAAACTCTGGGCCTAGGAGAGCCCCCCCAAAAAATGGGGAGAAGCGGGGTGGGGGTGGGAATTCCTTCTGTGGCGTTCTGGAGAAAAGCTCCCAAAGAAAAATTATTAAACACTCACTTTTCTTCGTCCCCACCGACAAATCTGTCTGTGAAATGCAACTGCCATGTGTCTGGATGGCTTTTGTCAGGGGCTCCAGTTCCCTGACCCCTGAGATCTCTTGGTGTGATGGATAATGGTGTTTTTAACACAGAGAGGGGCAGCGCCGCAGGAACAGACGCTGGGTCTCAAAGTAATGAGGACGATAAATCCTGCAGCCAAAAACCAGAGGAGCAGGAGATCTTTCAAACAACTCCCAAGTGCAGAAAAGCAGCACCACGGATGGGCTGGGGAAGGAGGGATGGCCTCCAGGAAAAGGATGCACCGTGGGCTGTACAAGAGCTTGGCCAGGGCTGCACCCAAGATGGACTCCCAGTCACAAGTTTTCACATTTTTATAAGTTTTGGTCCATTTGCATATTGGGGTTTAATTGTCCAATTACAGCTGCAGGTTGTGAGCTCCCATCCTTCTTGTTTTCTCCCTTCAGCCCACTCTTGTTTGTGCTTTTGGGCCTGCGAGTTGTACTCATTGTCCTTGATCTCCACCGAGAAAAGGATTTGTTTTGTCTCCCTGCTCTGTGAAGAGAGCTGACTAACACTTAATATGAGGCTCAAAACTACACCCCCAGGCAGCACAAAATCTGAAAAATATGAAAGCTAAAACTTAAGGCATCAACTCCACCACCACCTCGGGCAGACCATTCCAGCGCTTTATCACCATCCTCTCCGTAAAAAAAACTTTCCTCCTTCTCTCTCCTGTGTTTACTCCCCTCCTGAACCTTCTGCCCCAAACCTTGAGAGCCTCCAGGCCAAGCAATGACTTCTCCCTGTGTCCTGCCCTAGGATCCATCACCTCCATCCGCTCCCAGCCCGTGGGGACGAGCTCCTCTCTGCGGGTGCCCCTGGAGCCGCCGGCCGCGTGCTGCCCCGGCCACGAAGGGCGGCACCGCTGGAAGGTCCTGGCCCCCCACGGCAGCCCCCGATCTCCTGCTCTCAACAAGCTGCTCTGCAGACAGGTGAGGGGCCAAGAGCACCCAGAGGTAACTGCTGTGTTGTCACCTGGTTCTTTCCCTTCCTTCCCAGTCCTCTCTTGTGTTTCTCTGCTTGGAGCGAAGGGTAGAATTCCTGTTGGAAAATGAAATGTGCCATAAATTTTATATAATATATTTTATATAATATATTTTATATAATAAATTTTATATAATAAATTTTATATTCCTGTCCCAGCAAATGACATGTGGGAAGGCCCTTTTTCCCTACTTCCACCTTCCCGGCTGTGCTATTCCAGGAAATAAGAGCCAAAGCGTGGAGAGAAGGTGCCCAAATCCGTTTTACCAGTGCTGGGAGAGCCCTCCACTGTGATGGGTTGTGCTGGCTCAGGGTTTGGGGCTGGAGCAAAGCCCAGCAGCTGCCAGCCCTGAACATGAAGGCTCCTGCCAGCAAAAGTTCATCCTCTTGTACAGGAGGGTGTGACAGGACTGGCATGACGGGGCAGGAACGAGGTGGGTTGTGCTAGACCCACTCTTTTCCTCGTGCCATGGGCTCCCTATCCCTGCAGGGACGGTTGGACGGGGTTGGAGCAGCCTGGATTGGTGGAAGGGTGTGGAATGAGAGGAGCTTTAAGACCCCTTCCAGCACAACGTGGTTCTGTAATTCTGCCTCTATCACTGGAGGGGCTGCTGCCCAACACACCCCCAGGCTCTCACCTCGGTTCTCTCTCCTCCTC
>VZSR01003816.1:4285955-4426732 GCA_013398615.1 Brachypodius melanocephalos
GGTGGGAGCGGGAGGGTTCGGGGTGGATGGGTGGGATCAGGATCGGGAGGGTTGGGGGTGGATTGGTGGGATCAGCCCATGCTGGATCAGCGTCCCGTGGAGGATCCTCGCCTCCATCCTCTCCAGCCCAGCCGCGGGTGTTGATCCCGCAGGAGCCGGGAGAGGGGATGGATTCACCCGGGGGTTATCAATCAGCTCCTCAGCCACGGGAATATCTCTGCTCCAGCAACATTCCCCAGGCTCGGATGGGGCTCTGATGCAAGCTGTGGTTAAACAGGGCAGGATGTCATTCCTGCCTGCGAGGATCTCCGGGTGACCAAGCTGGCAGCACCCGGTCCCAGCGAGGATTCCTGCCGGGAAGCAGCAGGCAGGGAGCTGGCAAGACAAACTCCACCTTTGCTCCGGCTTTATCCGGGTGGTTTGAGGAGTCATCGATTTTCCTTCACCTGAAATGGGAACGTGTTTGCTCAACAAGTGCCAAGAACAGCTCAGGCAGAGCGATGTGAGAGGACACAGGAGATCCTGGAATGCTCTGGACAAAGGCCTGGAGCGACAGGACACAGGGAACGGCTTCCCAGTGCCAGAGGGCAGGGTTAGATGAGATACTGGGGATAAAATCCTCTCTGTGAGAGTGGGCAGGCCCTGGCACAGATCCCCAGAGAAGCTGTGGCTGCCCCTGGATCCCTGAAACTGTTCAAGACCAGGCTGGACAGAGCTTGGAGCACCCTGGGATAGTGGAAGGTGTGGTGGGATTTTCTTTAATCTCTCAGGGAGCTATTTCCCAATACCATGAGGGTCCCACAACCCAGTCCAGGTCTGGGACAGCTCCAGGCTCTCCCTGCACAGCCCCAGGATCTGCTGTGTCCCCCTGGGGTATCCCCAACTCCCCCATTCCTCATTTACCACCTCCCAATTCCCTACAGATCATCAGGCCCTGCCATTGAACCTCCCTCATGGGAACTGGCACCAAGGGGAACTTCCCTTATAATTACAGGGAATCAAACAGAGCTGCCACCACCACATCCCACACTGCTCCTCACCATTCCTGCTCCCAGGCTCCCAAACAAACAGCAATCCTTAGGAAATCCAGCTTATAACTGGGGAAAAGGTGACCCGTTCACTTGAAAAAGAGAGTTTTGAATATGAGGGGTTCATAAATCCCCTCGGTTCCCTGAAATGCAATTTGCAGGGTGCTGCAGAGGCTGTGCCAAAGCCAGAGCACGAGATGGGCCCAGCTCTTCCCTCAGAGCTCCATGAAAAGCAGCAGAAGGGGCAGAGCTGCACCCTCAGCCCAGCACAAAGAGGAGGCAGCACAAAACCTCAGCAAAATCTTCAGCAACAGCAGCGTGGGAGAGGGGAAGCCAAAAGATAAATCCTTATCCAGAGTCCTTTTCCTCTGCAGAGAGGGCAAATCCTCCTCACTCCTCAGGAGAGGAAATGTGGGATGGGGGAGCAGCTCTGCAAGGTCAGCAGAAAACTCGACCATGGGCTGGGGCAGCTCAGGCTCCCCTGGCTCACACAGCCACCAGAACCCACCAGAACCCACCAGAACCCACCAGAATCCACCAGAACCCACCAGAACCCAGCAGAATCCATCAGAACCCACCAGGATCCATCAGAACCCACCAGAACCCACCAGAACCCAGCAGAATCCATCAGAACCCAGCTCCTCTGGAAGAGATCAGTCACCACAGCTTCCACTCTGAGCCATTCCCACATCTTCCACACAGAGAGCGGATTTAGCTTAAAATGTGCAATTCCAAGAGGCAGGAATAGAATGAGAGAATCCCAGGATGGTTTGGGTTGGGAAGCACCTTAAATCCCAGCCACTTCCAACACCTTCCACTGTCCCAGGTTGCTCCAAGCCCTGTCCAGCCTGACCTTGGACACTTCCAGGGAACTCCACAGCTTCTCCAGGGCAACTGGAGCATTTCTGGGGCAGCAGCTTCCCCCAGGCAGCCCCAGTGAAACCAAACCAGAGACTTTTCTCCCCAAAGCCGCCTTTTCCCCAGTCACATCTGCAGCCTCACCGCAGCTTCAGCATTAATTAGTGATCATTGATTACTGATCAGCCTGATTGGCAGCAAACTAAACAGGGAACCTGGAGGGGCTCTGGAGAGGCAGCTCTGCTAATGAAGTGCCCTTCAATTAAAGCAGCAGCCAGAATTAGAAGGCTGAATCGCTTCCAGGCTGGAAGCTCTGCCACGTGATCCGTGGGACAGAGCCAAGGCTGAGCTACTAAAGTGGGAAGTGAGGAGTCCCCAGGTTGTGTCCCAGCTCCCCAACCCTTCCCTCCAAAGCCACCTTCCCCAAATTCCTGCCTGGACACAAATCCAGAACCTCCAGCGAGGCACCGCTCCGAGCTCCCTCCTCAGGGGCTGTTCCAGGGTTTAAAGAAGGAATTCAGTCACCTGCACCACAACAAATCTTCATCTTTATTGAGTCAGTAAGGTCTCAGCTGAGCCACAGAACTCCTTCTCTCTCCCAGCCAGAGCAGCCTGTCCTGGGAAAAGTCACGGATGCATCCAAGGAATCCACAGCATCCCTGAACCACCGGGAGATTCCTCCCTGCCACAACCCTTCCACCAGCTCACCCCAACCCCAGCAGCTTCCTGCAGAATCCCACCCAGCAGGGCTTGGGTGGGGAGGGGACAACAAACACCACGCAGAAGCTTGGAAAAAGCAACAAGGCTGGGAATAGAAGCAATACAATTTTAATTCTGACCGGTCACCTCCAAACCCCTCTCGTCTTTCCGCTGTTCTGATGGCAAAGTTTAAATATCACACCTGTGACAGCGCTCTGGGGGGGTGGGGAGAAAAAAAAATGACACAAAGGTACAGACATTATGATACAATAGTACAAATGATAAATTATTTATACAGTAAATAATGGCAATAGTCAGCACAAATCCAGAAAAAGCAGCCGGCTCCCGGGGTTATGGGAAATTTGGGAAATATTGGAACACTTGGAAAGGAAGAGTTGTTGAGATTCTGCTGGGGAAAAAAAAAAAGAAATCTCCTCTTTCTCCCCACCTGTGCAATATTCAGGCATAGAGAACACCTCGAAGTGGAACAGCAAAGGGGCACAAGGGGAACAGGAGCTGTTTCGGCTCTGGGACTTCCCAAAAACTGGAAACACCACAAAACCCACCAGGGCTTCCCTTCCCTGCCCCCTCCACAGAGCTGAGTTTCTCTAGAGCATAAAACTGAATAAATAACTGAGCTTATTTGGGGGGAAATTATGCCAAGGAGTGTGTGTGTTATTTTATTTTTTAAACAAGGTATTTAGCACTTTTCTCTTTGGTCAATTTGACCAGTAAGGCTATTTTGGGTTACTAATGTTTTAAAAATCAGAAAAGGAAAAAAAAAAAAAGCACTTTGAATATTTGGAAAGTGAGAAAAAGGGAGAAATGGGGCAGAGGGGATGCAATGGGACACACAAACATCCTCCAGAACTGTGGGAGGGCCAGGAGGGAGGGAGGATTACCCTGGAGAGCAGGAAAATCATCACAAAATGAGCTCTGGACCATTGAGAGCATCCCCAGCCAGGACAGTGACCCCCCTGTGTCACCCCTGGCGACACAGCCCAGCCCAGCAGCATCGACCAAAGCAGCTCTTTCTCCTCCTAAACTCAGCTCCTGCCACAAGCCCTGTGCCAGGCTGGGATCTGGGCTTGGTTAACCTCAGCCTAAACACTTCCAGCACCAGAATTTGGGCCGTGCCTCCTCAGGGAGCCTCCTCGGGGTTTGCTGTGCCACAAATGTCTCTATTTAATATAAAAGGGATGAAGTTCTGGGGGCAGTGACTTGGGAGGAAAAACAACAATTTGCCATTCAACAGCTTCATTAAACCAGGAGCCAGAGCACAGCTTCAGTAATTCATGGTGACAGCTCCAACTGCAGATTATTTCAGCACTTTAAATATTCCTTATCAACCTCATCTTGCCTCTAAGGAGTTCCCCAGGACGTGGCCAGGACTCTTGGCTGGACAGACAATTCCCCATCCCACTGCAGCTCAGCTCAGGGGACAGACTAAGGGACAAACACGGGCTGACCTCGATTCCAGTGCTGATCAAATCCAACTGGGAAAAGAACCCCGAGGAATTTTGTCCCAGATCAGCTGGAAAGAACCTTCCCTCCCATCTGCAAGAATCACACCCTTCCTGCTCCAGGCTTTCCAGTAACTCCAACAACAACAGAAAAAGTCTTTTCCTTGCTCTGGAAGGCATCAGTGGGGTTTTGTTTTTGCTGGGTGTGGACAGCAATCCTCTTCCCTCCTCTAGAAAAACAAGGACTGGGAACCCTCCTTGCCAATTCCAGAGGATCCAACATCTGCACAGGAACATCCACACACTGAGCATTCCACACTCCCAGAGCCACCCTGACCTGCACAGCTCCAGTCTGGGATTGTGGCCCTAAATCTGATCGTCCTTCAGCCTCCCCTTCCCACCAGGAGATGGATCCCAATCCTCCCGTGGGATCCAATCCTCCCGTGGGATCCAGCCCCTGTCCAGCCCCACAGGGAATTGTTCCACCACAACACAACTCTGGCAAATTGTGTTTTCCCCCTCTTAAGTTAAGGAAAGGCCACCAAGTCGGCTCAGAGGTGCCCTGCAGGCTGGAAAAATCCCTTTCCATGGATTTTTGGGAGAGCAGAGCTCAGCCCCACCGAGGCCAGGGCTCCAGCAGAACCCCTGAGCGTGGTGAGGAGTCCAGACATGAACATTTATTAAAAAGGGATAATTCAGCTCCCAAGGGATGGCTGGACATGGAAGCAGGAATTCCTACAGAGTGCACCTTCCAACAGGAGAAACCAGCAGATAAAATCAAACAAGTTGTTTTTGTACATCAGGATTTTTAACAGCTCCACAAGTTTTACAAGGAAAATAAAACCAAACAGCCTCCCTTGGGATCTTCATCAAGGCTAAAAGTCTGTCCAGGCTGGGGATTGGGAAACGGGAACAAATCAAGGGAAAGGCGACTTTAGTGTTTTTTCTTTTTAATGTAGTCTTAAATCATGTTATGCTCAAATTCAATTCATCTAAAAATAATTAGTCACGAGGATTTGTTTTTGATTTGCATTATGAATACTTCATTTAAAAGTAAATATTTTAGTGTTAATCTTCCCTTTTAAACTCTCTTTACAGAAACAAAGAGCTAAAACCATAAATAAGAGGGCATTAAAACCATAAAAATGACATTTGCCAATATCTTAATTTTTCAGCCAGACTTGATAAATCTATCAAAACCAGACAGTTAAATAAGAACCACATTATAAAAATTAGCAAAAAAGGACTATTAGGTAACTCTGCAAACTCAAAATATGAAACTGTACTAAACAAAATATGTGCAAAAGTATACAAGAGTAACTGCATATAGCAAGGTTAAGCCTGAATTAGTTTTAAAGCTTGCCCCGGTGAAACTGAATTCAAAGTTGTCCCACTGAATTTATCTCTTTTTTTTTTCTTTTCTTTTCTTTCTTTTTTTTTGTTGTTTTTTCCTTTTTTTTTTTTTTTTCCTTTCAACTCACATTGTAAGTCAAATAAAAACAAAATACGCATGAAAAAACTTCCAAACGAAGCTGGTACTGGACAAGCACAGAGCAGGACACTCACTCAGCACGAGTGCAGCCACTCACAGAGAGTTCCAGGAGTCCTTAGAGTAGTGTAGGAATTCAACACTGCACACGACAGCACAACTCAAGCATGGTCTTGGGTGTTTTGTCTGGGGTTTTGTGTCGTTTTCCTTTCGAGACAAGCTTGCTGTTGTCAGTCACACCTCAGAGATACCAAAGCAGTGCGGAGTTTGCAATGTTTAATGCATAAAAACCAAGCCCCCCTGGGCCCTCCGGGTCGGTCTCTTCTAAGAGTAAGGACTATGGGTGAACCAACAGTCTAGAACTGTGTGTAGTTATGTGCAAAACATTCACTAGCACTCGGAATCTCAGGTCTAGCTCACGGGCAGAGGAAGTGACAGATGCAGGGGAAGAGTAAATTCAGAAATCCAGCACATGATCTGACATCTACAAAATAGCCAAGGGAGTTTTCCAATGGCAGGCTCTCTCCCTAAGAAAAGTGTGTTTGAAATGATTAACAAAGTAACAAAAAAATGGGCAGAATCTAACTTTGGTGGAAAAGTCTGAACATTTCACATGATGCTCAACAAGCCAAAGTAAGGTACCATCTGTAGCAAAGACTAGATTTAGATTAACTGGTAAGTAGAGACAACTCTTCAAAGATCATAACTGTAAACTGCAAATCTACTTCCAAGTCTCTCACACACCGTTCAGTCCACACAGGCCACGTTCGTTTCGCTGGAAAGACTTCAGCCTGGAAACACTAGGAAAAGAAAAAGTTCCTTTAATTGGGTCTTTATAGGAGGAAAGGGTTAGTTGTATTTGCAGCCTGCGAGGCTGCTGGCGGCATTCCTGTACTGTGCAGAGCTTGGGGCATTGATCCTGCAATGCTCAGCCCCTGGCCCATCCTGATGGTGCCCATGGCCGGCAGCGGCGCCATGCCCACGGGCACGGGGGCCATGGAAGACAGAGGTATTGGCTCCATGCTCATGGGGGGCACGGTGCTGAAGGAGGGGCTGCTGCCCATCACGGGGCTGGCTCTCATCTGGTTCAGGGTCAGTGGCTGAGGCTGGTTCACCTGGAAGGGGTTGATTGGAGTCGCTGCGGTAGCGGCGCCTGGGCGGGAGAGAAGGGAGAGAGAGAGGGGCAATGACATCAACACCACGGTCTGGAATCATCTTTGCTGGCAAAGAACATTCCCTGTGTGCATCCCCATGCCCAAAACACCCTGTGGAGCATCTGCCCCCACCTAGAAAATTCCCCTGAAGCAGCCAATGCCTCCAACAGCCCTTCACTGACCAACAGTTCCCACTTCCAACAGCCCCGACTGGAGTCAGAGGTGCCAAATTTGGTTACCTGCAACAGCCCCAGCCACAACATCCACATCACTGACTGTTTTTTTTAAATGCTACTTTGCAGGCTCTCTGTGCTCCTTTACCGCAGAGAGTGAGTTTACATTGGATATTGGGAAGAAATCCTTCCCTGTGAGGGTGGTGGGGCCCTGGCACAGATTCCCAGAGAAGCTGTGGCTGTCCCTGGATCCCTGGAAGGGTCCAAGGCCAGGCTGGACGGGGCTTGGAGCAGCCTGGGATAGTGAAAGGTGTCCCTTCCTTTTTTAAAGTTTAAAGGTCCCTTCCAAACCATCCTGGGACTCTGTGACTTGTATTTTTGCTCCAAACTCTCAGCAGCCACCTCCATTTTCATGTTTCTGGCACAGAGCTGGGACAAGAATTCCCAAAGTAAACAACTTGTTTCCGAATTACAGCGGTGCTCAAAAAAGCAGAGCACAATTTTCCCAGCCTTTGAGGTTCCCTGGATTGCTGCCAGCCCTGCAAATTCCTTTTACTGCACAAGCCCAGGATTATTTGGATGGCCCAGTGACCCCTCACAAACTTTTTGTAGTACCCGGGAAGGGCAGATACACAGATTTCCTCTCTCTCCCTGCTCACTGCCAAGGCTGCTCAGAATCACTGCTTTTTTTCCTACTCAAGGATTTTAATAAACTGACTTTTTCTTCCATTGGAAGAGTGATGAAAAGAAATACTGGAAGAGCATTTCCAAGTGTTTCACCCTGTGAGCAACACAAGGAAAACGTCAGTGCAAAATTCAGCTTTTAAAAAACACGTCTGCCACATGTTTGGTGTCACCATTTCATTCTGCTCTAAGCAAGGGCTCACTTCTAACAGGCCCAGCTTGCAGGAGAACTGCAACAGCCAAGTTTTTTTTTTCCAAAATACACTGAGAATGTGTTTTCAGATCCAAACTGGCTCACTGTGCCAGCCTAAGACAGACTAACCAGCAGCTCACTGAATTATTCTGCAGGGTTTGCTCTCTGGGACCTCAGGCTGCAGCCAGAGATCTCCTGTGCCTGCTGCAGCTCCAGGAGAAGGGCAATTCCAACCTTTACCCACAGGAAACTTCTACCTGTTCCCTTCCCAAGGTAATCTCACCTGTTTTGACAAAATCCAGATGAGGTTCAGCCATTTTAAACAACCCCAAACCTAACATGGATAATTCTGAGTGAGGGGAACTGCTGGAATAAAGTTCAGCTGCAGCCCAAAAGCAGAGACTTTGAGTTTTCGGGGACTGTCCCTGAGCTGGGTGAGCCCAGGATGCCTCTCTAAGACCCTCCTGCTCTTGCTCATGATCTGTTGCCTGAGATAACCAAGAAAACCAAGCCCAGATCACCCATCTTTAACCCCAACAGCACTGAGCTGGCACAGAGTTTTCCTGCAGGAAAAAAAAAGCTCCAACAGAAACGTGAAGGAAACCAACCTGGTGCCAAGAACGGGTTCAGAGAAGTAACAGGTTGTGGTGGTTTAGACACCAGAGAATCCAGGTTCACCAGGGCAGCGTTGGGGCCCAGGAAGGACTCGGGGGTTTTCCGGGCCGTGCTCTGTTTGCCCGATGTCCCGCTCGAGTGCTGGGACTCAAAGAGATCAGGACTCGTGGTACCGCTGTGCTGGGATGGCAGAGTGGAACCTGATTCAGCTGCAACAACACAAAGGCAAAAACAAAACCCCTGGTGAAGCCACAGGGGCAGGCAGAGAGAAGTGTGCGAGAGCAGAGATGCTTTGTGCTAAGTCTGTGTTAGTCAGGGCTCAGGGTTTCAGGCTGTTACACCCCCTCAGCATGCAAGCAGGTCAGTGTTCTTTAGCAGAGCATGAAGAAGCTACAGTCAGAGTTGCAGGGCTCTACTGATGGGATTCCCACAGCTTTGCTGCTCCAGGTGGGACTCACAGACACTCCAAAGCCTTGGCTTGTTGCCCTGGCCCTACATCACACTGCTGTGCCCTTCCTAGCTGGATTCCACCCAGGGTTTTCTTCTTAAACAGCTCAGCTGTGCTTCAGGCAGAACCATCCTGAGAGCAATGGCACCACAGCACTGACAGGGTCTGGCAGTTTTGATTTACTGACCATTGACCGGAGGAAAAATAGATTAAAGTATTCATAGAAGACATTTTCTCATCTTCCTACCGGAATTTACACATTTGAGAGATTCAGTCAGCATGGTTCTGGTTGAGTCTCTGAGCATAAGCCCTGCTCCCAATGTGCTGGACACTGGAAATTAAGAAGTCCAACAAATTTCTGGGTCAATGCAGCAAAAGGTCACAGGGTGCAATTCCATGGATAACAAAAGGCCCATTCCCCATGAGTTCATGCACAGGCCAAAATGTGAACAAGGAGCTTTTACTGCTGCATCATCACTTCCTTCCCTTTGTAAAAGCTGATTTTTTGTTCAATCAAATTTAAGAACAGAGACATTTGTTGCTGTGACTGTCACCCAACCTGTCCACATGCTAAGAATTTGATTCGTACCTGGCTTTTTGGAAGTTCGAAGTGTGTCAAATTCAGAAAAATCATCTTTAACTGTACCATTCAAATTACTGAAGAGGTCAAAAGATGTACTTCCTGTTCAAAACAACAAGACAGCCCTGTCATTACCACATCTTCGGTTGCATCACACAGCTGATCCTCCTGGAAGCAATTCCTAAGCCATTCCTGTTATCAAGAAGCCACCACAGGTTCCAGGGCAGCAGTTAGGAATGCTCCTACTCTGAGCCAGGAGCTGGGAGAAGGAGAATGTCACAGAATTGTCCTTTCTGACAGCATGGAACAACTAAATCAGAGCAGTTTGCTTTTGGATCAGTGTAGGGCACACCTGAGCATGCTGGGGTTCAGTTGATTGAGTGTCTGCACTAGAGACAAGCAGATCTTGCTGTGGGAGGAGAGAACAGAAATGGATTTACAGCTTCAACTATCAAGTGTTAGGAAAACACCACCAGTGATGATTTCATTTCTGCTTCCCAAGTGGAAAGGAGGAGGAATGCCAGAGCAGAGGTTGTGGAGATGGCAAAGCCCCGTTAGCTGAAGCACTAGCACTCACCCAGAGTTTGTAATAATCAATGAAACATCACCATTCCAAAATGTGGACAACACTCTTACCTCAGATTGGAGGCAGAAAAGCCCCGCCTAAATGATCAGCAGTCACACTCCTGAACAGCTTTAAGGTTTGTGTGGGTATTTTTAATTAGCTGAAATGTTTTCTTAATTTACTTTTAACCTTCAACGCATTTCAAGCAAGGAGAGCACAAGATGACAAACCCCACGAGAAGGAGTGAAAATTGAATATAAAAACATCTATCAAGAACAAAGAGCCACCATAGCTAAAGGCTCATTGCACAATGCTCCAGTTATTGCCCTTTGCCCAGGGAAAAGCTGCTTAGACAACTTTCTGCAGCACTCAGATTCTTTTGTCTGTTGTGTACTGGGATGAATGACGAGCAGAAAATGCATTTTGGATGCTTTTAGCCACGGTGCCAATATGAAAATGCCAGGTATTAACACTCATCAAGGTTGCATTAGTTACAGAGCAATGAACAGACAATTACAGCAGCACCTTCTGCTTCTTTACCAGGGCTCAGGGAAGGTTTCACATCCTCAGTCTGAAGGAACAAACCTTCATTTGCACCTCTAAAAGTCTCCTCCGAGCTGCTCAACCTGTCAATCTCCATTGCGGAGACATCCAGCTGCAGAGCTATTTATCATGAGGAAAGGTGAAATTAGAGTATCATTCATTGCCAGAAATTAAGTCCTTGTCTAATTAAAGCTAAAACCCAAGAGCAGCAGCAGTCCCAAGTGCTCAGCAGGCAGCCACAAATACCAGGAGGAGACGTAGAAGGGACAGAGCACGAAGCAGCACCGCAAATTCAGGGCTTTAAGTCCCAATAATTACATTCAAATTTCTTTTTCCTGCTGGTTATTACAAGTCCCTTTTATTTTGAAGACCAATTCTGCCAATTGCTCAGCTTCTCTGAACCACACAATGCAAGAAAACCACCTGGACTTTCCTCAATACTCAAATAAGATGGATATGGGACGAGAGCCTTGCTCACCAGAAGCAGAGAGAGGTTTGTTTGCAGGTGCTGATCCCCAAGGATCCACAGAAGATTTTGCTGCAGTAGAAGATGGCTGAGCAGGAGCCCAAGGATCCACATTTTTGGCCAGAGGCTGAGCTGTGGATGCTGCTGGTGCTGCCCAAGGGTCAACGGAAGCAGCTGGTTTGGCACCTGCAGGAAGAATCAGCAGGAAGAGAAGTCAGAGCAGCTCCTCTTTGGAAAGCTTTCCTTGGAGACTGAGCCCTCCCAGGAGCCTTCACTCCCCATCAATGCTGAGCATAAATGGGAGCAGCAGCTCAGCACCAGCAACTCCCAGCATTTGTCACACACTCTGAACAACAACAGCACCAGGAAATTCTGGGCAAGGCAGAGGAATAAACAATTCCCCTCTCTGAAGCTGAATACAAATACCTGCAGCTCCAACAAGAAAATAAACTTGCCTTTGTTCTACCACAAGTGGAACCACAAGTGACAATCCCTGGCTGGAGGTGACCTAAATCACAGGGTCTATTTATGAGCTCAGGGGAAAGTGAGTTTATAAAAAGCCCAAAGGTAAAAGGTGTGAGATACACAACATTAACCCTTGCACAAAGGAATCTGTAAGATTCAAAGGGAATGTTCTCCAACTCTTTTAGCCACGCTGCTATTTTATAAAAATATAATCAGCTTCCCTGAGCCAGCTGTGCTTTTTTATTCCCATTTCTAAGCACTCCTGACACATATCTAAGCTGCCCACTGATACCCCTTTATTTTTTTTTAATCCAATGCCTCTGTGTTCAGGATTCTCATTTTTACTGGAAGATGCTGACAAACTCTTCATTCCTACAAACTCCATCACCAAAGGTTTAATTCTGAAATGAGGATTTTATAACCCAAGAGAGGAGGACAGAATCATCCACATGCAACAGCTCTTACCTTCAATATCCTGTGGGTTTCAAGTTACAACTGAGAATTATTTCAGCTTTTAAAACTCCATTCAACCCTGCTGGCATCCCAATATTCCTGTAAATCACCTGAATGCTGCACACAGTGGCACAAATTCCAGCTGGAATTTGGGGTTTTGTTTCATCAGCAGGCACGTGGTCACTACAGCCCCTGAGCAGGAAATGCCAAAACTCTCCAAGGAAGCCCCATTATTCCCACACCAGTATTTCCATTTCCTTTATGTGCCCCCAGTGCTGAGTTAAGAGCAATGCCACACTAATGACAGCATTTCCCATCAACAGCAGCTTCCTAAAATGGCCTTTCTTTCCAAAAGGGAGCACCTCAAACGAGAGCAGTCAGGAAAATCCCTTCCTGGAGCTTCCACCAGCTCCACTGAAACACCACAGCACTGGCAGGATTTGGGAAATGCAGTTTCATGACTAATTTTTTATTTTTACCAGCAAATTCATATATTTTCATCTTTGAGACTATGCCTGGGAGAATCCAGCAGGCTGGAAGGGCATGTGCTGTGGTCTAAGAAAGTTGGGAAGCACAGAGGAAATGCCACGGCTGGAACTGGTACAAGGAAAATCCTGTCAGGGAGTGACACATCAGGCAGATCTGAGGAAGGTGGATTTTGGTTGCTTTCAGCCATGGAAAAATAAACTGAATGGCCTTAGGGCCCAAAATTTGGGTTTTTTCTCAGTTTCTATCACCAAAAAAACCCAGGTGACATATGGAATGATGATCTGGCAGTTGGCCCAGGAGCTTTGTAGGTGCCTTTAATGCCATTAAAGCAGAGGGAAAAAACCCCAAATATGGCATTTCATTATTAAACTCCCACTCTTTCATCAGGAATCTGATGGTGGTGTGTGGAATGCAAATGACTTTGAAGCACTTTAGAGCAGGGGTTGTAGAATCACCAGCCTGAAGCAGAACTGACAGAACAAAGCTGTCCATCTTCATGGAAATCTTCTGTTTGCACAGAAACTCCCTGCCCTTTAAAAAAGCCAAGGATTCCAACAACAAAAAATAGATCCAGCTCCAGTTCCAACTATGACACTGTGAGGAACCATCCACTTCCTAACTCCTTGGACAGGCTGTGGCTGACCCAGACACCAGCCCAGCACACAGGCAGCAACATACACAAAAAACCACAAAAATTTGGCTTAGTTGTTCTTTAAAATGTGAAACATTGCCTGTTTCCCTTCATAAATATTCCATGGATTTAGCACTGAAATCCTATGGAATAGTAAATATTTTAGATGGCAACCTGCTTTTTTTTTTTTTTTTTGTCTGCTATAAAAATCTTCATTTAAGTGATTTAATCCTTTTGGTTCTGACCATACACAAACAGATCCCAATTCTCCAGGAGCAATTAAGGATATGATAATTCAGACTGATGACCTTCCTAAACTCATCATCCTGCCTAAATATCAGAATAAATTCTGAGAATAGTCCAAACCCATGGCACTGGACAGAACCAGTGAGACACAAGTTGGGTAAGTCAGTTTTGCTGTAAAGACAACAGAGGTTCCACTCTCCTCTTCCTTAGGATTCAAACTGCACACACAAAAACCCAGCTGCTTAAAAAAAAAGTGCAACTGCCTTTGGTTTCTGCTTGGAAATGAGGATTTTAGTGGAACGAATGGAAATGGATTCATACACCAGCTGGACACTGAGGAACTTTGAAATGCTTGAGGTTATAAAAAGCAAAACCTTTGAAATCCCATTGTCCCCTGGCAGTTTGCTCTCACCAAATGATTGCCAGGGGTCAGAGGCAGGGGCTGCAGCTGTAGATCCTCCCCAGGGATCCGTTTGGTTGGTGGCAGCAGCAGCAGCAGCGGGAGGTCCCCAGGGCTCGCTTTTGGGTGGGGCCGGTGCCGAGGAGGGCAGGGCATCCATCAGGTCCAACAAAGTGGTGTGCTGAGGGCAAGAAGAAGCTGAGCTTTACTCAAGAGCATTGTCAGGTTGAAGTACAAACCCGTGAGAGTGAAGAAGCAATTATTATTATTATTTTATCTTTTTTTTTTTTTCCTTTTACACACCTGCATTGACTAGTTCCAAATTTAACCCACATGGAAGAAGCTTTAAGCTACACAACAAAGCAAAACCCAAAAGCATAAAAGAGAGCTCAGTATTAAGCTAAGTTTGTGTTACTGTATTTCAGCTTTTTGGCAGCATAACCGGGAATTTCTTAGGCGAAGGCACTACCTCCTTCTTTTTGGGAATTTTAATTGTGTCTCTGCGACTCTCCTCCAGAGCCATCTGTAATCTCAGATCATCTCCGCGTCTGAGGCGCTCCTCCTGCAAAGGAAATCAACACTGGTGATATAGACCATGAGCCTGCTCGGAGCTGCTGCTCCCTGCAGGGCTCCAACCCTGCCACCCTGCGCTCCACAGGGGGATCTTGGGGGCTGCAATTTCCACGGAAAAGGAGATGGTTTTTTTTCCTGTGATTCTTGCCTCAGGAGCACCCCGACCCTGTGGTCATAACAACAAGCTAGTTTTTTGCCGGTTGGAATTTCCCCTGGTGTTGTTTCGGTCTTTCCAAAATTCAGTTAGAAACACCACAGAGATCCGAGAGAACAACCCGTTTTTCAATTATCACAATGGTTTTTCAGCATTCAAATCACCACTGAGGGATTGTAGGGAACTAAACTTAAATTTCCCTGGCTTTTGTTCACTTCCCTCCACGCTGGTGCAAGATCCACCGAGAGAATCAAGACTTGCCAACTCCATGTGTAATTTGAAGGTTTAAACATCTGTAACTACAATGTTTATGCCACACTGAACTGCTTTAAATATCTTTGCTTGCATCATGTCTCTCAGAAGTTAACTAATCCCCCAGCTTGTCATTTTTGAAGCTACTTCAAATGCTTTGATTCTGATTTATATTTTTGTATCCTTTATTGCCCAATAATGATCAAGTTTACTGGGTGATAGTTTCCCTTTCCAAGCACTCATGCTTAACATACAGCTGTAAACTAAATTGTCACAGGAAGCCTCTAAAATATTACAGGCACTCAGCATAGCTGACTTGAATTTTCACTCAGAGCTGAGATTTGACTTTGTTATGCATTGAAATGCAGTCATTTTATCCAAGTTTACTCCACATTCAGAATGAAGCTCCTAAGAATTAGCACAGTAACATAACCCAGGTGACAGATATGGAGTTAATTTACTTTAAACCAAGTTTTTTTATATAATTTGGTACTTTATGTCAGGTCACCCTCCTGTTCCAGAAACTCCCACCAAACGAACAGACAGTTCCAAATTGCACTGGAATCAGAATCCACTGACATTAATGAAGCTTTTCAGGACCAGTCATGTTTTTTCAGCCCTTCCTAACTGAGAACATCTTCAGTAATGTGATGATTAACATCCTCCCACACAAAGTCTTCTCGCAAAGTGACTGTCATCTTTCCACTAGTCTCAACAGCTCGGAGCCTGAAGTTACTTTAAAAAGAGATTTAAAGAATAATAATAATAATAATTTTTTAAAAATTTAAAACCGAGCACGCAAGATTCCACCTGGAGCAAAGCCAAGCTGGTATTAATAAAATTTAAAAACAACCAAACGAGGTTGCAAATCGAACTCTCCAAGCGTGGATACTTTGGAAAACCTACAGGGGCACCGACCTGCTCCGCCACCTCCCGGCTCATGGCCAGCGCCAGCTGCAGCTGCAGCTCCTCCTCCCCGCTGGTCTGGGGCCGTGCCTGCTCCAGCTCCGAGGACACTCGAGGGGATGTCGCTGTCGGGAGACAAAAGCCAGCACGGTCAGCACAGCAAAGGGCAAAAACAAAGCTCAGGTTGGGCTCCTGCACCTCGTGTTTGGTGTCAAAGCTCGCTCGGGGTCAGGAGGTGAAGTTGGTGCCAAGGGTGAGGGGGACAGGTTGGGGTTCACAGAATTTACAGAATCTCTGGGTTGGAAGAGACCTTCCATGATCATCGAGTCCAATCCAGCCCCAACACCTCAGCTAAACCATGGCACCACATCCAATCTTTCCTTAAACACATCCAGGGATGGTGACTCCACCACCTCCCCGGGCAGGCCATCCCAGTACTTTATCACCCTTTCCATGAATAACTTTTTCCTAATATCCAATCCTTGGTGCGGTCTGAGACTGTGTCCTCTCCTTCTATCAGCTGCTGCCTGGAGAAAGAGAACAACCCTCAGCTGATTACAACCTTTTAGGAAGTTTTAGAGAGTGATAAGGTCACCCCTGAGTCTCCTTTTAGCTCTGCATGACAGTTCAGCTGTTTCCAGGGAAAAATATTCCTGGAAAATGTCAGTTTTTTAATGCTGTGATATCAAGAAGTACTCCCAGCTCATGGTGGATATACCCTGAGGATATCAGAGCTCCTGACTTAAAAAGATACAGAATTCATTGTTGAAGGAAACATTTATGGGTATTTCTTACATCTTCCCGTGTCAGTAAGGATCTGCTGGGAGTGGGCCAATATCGGGGTAAAATTGGATACCACCCACTTTTCTGTAAAATAATACAGTCTTAATGGGAAGATAAAGAACTATTCTTAACTGCTGAGCAGGCTTGGGGATAAACAAACCAGCTATTCAGGCTCCAAATTTACACAAATACAGGATCATTCTTCTGTTAAAAAAGAGGTTGGTAAATGGGTTGGGGGTGTTGGTTGGTTTCTGGGGTTGGTTGGGGTTTTTTTGGGTTATCTCCTCCCTCTCCTCTTCAAGGAACAGCTCAAATATGCAATTTCTCAAGACACAAACCACCTTTTAGTGATGTTTTCACTCCAGGAGCATGTGAAATTCCCATCCTACACCACTAGCAGGTTTAGTAATTAAACTATTCTGTGCTCACTCTCTCTCACACAGTTCTTCAGCATCCAAACCACTCACACAGAAATTTTATCTCACTTTGGCAAGGAAGTTTGTATTTAGTGGCTGGAATGATGATTAGTTTGGCAAAATATACATTGACATTTAATACATTTAATTGAATGTTTCAAACCAGCATATCAAGCTCGAAGAAATCAAGTTTCTTCCTACCAGGTCAGTTGGACATGTGAAAACGAGATGGCCAGACTCAGTTTGAAAACCACTTTTTCATCACTGCTTTAATCCTCCGAATGTTTCCCAGTCTCATCTCTCTCTTCTTAAGTTTCAGGCCAAAAGGACATCACAAAACAAGTGGAACTTTCTCATCCAGCAGACCAGAAGGAAGGGGACTCTCCATAAACAAGGAATGACCTTTCCTTCCCCCCACCACACCCCGAGGTGCCACCTCACCCCATCTGCTTCTCAAAGCACAAATTAATTTATCACCCACAACGATTCTTCCACCTTGTGCTGATCCTGAAGCTCTCAAGCCAACCTCACTTCAATTAAGATGCTGCTCATAGCTCAATTCTATTACTTTTTCAAACTATCTCATGTAAAATAATTAAATTTAGCCTGGTTGATGAGTACTTACTGCTCCAACAGTCACGGCCAGACTCTCCAATAGATTATATTAAAAATATGATGATTAAAGCATGTGATAATTCCCAGCCACTCACCTAATGCAGGTAATAAATTAGCACTAACTCTAATCATTTTAATCCAAAATGGATGATTTTTAACCAGGATGGAGGTGGAAACACTTCCCTTTGGAGCCCAGAGAATAGTTTCTGTCTGTCTTTGCCAGAAGAAGATTGAGCACTTTATGGTTGTTAAATGCCTCAGGATTGCAAATATCAGAGAGAGAAAAACTATTTCAGATAAAGGGCCAAGAACTCATGGTATAAAGTAGCCATGGATGGAATTGAGATATAGATGGAGAGGAGCAGTTTTGCAGCAGGGATCAGAGAAGGAAAGAGTCTGGGACAAATGGGACAGCAGCAGAGTCACCTGAGAACAGATGGCACCAGGACAAGGAGCAGGGACGAACCTTCTGCTCTGCTGGGCTTTTAACTGGGGGGGAAATGGCATTTCCAGCATTTCCTGCATCCCAGCTTTTCCATCTCTGCTCACATCACTGCATCCCAGAACAACCAAGCACCTGATGGCAGGATGGCATTAAAACTGAAATGATGCAAAATGGGTTCAATTCCATTGTTCTTCCTCCCATCTCCACACAAGGGACCTGCTGAACGCTCTGCCCACTGCACTCCTGCCTGGAAAAGCTGGGAAAAGCAGGGATTGCATCCCACTCGGAGCCTTTCCCTGGTTCTCCACTCCCAGCCAGGCACGGGAAGGGCTGCCTGGGCTTTGGCAGGGAGCTCCATGAGCTCACAGCTCCCAGCACAACCCAAGAGCAGCAGCTCCAGGATCCCCACATGGATAACACAGGCTCACACACACACACATTATTCCTTCTCACATTATTCCTACCTTTTAGGCTTTCCAGCAATTCATTCTACCTGCTTCCATTAACTCTAAACTTTCCAGCTCTTTTTTACTTAAAATAAAAAGGGAAAATGTCCATTTGAAGTTCTTCCTTGGGCCTCCAGAAAAAAACAAACTATAGGAATGTTGCTGTTTTCCATGTAAGCCTCTGCAGTGTTATAAAACCATCCATATTAAAGAGCTGCCAGCACTTTTTTCCCTTTTTTTTTTTTTTAAGGATTAAGGGAAATTCAAAACACTCTTCTTGGGAGTAACCTGACAATTCCTGTTCACATGGGCCTCATCCTGCTCTAAGGTTAGAATTCCCAGGATCCAGCAGAAAGGTTATGGCCTTAGGAACAGGACACTGCCACACAAAGCATCCCTTATCACCCAGCACATGACAGTTAACTCAGATGTTTATGTAAGATGGCACTCAATAGATCAATTCTGACCTGCTGAGCCCTGCTTTGCTGGGAATTTGGAGATCCCAGTCCCTCCAGGCTGCCCAGGAGCAAATTTCTGGGAATCTGTTCCCTCAGGGAGCACCGGGCCTGGCTGCTCAAGGAAATCATCTGGAGGCTCAGTTAATCACTAAAGCAGGATTCTCTGCACCATCTGTGCCTGCCAAGGCTGGGACAGCTCCCAGACACAGCTATTGATAATTTCCTATATTTTGGCTCTATTTGAAAGGCCTCTGTAGCTGCTTATAGATCTGGCTGAGTTAAAGTGAAATACAGGACACAGAGAGCAGAGCCTGCATCAATAATAAAAATCAGGGTGTATTTTCATTCAGAATCCTCTGCTTGGCTTTTGGGGCTGGTTTTGTTACTTCTGGGGTTTTTTTCTTTAGTGTCAGGCTTTCTAATTTGCAGGTGGAATTCTGAAGAACAGAATTCAGCTCTCAGTCACATTTGTTCAGAAAGAAAAGCTGTTTCCTCACCCACTCAGTGAACCTACAAAGGCGAGCAAAACCAAAAGTGACTTGAAAAATTGAAATAATATCAAGGTAAGGCCGCAGAAACCAACAGCGATTCACTTGGGAAGCAGGCAGAGATGCCATCTGTCAGTCTGCCAGTGAAAGAGCACTCAAATAAAGAAGGGAATATTTTAAAAAGCCAAATGATGGAAAGGTAATTGCAAGCTGCTTAATCTGGAAGGAACTGTGTAATCCACCTTTCCCTTGGGATTGAAGGAACAAGGTACAAGCAGAGAGTTGGTAACACTGATGAATGTGACAAGGTGAGCTCCTGCTCAGCCTTCCTGCAGGATTCTGATTGCACTGAGCAGACTGAGAGCTTCTGAAATTCATTTAACACTCAACAAATCCTTCAGGTTTGTTTTGTTGGGAGCATTTTCCTCTCAGGTGATCCCTACACCCGTGTGAATGGACACAGTTGGATAATTCAGTGTCACTACAAAGTCTGGATACACCAGTGGCACCTCCCACCTTCACTCTCAGCACCAGGAAAATAAATGTATGAAGAGAGGATTTAATCAAGCTGTCAAATGACATCTGACAGGAGTCTGCCACATTCCTTCAACACCTCAAACTACGGGGATTCTCCACGCTGTTCAGCCAGATTCACTGCTGGGTGATATTCTCTACATTCCCTGACTGAGATGGAAGGGCAGGGATGTGTTCCAACCGGCAGAGATGCAGAAGGGATTATTAAAGAAATAATTATTAAATACAACCCAAACCCTTTAAAAACAGGAGTGTTCTGAACGGAACAGGGTGCCCAGAGAAGCTGTGGCTGCCACAGCCCTGGAATGTTCAAGGTTGGAGCAACCTGAGATAGTGGAAGTGTCCCATAGCAGGGGATTGGGACAAGATGAGCTTCAAGGTCCCTTCAAACCCAAACCATTCTGGATTTCCTATTGTGTCAAACCCAAAACAGCAATTCCTCTGAATTATTTTCTACTCCAAGCAAAAGGGGAGACAAAACCAAAACAGATGAGTGAACGCAAACTTGCTGAGGCTTCACAAAACTGCCTTTAAATAACAACTCAGCTTAAGGTGAATAATCACTGGAAATATAAAACTCCTTAATTCAGCTACAGCAAATTGGCTGAATTTTTCCAGGTTCAGGTTAAAGACTGGGCACTTCCTAAGATCCATAAAAGCCCTTCCCAGTGCATCTTTCAGCATCTCCTTTCCAGCAGGCTCTGAGCACAGCAAGCCGAGCCCACCTTGGGCAGCGCTGCTGAAATCAGGTCACACTGAGCTGTGTCACTGAAATCACAGCATCCACCCCACCCCATCCCACCAACCCCATCCCATCCCAGCTTCCCAAACCTTTCTGCAGCACAGGGAAGAAGGAAAGGATGTGGGCACAACCCAAAATAACACCAGGACGTCCCAGCTTGGGCATAACAGGATTGGAGCTCTTAAAAAGCGTGGCCTCAGTAAACTTGGTTTAAAACACCACCAGCGTTTGCCAGGCTGGGAGCAGCATCCCAGCTCAGCCGTAAGAGGTCTAAATTAAGAACATCCTATTTTTCCCCGTGCAGCCATAAATCCAGAATCCTATTTAAGTGGTCACTGGCAGCTGGAGATGAAACAAGGCCAGGAACAAGAGGCTGAAGTTTTTGAAACTGGGTGACAAACGTCAGGCAAAAACCCACTTATTTAGACCCAAAGGCAGATTAGGAGTGAGGGACTATTGGTCCAAAAGATTTTAAATATCCATTTTATTTCCCTTCCTGTCCCCAGTTGGTTTAGTTTCAGCACCACACAAGAATATCTCCTTAAGGTGAAATAAAACCTGATATTAGATTTGATGCAACTCCATAGAATTGGCACATTTTCCAAAATAAATAAAAATTAAGCGTTTTGTCATGGAGTATTTAACAGCTCCTCATCTTAGCATTAATTGTTTAAGAAGGGAAGATAAAACCAGTTGCTCCCAGTATGTCAGAAATTGCTGATGGAGGCTGGGAGGAGCTTTATTTTTGCTTTTGAGTATTTCTCTCTTGGTTTCCATTTTCAGGTTATGAGACTAGGTAGGAAAAAAAACCTCCACAAATACTTTTACAATTCACATGCCATAATGTGATCCCTGGAATTATCCAAGCACAGAGATCTTCAGGGCCAACAAAGTCATTAAGGCAAAGCTTTGGGGGAAAGGATTTTATTAAAAACTATCAAGTTGCACCATTTGCACAGTTTCTAAAGGATTTTTAGAGATGAAATGAAAATATTCACAAGGAAACAGGGAAAAAATATCCTTATCAGCCTGCAGCAGTGAGGGATGATTGGACATCAGTCAAGAGATTCTTTTCCATCTTGAATTCTCTCACACTACACAGGGTATCAATATTGCTTTTATTTCGTCACAAAGGATGAATCTGGGACACACAAAACAGCAATTCTTCAAGAAAACCCCTTGTGGCTCAACATGGAGCAAAAATCCAATTGTTCCCATGCAAACCTGCATAGGCTGGGAAGGTGGAGAAAAGGAATTTGAGCAGAGTTCAGTCAGTGCTGCCTGTGCAGTGCAGCTGCTTCAACATTCTCAACAAACTGACCCAAAAAGGCTTCACTGATTTAACCAAAATTGCATTTTCAGTCCCTGAGAGGGCAGAGATCCCCCACACCCAATCCAGTATCCACTGGAAGTTACTGGTGAGCTGTCCTTCAGGAACTCCCAAACTCTTTCAGCTCTTTCTTCTGCAAGAAGGCGCCAAAAATGAGATTTTATAACCCAACATAAATCCTTCAAGCCAGGGGAATGAATTCTGCAACCCCCACCCATCGTGCCTAGAAGGACCAGGAGTAAACTGTGCTGATAGCAGAGCCCTGAGGGACAAAACATTTCCTGTGGTGGTGCTGGCAGAAAGGCTCTGCCACTCTCCCAAACTTTATTTCTATTTCCTTGGTAAGCAGACGTGCTGAACATTCAGCAAAGAGGGTGGCTGGACATTTCGAAGAGGCAAATCTAAATGTCTCTGATCTCTTCTTCAAAGGCTCAGAGGAATGAAAGAGAATTCTGCCAGAATATACAGAGCAGCAACAGCATCTTAGGGATGTTCTAAGGGGAGTATTTCCCAAGAGTGAGGCAGAATTTCATTCCTTTTGCAGATTTTTTTTTTCTGAATCCAGATTTTCAGCATAAAAGAAGGGTATAATTAAAAAAAAAAAAACAAAACCCACAAAAAAACCCACAACATATGATGGATACAATCTCTTTCACTTTAAATAATGAAAAGCATCTTTTCCATCAAATTTAGCAGGCAAAGCAATAACCCCACATTTATGTAACAGATTAAATGTCTGGATTTTAATGAAACCCCCTCCTCGTTTCCTGGGATAAAGCTCTTCCCAGTTTCCCAGTATCAGAAGGACTTAGCACAGCTGCTCTGGAAGGTGCTGCTTTGCTTTGCTCCACTCAATTAAATCAGACAAAAAACACATCAAAACCTCAAAAAATACAAACTGACAGCCACCTGGATTTTTGCTGATCCACAGTGAAAAAAGTCCAGGAGAGCTGGAACAGAGGAAGAACCGAGGAAAGGGGGAAAGAAGAAAAAGCTTGAGATTTCTAAAGCTTCTTAGGGGGTGAGAAAAAAAAAAGGAACAAAAAACCAAAAAAACAAAAACAAAACAAAACAAAACAAAACAAAACAAAACAAAAAAAAAAGAAAAAAAGCTGAAGGAATCTTTACCTCCAAAGCAATCCTGCCACAGGACACACAGAGGGAAGTGGGAGAGTGGGAGCAGTAAATCCACATTTGGAACACTGAGGGAACAGCCAAACTCGCTGCTTCTGCCATCAAAATTCCTAAAGCAGCCAAGGAACAATTGAGGAACACGCCCTGCATTGCTCAGCCCTGCTGGGAGGAATCCTTTGGAGCCTCTGGTAGCATTTAAGATCCCAAACAATAGTTCCAGGCATTAATTAAAGTTGGGACTGCTGGAGCAATAACCCTGTGAAGCCCAAGGCGTCCTCAGCATATTTCAGTCACTAATTTCAGCCCGCCAGCCCAAGTTAAAAATCAATATTTTCAAGCTACCTCTAAATTAAGAATTTTTGTTGTAGTCAACAGATTTGAAAAGAAAAAATGTTGTTATTACTGAGGTAACAATATCAGAGTTTTTCTTTAAAAATTCACAGTGCTCAAAGCATGGTAATTATAGAAAAACTATATAAATACAGAAAAATTATTATTACAGGAAAAAGAAGATGTTTGTTATCCTACTGTTAATTAAAAGCCAAGATCAAAAATTCTCATAGATGGAAACCTTCACTCACTTTTTTTGTACCCTCTATCCTAAAAATATCTTCTTTTGGAAATAATTTTTTCTGCTCATCTCCAGAGCTTGAAATAGAGATTTTCTCCACCCTGGTTTGATTTTCCTGCTATCTCCTCCTGCAAATGTCAGCAGGGTTTGACCCCACTCATGGATTTATGATTTAAGAGGCACTTTGGGACCCAGGACATGACAAATTTCAGATTTTTAAAGCTGGTGCTCAATGGTTCCTGCACCCTGGCTCAATCACAGCCCTCCACACGCTCTAAACATTCATTTAAAGAAAAGATTTCCTTTCAGAATTAGACCACAACCACTGACATTCCAGCCAAAGCAGCTTTCATCAGATCATTACTTACATTAAGGAGGATTTAGTGCCAAATCAAGCCTCCTCCTGACATGACAGGGAGTCCCACCAAGCAGTGGCGGAAAGAATTTGTTCTTCCCACGTCACTGTACTCATTTTTTAAGAATGAAGCATGGTATTTAGTATCTAGTACAGACACTCACACACCAAATACTGAGAATATAAACACTTGAATTCAGAGTCAAAGCACTCCTCCTCCAAGAACTGCTGAGTAAGCAATAAAGGAAATTAAACAGCAGCATTGCTGCCAAAATACAACAGGAGCAGCATAAAGTAGTAAAATGATTCAGGAAATATTCTGTATTTCTTATTTATTTTTAATCCAAGACCAGGTTGGACAGGGCTTGGAGCAGCCTGGGATAGTGGAAGGTGTCCCTGAGCATGGCAGGGGTGTGGAATGACATCAGCTTTAAATTCCCTCCCGACCCAAATCATCCTATGATTCCATCCTGAACAAAAAGAACACATCCTCCAGCACTCCTCTGAAAACCAGAAACAAACAGAAAAACCCCGTTCACACCCTCCCCATCACACCCAGCACTGGAACAGTTCACAGGAGCAGCCTGGCAGTGCTACCTTTGGAACCAACAGTAAACAAGAGCTTTTGAAATCGATTTCCATCACTACACACATTCTCTCCAAAGCAAATATTTACCCAGGCCATCAACACCAGGGAGCAGATCCCGGGAGATCCCAGATCCCCCTGCAGGCAGCATTTTCCCCCCTCCCAAAGGCACCACTCGCTCCCACCTCCAACAGCAACTCTCCCAAGAGGAGGATCAACACTTTGGGATGTGTTTGCCTGTACTCACAGCCATGGTAGGACGCTGGTGATCCTCCAGACTTGCCATACTCCTGCTCTGAGTAGCTGGTGGACAGGTTGGGCTGGCTGGAGCCTCTCCCAAAGGTGATCTGGTTGCTGCCCACCCCGGTGGCCACCTGAGCCATGCGTTCTTTGGTCTTCAGGGCTTGGGCCCTCTCTGTCTTGAGGCGCTCGTCGTCCTTCAGAAGGGACACCAGCTGCTTGGATTTCTCCCTCACGTTGATGCCCTGGTCTTTCCCATCTCGATCGATGTACTGGAAATCTTTTAACGTCTGGATAGCAAAAATATTCTCTTTACACTGCTGGGCCACCCTCTCGGACCCGGTTTTAATCAGGTAATCTAAGAGAGTGAGGGCCTTGTAGACGTGTCGCCAGTTCTTGCCGTGGTCATTCAGTCGTTTCCAGATCATGCTCATAATTTCAGAGAAGGCCACAACATTGTAGGTCAGATCTGCTATTTCAGTCATCAACGAACTGGAAGGACCCCAGGGGTCATTCGAGGTCGCTTCCCGAACTTTTATTTCGGCCTCTGAGTAATTGTTCACAATGTTCTTCATCTGCCGTCTGATAGACGAAGTCGTCATTTTTATTTCCCTTTTTCCCAAGGCAGATTGCAGAACACAAACACCAAAGGGCTAAATTTGCTCTCCCAGGAACGTTTCTGAACTGCGAAGGCTCCGTAGCAGTGGCGTCTTTGTGACACGTTCCGCTACAATCATTTCCTCTCCTCAAGAGGATGACACGAGAAAATAAAAATCATGACCTGAGTGAGGAAAGACAACAGAGCGGGTTAGTGGGGTCTGATTGTTCTGCACAGACAGCAAGACACACATACACTTGGGAGAAATTTTCCTGGATTTTTATCTCCTTGAATTTCTTCTGATTCTGAAAACAACTTGTTCTCCTCGCAAGCCACATTAAACATTTAAGATGAAAAACCTGAAGTGCTGAGCAAAACAAAAGCAAGAGGACAATCACGCTGATAGGAAATTGTTAAAGGAAACCAGAAACAAAGTCCAACCTGGAGACTTACTTTTCGAAGCAAAACCTACCTAGAATGTTTAATTACAGAAATTACAGAGCTAGGATGAAACCACAAGAGAAACTCCCTGTTCAGCAGCTCTCTAACAGTAGGAATCCAGAGAGAACAAGTAAACTTCCGAAACATCAACCAAGCCATTTCTGAAACCCTGTGTAAGTTTAAAGCCCTCTCAGTCTCAGGGTAGAGATCTTGTGGCCCAACACACTCCAACTCAAGGTGACCTTTCATGATAAGCAGATTATCAAGATTTTTTTTCCCTCCAAATGCATCTACTTTGCTCATTTGACAACACTCAGCAGATCCACGCTTTCTGCTCTGTGTGTCTTTCACACAGCACAGAAGAATTTTCAATTCTATGAGAATGGAATTGTAAAGCCAAAATGATTGGCAAGAAAAGGCAAGGACAAGCTGTGGAGCTGGAAAGCTGTGTCAGTTCTTCAGTTAAGGTCACTGTTTCAAGTAAACAGAGGCCTATTAAGCTTTGGAATAAATTACTTGAGCAAACTGGCAGATTGGCCATTCCATTAACACAGAGCAGCCCTGAGAGCCACCAGGGGCACAAACACTGAGCAGGGACTCTGGAACTGAGCTGGCCACGTTCACAGAGATGCCCATTCCAGACGTCCTTTAATAATGTTCCTCCAAACACTCCTAAGAACCAACCCCATCCCTTACAGAGACACTGGAGACAAGGAAAGCACAGATTTCAAGCCTGACATTGTTATCATTCTTCAAATTAGTACAGTGCCTTCTGGAACGGAAGCAGAATCCAGTGTCAACACAGGTCTGTGATGGCTTTTTTTAGCATGAAGAAAAATTCCCTTCCTTGGAAACCTTTCTGGGCAGGTTTAACTACCACAGAACACATCTAATGAGTTATTTTATTTGATCTTCTTCCACTCAAGTTGATTTTTGGCAGAATAAAAACCTCTTATGCCATGACAGAAGATTAACTTTGAATGAGACCAACACTAAACTACAGGTAAACTGCATGCCCCTGGTGCTGTCCCCAACATTTAGAACCAGCAGCAGGAGAGGAGATGGCTGACAGCAGCAGGAATAAAAAGGGGCATCTCCTGGGACATTTCAGTTCTGTGTGGATCAAAACCAGAATTGCTTCAATTTGGCCACTTTATTATTTCGGGCCAATCTGCAGAAGGGGGTATTTACAAAAGCACTGATCTCTGGCAGGACACTTGGATGGGAAGAGCCCTTCTCTATGAGAACCAACATTTACTCCTAACCCCATTTCCTGGCTTTTAACCCACTGCAAATCTACAAAAAACATTCTTGCCTTGTGCAAGTTTCATTTCTTTCAAGGCCAGGGATGAGAGGCCTTCCCAAAATCTTTTTACAAGTACACTACAAGAGCAAGTGCCTCACCTGTATCTCCCCAGTCAAAGACAAGTTGTATTACTTTACAACTTCACAAGCTTTTGGGAAAACCATTTTAATGCATCACATGTAAAAATTCCTGAAGAATTAACCACCCTCATAACACAAGACTGCTTCCCTTTTCTCTCTCTTGCACCAAACCCAGCCATTTTTACACAACAGCACAGGAAAAATACTCAGTCTCCTAAGCTTTGCTGCATGGCAGATTGCAAGAGAAGTAAAAACAACCCAACTCTGGCTCACTTTTGGAGCTGATTAAATGCAACACAAAGCTGTCAAGGTCTAAAAAAAACAGAGCAAAGAGTCTCCATTCCCTCCCAGTTACATCCCACTAGGAAAGCAGGCATTTGGTTTTGGAGAAGAAACCAAAGGAAGAACTCCAAACTGGAAGCTTTTCTGTGTCTAGAATAGTGCTTTGGAAAAACAATCCCAGAGCAAACACAGGAGAGAACACACTGGATTAAGGGAAACCAGCAATTTAAACACTTCCAGGAAATTAAATATTTCACTTGTCCTGTAATAGACTCAAAAGCCATCAATCCATTAACGCTGAGCGATTCTTCACCTTCATATCTTCGAGTCCTGAAAACCAAGGCCTTTCATGAGAGAAACACTGAGGTTTGTTTTTTCCTCTTCTTGATGGACATATTTTCATCTTGCTCTACTCATAACCATAAAAACCAACTTACTCTAAACCTCGTAATAAACACCCAAAGGGTGACAGGATGGGATGCTGATGGAGCTGGTGCTGCCCTCACCACTGCAGCCTGACCAATATTCAAGGTCCTGCCTTGGCAGTGGGACTGACCCTCACCCAAGAGCCCTCGTTTTGTCTCTGCTTTCCCCACTCTGCTCCCTCACCACACAATGGAAGCCTTTTCCTGGATTATTCCAAGCCTTGCAGCACCACAAGAACCTCTTTTATCATTTAAACAGATCAAAAAGCCAAACACCCCAAATGTATAAAAGTGATCAAATTCTTACACAGAAAGTTTATTTTTTTTCCAGAGATCTCAGTGAATTAACTTCTCACAACAAACCACAAGGAAGCACAATGCACTTGCAACTTCAGCAAAAATGTGAGTTTGCATTTTTAACAGCAGAGTTGCAAAGAAAGCAGAAAGTGAGACCAGTTGATTCAAGCTGTTTCTGGTTAGCAGGAAAAAGGCTTGAGCAGATTTCTGTGGAGGTTGAACAGTTTAGTCTTGGGGAGCCTTCCTCATTTTCACTCTTGGTCCCTACAAGCCATTGTCTCTGATTTTGAAGTATCTTGATGGCAAAGCAAACAGATGTGCAGACAAGAAGGTGAAGCTTACCTGTGTTCACAGAGGGAAACACCCTGTGCCCTTTTCCCTATTCCAACAGTTCCATTATACAAATAATGAATTCTCCTGGTGCTTTCCTGCACACAGCATGCAGACAGAAGGAATTCTTGCCTGAACTCCTCCTCTCTCTCACAAGAGATTAAGCTCACTGAATGAAATCTGCACGAGGAAACATCTTTAACTTGCTGAGACTAACACAGAACCAAGGCCAAGCCACAAAGTCCTTCATAAACTCAGTTCAAAGAAAACAGCCCCACAAATCCACCTATAGACAGGCTTTCAGCAGAATCCATTCACACCTCTGGAATGTAAAACTCCAACCAGGATTTGCCTGCACTGATAAAATGCCCTTCATATCAGCCTGAAGGTAAATATCTGCATAGCCCAGCTAAGCATGCACCGGAAATATAGGAAAAGCCTTTAATATCAAGTGTGAAAATTAACATTAAACATCGGGAGTTCACCAGACATTTGCATAAAATTTTAATTAGCAGTATTACAGACAACATATATCCTTAGATTAGACAATTACTGTAAGTCACATGCGTGGAAAGCGAGGATTGGAAAACAGTTATTAATTCAGTCAGTCTGTGATCTGAATCTGCAGACATCAATCTACATAAAAATATCCCTGCCTTGCTGCCTCCCCTCTCAGGTGGGAATACACTCACACCCCCAGAGATGTGCTCTCCTTGCTGTCAGAATGACAGAGGCAGCTGATGCTCAGGGACCTGTATTCCACGATAAATCAGGGAAATTTTCCCAATCTGCAAAGGATCAGCCTCAGAGAAGGTGCTGCCAGGTTCTGACTGAAGAAGGAGCTCCCCCAGACAGACAGACACCAACACCACACCTGCACACACAACCCCTATCCCAAGAAATCAGCTCCTATTTATGGCAAAGAAAAAGGATCCCCATTGCCTGACACTAAATTCACATCCTGGTTTTCCTGGGATAGCTCATTATGTGTCTAAATCCAAGCCCATTGTGTTTTGGGAAGTCTCATTTTCCACAAACGGCTCAGAAATCAGAAAAAAAAACCCGAGCACAAACCTTAATATAAAAATCAGGAATATAATGCAGAAAAACCCACGTTTTTCTTATACTAAATCCACACTGCTAGACAGACTTTCAAACCTGACTAATTCTCTGATCATTTTTTTTCTCTCTTCATAAATTATTCTCAGAGAACAACTGGCTGACCAGAGGGTGTCATTACTCTGCCTATGATACAATATTCAACTGCAATCCAAACACTGCTCCCAAATCCAAACAGGAAAAGGGGAATCTGTGCATCATGGGCACTTGGAGGAAAGGACTGAGAGGAGAGAAGACACTTGGCACTACACAGAAAAACCAACAAGCAGAACACTTATTAGCTCTCTTTTGCTATTCTACAGCAGAGAAAACAGCAATTCATGGGAATAAAACAGCAAAATGAAGAGCCTGAAATTCCCATCAATGCCCTTCCTCAACCTTCAAAATTATTTAGGAAACGAGTTACAAATACAGACTGGCAAAGGGTTTGGAGAACAGGGTTAACTCCAGAGGAAAGGTTTCATTTCCATTTTTCACAGCTTAAATGCTTGTCTTCTTCAGTGTAATTTCTGAGGAGAGGAAATGGTTCAAAATTCAAAGTTTTGGAAGCCTTCCACTCCCTTTTACAAATGAGAGAACAAGGTCAGCTTTCACAGACAGCAGGTGGCCAAATTATTTCTTTATTTAAAGAGTTAATGCTGGAAGATAATTCTCCTTCAAATTTATGCATATTCATGAGTGCCAAGGTTTGATTCTGCACTGGTTTTACAGTCCTGTCTCAGCCTCACTGAGGGAAAGCAGCTCCAGCTTGAGCAGACTTTCAGCTTTAAAAGAGATTTACAGACAGAAATCTGGTTCTGTTTTCTCCATACCACCTTTTCTTACTTCTTCTCTCCTTAAATTCCCAGGATTTGAGCTCCATGGGGAGCTCATTTCTCAGAGTGTATGGGAAGGGGGGATAAGGAGCAAATCCCTAACCTGCCTCACACAGCAGCACCAACTGGCCACGTCCTTTTGGGACCTGCCAAGCCACAGGTGCTGGGGCTTTGTCACCCCCAGCTCCACTGGCCTTTGCAGCTGGAATTATTGCCAGGGTGGCTGTAAATGTGCTCTGAAGGGCTGGGAGAGGGGACAGCTCTGCCAGACCTGCAGATCTCCACTCACGACCCAAATCCGACCTGCACCGGGATCTAATTTTAGGATTACGAGCTTTGACAACAGCTCTTTTAAAAATAACACATTCCTCCTTCTAGGGCCAGGTCAGGTGTCACCCATAGTGCCACCTGCACTTGGGGGCACATCTCAGTTTATTCTTCGTGCAGCAGGTGTGCAGGGAATATCAGAATATTGCAGAATTACAGACCAGAGTGAGGTCAGGCCATTAAGCACTGAACCAGAAATGCCAAATGCAAATTAATCCAACAGGGCAGTGAAAATACCTCCCCAAAGGAATTTGTTCTCTGGGGATTACCTGTTCCAACAAAAGCATTTTGTCTGTTTTTTCACAAATTGAGCAGAAAAAAGATCACCTAATGTGCGCCTTGAAAGGTAACAATCTGAAATAAATTCAGCTTACCAAGTATAATCGAACTGTATTTTCAACTGAATTAAGGGCAGTAGGAGACAATTCTCTCATTTCACATTTTCTTTTTGGAAGGGAAGAGGATATCAAATTTTCTTGCCAGAGGATGTGCCTTAGAATCTATCACTAATTAGAAAAGTCCAGCCTTGTCACTCGGGCTGTTTTGGGGTAACAGGCACCTGCTCAGGCCCTCACAGATCAACCTGAACACGAGAAGAACTGCAAAAAATCCAAGACCACAAAATGTCAGTTCCCTTCTTTAAGCCTCAGTGTTTTCCCACAGAATTGCAATTTTTCAGATTCATATTCACCTAAATGTGTGTTCATGTATCAGATTCCGTATTTCAGGATTGTTTTGGGAAGATATCTGCTACTTAAAATTATCCCATGATTTTATTAACTAAATTGATTTTGCACTTTTATTAATATGAAGCAGACATCACCAAGTGCAGTTTCTCCCATCCTCCTACACACACCAGACATGAAACCACATTAATACACTCAGTAGGGCCAGAGGCAAATACTCACCATGACAAAGATATGGGGGGAAAAACAGTTTAACTCTCCATGTTACTACTGGTAGAAGCTGAAGGATTAACAATTTTATTTTATGACACAGATTTCTAAGGAAAAAGATTGTTCAAGAAGTACAAGATGCCAAGAAATACCTGTCCATACATCCAAACAGTATTTTTTTCTATTTTAATTAAGTGTGTTGCCTGCCAGCACAAACTACAAGCCTGCAAAGAAAACAGAGATTGATTTAATATCCTACTCACATTCATCAATGCCCATTCATGGCATAAAATTTCAAGTGCCTTCCCTCAGAGCCACCAGATTTTGCACAATCATCTTGAAAAGTCAACATGATGTCTTAATTCAGCTATCAGAGCTCAAAATGACATCAGATGGCTTTAAACCTTAGAAATTCAGGTACATGAGCTGTCTGCTCGTGAAATTGGACTTGAGGAGAAAATCCTTCCCTGTAAGGGTGGGGAGGCCCTGGCACAGATTCCCAGAGAAGCTGTGGCTGCCCCTGGATCCTTGGAAGTGTTCCAGGCCAGGTTGGATGGAGCTTGGAGCAACCTGGGACAGTGGAAGCTGTGCCTGGCCATGGCAGGGGGTGGAACTGGATGAGCTTTAAGGTCCCCTCCAACCCAACCCATTGTGGGATTCTGTGAATAAATTCTTGTCAGATTGCAAAGTAGGAAACACATCCCAAAATCCTCCCTGCCTGTCGCTGGAGGAACATTCTGGCCAAAGCCCAGGGCTCCAGAGCAGGATCTGCTGCCAGCAATGGAGCTCAGAGCAGAACTGAGGATGGGACTGTCCCAGCTCCTGCCTGCTCCACTCTGCCTCACACCAGATCTGCAGGTGGAATGCTCCTGAGGGCTGGGGCTGCTCGCTGATCACGTCACCCAACCAATTAATGCCAAGGTCACGCTAATTACTTGAAAGAACACCCCAAATAAGGGGAGCACCAGTCATTTCCACAGCAGGCTCCAGTTACAGCTCACCGGGCAAGGCTGCACCTGGGAAGCTCAAACTGGAGGTGAAGTTGATGGTTTAGATTTGGGACTTGGCTCAGCAGGTTGACTGTGCAAGGACTGCAAAGAGGAATCTGGGAAATCTCCTTTTCCTGCATAGTGACACAGCAATTCCATCTTGAAGACGGCCACAGAGAAGGAGGAAATTTGGTCCTTCACTCTCCAAATTACCAAATTTCATAAAATCTTAGCCCTGCCCTTTTCCCACCCTGATTTTAGCTCTGTCCTGCAACACCAAATGTTCAGCTTTCCCTCTGACTCCTCTATACTTTCATACTGCACATACCAGAGTTGCCAAAATCCTTCCCAAACCAAGCTACCCCTTCTCCCTCTTCCTATCAGACCTGTCTAACATGTCCAGCACCATCACCTTGGCAAGAAGCAGTTCCAGAGGAGAGGTCCCAACTGTGCCACCAGCAACCTGGATCTACACTGGATTCTGGTTCTCAGGAAACAGAACTCAAGACTGTTGAATAATATAAAAATAATTCGCTTTGGTCAACTTCTGTGGTGCCCCAGTTCCTGATTCTGAGCTATATTTTTAAGTTCAGCTTTGATGGAAGTGAATCACTCAACGATTTTTTAAAAATATCAGCACATTTGACATAAGGATTTTGCCTCATTTTGCTGCTTTAAACTTTCCAATTCCTCCATTCATGCACAAAAAAGTCATCCTTGTTCAACAGTGAAAATATTTGTTATTATTTCATTATTACTTTGTTGATTTTTGTGGAATTAGGAAAAAATCTGATTTGAAAACACCAGTGAATCCCACATTCTCCTATAGAAATACTCAGAAATTTTCAGCTGTCAGCATAACAATTCCTCAAGTTCTCTGAATCCACCCTCCAGCAGTAAAATTCTACCTACTCTTTTATCTATTCTGGATATTTAGACTGAAAATTATTTGAGTGGGAGGCAGCTTGTTCGTTTCAAAGAGGATGACAAAGACTTGTTACTCAAAAGCATCTGTGCCTGTTCCTTCATTAAAGGTCATTTTCTTCCAGTCAGCTCTTGCAGAGAACATCTTCTCCCCCCTTAGCTTTGATACCCTGCAAGCAGCAACTGGATTGTGTTCTTGAGATTCCAGATATCTCCTAAGGAACCCACATGGAAAAGGCAATACCTACCCCCGTTTCCAAAGCAGCTGACTGTGGCCTGGGATATACTGGATAAAATGCACTAAATCCCTTGTGTGGCACTGCTCCTCCCTGTTCCTCCCAGAGCTGCCTGGTGATGATTGTTTTGACCATTGTTTTCATGCAAGCCATTAAAAACATTCTCTGGTTAGATTTAGAAGCAGAACACCAAAGTGGCTTGAAAACTCACCCACTCCATTTTCTCGGTTGGTTTTGGGTTTTTTGGGGTTTTTTTTTGTTTTTTTCCAAGAGCTTTTCACCTAGTCCAAATGCACAGAAGAAATTCTGGCCCATTAACATCCATCAGAGAGCAGTAATGAATTCATCAATATTGCTCCAAGCCGTGGGCACGACATCGTGCTGAATCATTTGGTAACTACATCTGCAGCAGGAAGGGCTCACACAACCCTCCCCACACTGCCAGCAGCCACCTCCCTGAGGAAGGAAAAATGAACGTATTCTGATCTCCCCTCAGCTCTGTTATCCCTCTGCATGGGGTTGCTGGTGCCTCTCCACACCAGGATTCCCACAGCCATCAAATCCTGCCTGGAGCTGCTCCCCCTGGATACGTCTCTCCTTTGCCAAGCCACCTGCAGGCTTGCAAGGAGCTTTTTCTTTCTATAAATTACACAAGGATTGGGTTTTCCCCTGCTTTTTAATGTACAATGCAAATATGTTAAGCCTTAAATTGAGTATTTCATTTGCAAAGAAAAAAAAAAAAGAAAAAAAAAAAAAAAAAAAAAAAACCCACCAAAAACAACAAAACCCCCTCCATACCAGGTTACTGCAATGACACTGAACTGTGATTTTATTTTTACGTCTATTTACAGAGCTATGGAGGGACAAACTTCTTCCTCCAATGAAAGTTCTATGCCTAAGAAAAGCTAAAAGCTACCAAAATCAGCCAGTCTTAAAAGAAAACAATTATCAAGTAACATGGAACTTTAGCTGCCAAAAAAAAGCCCATACCTGTGGCTGGAGTACAACAGTATTAAGTTACTGTTCTCACAACAAAGGAAAAGGAATCTATTCTTGAAAAAAAAAATCAGCCTTAATGATATAAACAAAATTATCCTTAAATGCAGATTGGAAACTACTCTGCCTGCTTTGCCTTGCCCAGGGATGCCAAGGCTGGTGGGCTCTGCAGTTTTCCATCTCTCTAAATCCCCTCCTTGTGTTTACACTCTCAGTTCTAATGGCATCTCTAATTAACCCCAGGAATAAATGGGGTTTTGTTAAGGTAGCCCTTGTAAGGCAAGCACAGCTCATTCAGGTCTCAGTACCTCTGCTGCCTTAACACAGATGATGTCTCAGAACACAGACTCACACATGTGTCTACACAGCCTCAACTCCCACGGCTTAATTCAATTAATACTATTAAATCTTTAATGCTTGCCTTCAAAGGCTTTTCTTTTAATTTTTAATAGCTCTCATAGGTGAGCACGAATGTTTTAAGTCTTTCTGCTATATTTTAAATAAACTCCTCTTTTCTTGCCACTTTGATGCTTGCCTTTCTGACAAACCTCTGCTCTGTGAAGCTGCTGCGACTTTGTTTTGTGTGCAAGGATGACATTACAAGCTCCAAAAGATATGTTAATCACCGAGCTGGAATCTGGGATTTTTTAATTCCTCTCACCTGCCCTCTGGGCTGGGAGTTGGCATTAGAACAGCTTTCATCAAAACAATGAAACCCAGAAGGAGAGAAGAGGCAACCGGAGGGAGGGGGCTCTGATTTGCATCTGTTTAGCATGGAAGCGGCAGGCGGGGCTTAATTCTCATTTACTTTGCTTTCCCATGAAAGGAGAGAAAGCCAAAGTCACCGTATTTTATTTAAATAGTTAAAACAGCAGTTTTGACAAAAGACTGGTCAAGCTGGATGGAAGAATAAGCCTTGTGGCATCTTCAGGCACATCTGTTTCACACGTTTAGTGAGCACTGAATGTGTTTTTAACTCTCTCCTTCTCTCACTCCAACTACCTTGAGACCCCTCCACACCTTGCCCTGCACCGTTTCTGAATTTTGAATTTGTGAGACAAGAAACAAAGCTTTGACAGCACATTTCAGGCCTTTCTATAAAGCACAAAATACAAGAAGAAACAAGCAAACAAAAAAGCATAGACTTTCCTCCTCCTTTAAAGTTTATTTTTCTTCTGAGTAAGAAAAAGAAAACCCTTCTTAAAATAAAACTAAAAATCAGCATTTCCAGGGACAGGAAAAGGCACTATAGTATTATATACACTATCCAAGCTGACGCAAAAAAGAAGAGATTAAAAGCCTGGCTGGAAGCCAAGGCATCCAGACACAATTTTGCACAGAGCATAGAGAACAAAAGTGTCCCTGCATTCAGGATGCTGGAGCGTGTTTCCTGCACTCACACCTGAAAACAAACTAAAAACCAGGGATCCCAGTCAGCCCCAGATCAACAGGTCCCTCACCCCTCCAGAGTGAAAGATGTGCTCACACTCTGCTTGATCCAGATCATCTTCTGCAGAACAGACCCTCCCCTCATAAAGCAAATTAAAAACAGAATGATAAAGACAAGCTACAAAACGCCCCTGCTGTTCTTCACTCCTCGACATTTCAGCAGAGTTCCCATCACGCAGAGCACTCCCCAAAATTCCAAATCTCCAGCCACACAACACGTCCTGCCTTTTAAAGCCGATGTAAATACTCCTGGAGGCATCCTATGGACGTATTCTGATGAAATTAAATATACACAGACGCTATTGGCTGGCAGACAGACACCAGCATGGCAATTGCAGCACTCAGTGTGTTTAAAGCAGCAGGCCAGGCAAAAGGAGATTATTCACTAGGTAGTCAAACGTAAAAAAGAGCCAGACATTTCAGTCTGTCTCACAAAGGGGGCAGCGATTTGTAAATTTTAAACACAACACTTAAGCAGTTTTGCAGACTAAAAATCCTTTGATGATTTACCTCGGTGCTTCTCTGCAACAGACCAGTTTAAAAGTGATTTTGCTGTGCTCGAGATTTTGTACTTCAGCTTCTCTACAAGAATTCTGAAAGCCAAGTCAAAGCAATTATAAACATTCCTGTATTTTGCTTCCTTATTAAAGCTTCCCAAGAGAACCAGTAAACATATAAATATCTTTCAGAAGAGTCACCCAAGTACCAATAAAACCTTCAGAAAGCAGCTGCTTTGCTGAAAAAGGTATGAAAAACCATGGGCTGCATAATCATAGCCTGGTGCAAGGACTGTCATGTTCCTCTGAGCTGCAGATAGAAATTTCTGCCTTAAAACAACACAAAAATTGAAAAGATCCTCAAAAATTACAGTATGAAATATTGATTTCTGATCTGCATTTGCATACTCCTAAGAAAAGCAGTCATTATCACCTATGCTGTTTATCTAAAAACATTCCAGCAAGAGGCATTATCTTGACTTTCTGAGAAGCTCTAGTTCTAAATTGGTAGACAAAGTTTAACTTCACGAACTCTGCTCAACAACAGCAGCAAAATATAGTAACACTTCTCATAGGTAATAAGCATGCCATCCTTAAAAAAAATCACTGCAAGCAACAGAACACTGCAAGAAGCAATCAAACCCCTGCAATAAGGCAGGGTGGGCTCAGAAGGCAAATATTTCATTAGATAACAAAACAGAGGGGAGTTTATGCTTTGGAATGGTCGTTAGAGAAAGGTTTTCATCAAAAAATTAAATACCTGGGATGGGGCATTTTAAAGATGCACCAGCTCTTCCCTGGATCTGAATATTGAGGGTAATGCCTGACCAGGAACCTCTAACCAGACATTACCAGTCACAATCCAGCAATGGCACAAAATGGGAGGGTTTTTCTCTGATTAATTAAAGAGAATAATTAAAAATATTAAAGTTCTGTTTGTCAAATAACAGTTGAAGTGTTTTCCTTTACGTGCACCATGTGGCAGAGCACACTGTGCTTGACCATCCACCAGAGAACAGGTACATTAAAACAGCTCTGCAGATAAGGATTAATTAATGATCTCCAATTCTGCCTGATTTCATAGGTTAGAGCAAACATCTCTGCCTTACTGCTGTTGTCACAAGCCTCATCCCTGTCCAAACAGAGCTGAAAGTCAGTAGAAAAGCAGCTTCAGCAGCAATTGGGTCAACAGATTTGGCTGAAGAAATCCTCATCGCTAAAAAGAAAGAAATAAAAATCAGAATGACAAAACTGAGGTGGATGCTTGGGGGTCTGCTCACCGCGTCAGAAGCACACACGAGGAACCTCCTGGGAACAGAATTCCTACTTAGAGGGAAACGTGTTTGAGGGATTCTTTTGTGCTGCCATCTCAGGGAAGGAAGTTACCTTTAAAAACACTTTGTTTGGTCTCTCCCTGAGGAATATCAGAACTCTCTGTATCAGTTGTTTCAGTGGGGCTTGTTCCACAAAGGTTTTACTTGCGAACTGCACAGCCCTTACACTAGTGAGCAATTTACTCATGCGATTACTCCTGCTGGACTCAGAAGTACTGTGTGAGAAAGAAGGAGCTCTGCCAACCTAAAGGTTGCACAATCGGGGGGGAAAAAGTACAATCAAACCAGGGAGGAGGATAAATTGCAACTGACAAAAACTACAATCAAGAAATAGCTGGTGACAGATTGTTATTTAAGTACAAGGAAGTGATTTAAACAGGAGCAGTTGTAATAAGATTATACGATTCTCTATTAAGATTCTTAAAATGTCTTTGTTCTAGCAAAGCTCTGAAAAGACCATTGCCCTTGCAAAGGTTCAGAAACTACTAAATTGATGTTAAGTCTAGAAATTAATATGATTTGGGAGAATAAAGACAAAAATGTAAAAGAACATCCCAGACATCATTAGTAGTCTGTCATCCATGCTGGTATTTTTCCCTAGCGAGGATACCACGTGTGTTTGTAGCATTTCTCAGTGGCAAAACTCAAAACCCAACAAAGAGAAGCAGGGAGCTTGCTCTGCCTGGGTTTCTGCTTTTAAATAATGAAAACTCTCAGGTTGATTTTAGAAGCCATCACATTATGTAAGTGACATCTCCAGAAGGGCAGGGAAGTCTCTATGAGGTTATACTGGAGAGAGATTAAATCAGTGTCTGGCTGCTGAATTTTAGCCATGACCCCCAGACTCCACCATGTATTTTAAGTAATCAGTTCTAAAACTGCAGCCCCCAAAATTGGCCACAACTCCTCCAATACTGAAAAGCAAACAAGGCAAGGGAGTCTTCAGATTTCTATCTGGTAGAGTGAACATAAAATATCTCTAACTAAGGTGTCTGGCATGGCTTTGAACTAATAAGCAGCTTTGGACTTTCAAAAAAACCATTTATTACTTAATTTGTACAGGCATTGTTCACTGAGGGCTGCATTCTGAGAAACAAAAAAGCCTCAAAGAGCCAGGTCTGTCCCAAGCCTGCAGAAGCAGCACAGAGGCCTTCTCCTGCCTGGGTCACCCTCCAAACTCTCCTGGACCTTGTGACCGTGTAGGATTTATTATATGGTGACATGAAAGGCTGAGGCACTGCAGACAACATGGCTAAAACATCTCTGGGAGGAGAGGCAGGAATGGGAGCAGGGTGGAAGGAAAGACAGGAACAGGGTGGAAGGAAAGGCAGGAGCAGGGTGGAAGGAAAGGCAGGAGCAGGGTGGAAGGAAAGGCAGGAGCAGGGTGGAAGGAAAGGCAGGAGCAGGGTGGAAGGAAAGGCAGGAGCAGGGTGGAAGGAAAGACAGGAGAAGGGTGGAAGGAAAGACAGGAACAGGAGCAGGGTGGAGGGAAACTGCAGAGGTCTCATACACAAATTTCAGCTAATTACTTGAGGCAGCTCAGGGAGCTCCACTCCTGATGGTGGAAGGAAAACTCTGCCTTGAAAACAATCTGTATGGATCTCGACAACAAAACAAGAGTGTGGCTGAGACCCCTCCAAACTTCCCCCAGCCACCTCCACCGTAAAACACAGGCAAGGGGAGTCTCCAGGGCAGAGCTGCAGCCAGGCCTGGGCTGGGACTGGTTTCACCCGGTCCCGGAGCAGAGGCAGCTGCGCTCCCAGTGCCAGCAGGGACCTGTCCGAGCCTGAGCTCCTGCCTCCCCACCTGCACAGAGCTGGATTTTGCAAGCCAAGGCACAGGAGGCGTCAACAGCCCCGGCCTGACCTTGAACACAAGCTCGAGGCACCGGTTAGAGGCATTTATGTTAACAGTCCTGGGTGACAGGAACCAGAGAGACACACTATCAACAATTAATGCAACACAAGGTATTGGCTCTGAGATCAATTCAAGTTCAATTTTTATAACAATGCCAGAAAAATGAGCCGAAAATTATCTGTACAGAAGAAAAGCATCTCGCCAGCAGAATAACTCAAAGTTATGTTTCCACATTAAAAGGCACAATAGTGAATTACAAACTATTCTGAATTCTGCAGAGATCTCCAGCGCCAGTGCAACCAACAAACACAGAGTACTTTTATACTGATTTTTTAGTTAGTATCATCATTCATACAAACCCCACTATTAGATATTCACACAGAACCCAATCTTGGTACCTTAAGTTACTCTCCTTAAACTCTGCCTACAACCACTGGTTACCTACAGAAAACACTACAGAACCTTCTGACCCAACTACTTTGCCTTTATCAATGGTCTGGAGCAGCATCATAAAATCAAGCAACCCCCAAATTTGGAAACCAGAGACAAAACTGTTATTTGTGAAATGATAATAAGGAGTACCAGTTTTCCCGCAGCTTCCCACCTGCTGCATCACTTACCAAGAGGCTCAGCCCAGCAGCCACTGAGTTCTAGACTCATCCTGAAGCCCACAGTCTCTGAATCCACTCTCACATTCAACCATCCTGAATTCCTTCTCCATGCAGAACAGGAAAGCAGTCCTGTAACAACCAGCTAAACTGATTAACTCCGACTTTTTCGGGTCTGTTATTCAGCACAGCCCAGTCTGTACCAAACCTGGAGCAGACCTACAATCAGCCCCAGCAGGTTTTATTCCAGAGGACAGCAATCCATGTTGTTCTCCTCCATGGAGTCTCCTGCCTTCTTAATGAGCAGCCAGGCTACTGAAACACACAAAAACCTGCTGTTCTTTGAAGCACTTAAGCCAGCAGGATACTGGTACGTTTCGATACTTTCCCTGCACAGATCAGAGCCAGGCGAAGTGGGAAAAGAACATTACAGGCGTTCCTACAAAGCAGGCACATTTCATTTTCTATTAGCAACATCCCAAGGGACACTTTAGTGCTCTGCAAATATGGCCCTGGAACACTGGGAAGTTGCTTCCTGAGTACCAGTCATTAAAGAAAGATATTAGAGTAACTTATATTCTTCTACACCAAGCAAAAGCCAGAGTCATTTCCCCATCCTACATGAGACCTAAGAAAAGCAAGATCAGGAACATCATAACTACTCTTTAATGTATTTCCCCTAAACTGATTATCATTTAATGATTTTTCTCTCTCTCTCTCTACAGGGAAAAAAAAAAAACAAAAAAAACCAAACAACCCAACAAACCAAAAACAACCACAGGAACCCTGATTTCTGTATCAGGATAGACTATCAGCATTTTTATGAAGTAACAAATTAGGCCTTTGGCATTTCCCAGCAGCGATCCAAGATTTGAGGCTTCTTAAAAGCTCCAAGTTTTCGAGCAATCAAATGGCTGACAGCTGGAACAAAACTAGCATGATTAACCAGTTATGTAAATAATGATGTGGTCAGTGCAAGCTGAATTCATTTCTGCTGCCTGCATTACACTGGACATCAGATGTTTGTGAACTCTGCATTAAACGTGACTGTAGGAATAATGGAAGTGAAAATCAACACGAACCTCACCAGCCAGGCTGCCTGACAGTCAGGGATCTCTCCTATGGTCCTTCCACAACCATCAGGTAAATCATAAACAGCATTTTTTAGCCCAGATATTACCCACCACTGCTTAGCTTTTATCCACGGAACAAGTCAACTATTTTTTCTCAGAAGACAAGTCCATGGAGAAATGGAGAAAGACGGAGAGTATTTATTTACAAGTGCTTGAAGGGACAGGCCAAGGGGGAATGGCTTCCCACTGCCAGAGAGCAGCATTGGATGGGCTATTGGGAGGGAATTCCTCCCTGTGGTGGTGGCGAAGCCCTGGCACAGGTTCCCAGAGAAGTTATGGCTGCTCCTGGATCCCTGGGAGTGTCCAAGGCTGGATGGGGCTTGGAATAACCTGAGATAGTGGAAGGTGTTCCTGCCATAGCAGGGGTGGGACTGGATGAGCTTTGTGGTCCCTTCCAACCCAACCCATTGTGGGATGCAAACATCCTGTGAGTGCCACGCTGCATTTCTCAAAGGCTGACAATAATTTTCATTCCTCAGCAGCTGTAAAAGTCAAGCTGCTGTGTCAGAGAAGTGTTGTGACACAGGGCTAATGTTGCAGAGTTACTCCATGGAATCAAGGAAGTTACAATCAGCACCCCCAAGTCAAACTTCCTCAAATGGAACCCACAGTCAATTTGGCCTTATCAGAGTTCGCCTTCAGGAATGCACATTCATGGGTCATTTGTGCTTGGTAATTTTTGATAACATAGTTAAATATTTAATACGGGTAAGATTATCTCTGAAATTCTGTCCAGCTGGTTTACCATTACTTCTAGCTTATAAATGAAAATTTATCAAAAGTTTTGATTCTTCACAATGAAACTCTATACTTGAGTTTGTTCAAAAATAACACATCTGAGGATCAGCCAAGACAAACAGATTTAGAAGTATCTCCTAAACAGGCTGCATTTTGCTAAAGATACCATTACAATATATTTCTAATTTAAAAAAAAAAAAAATCATTCATCCCACATTTCACAGCCCAGCAATACAATTTCCTATGACCTTGTGTCTCTTGAAACACAGCAACACACCGGAATTATGCAAGAGTTCTGTATTACTATAAAACACATATTTCAGCGGAGAGAATAATAAAACTTAATCTCATGGCTTGATTTGCATTTCGAACTCCTCGAGTCAAACTCTACAGCCCATAACATCTGCAACAGCTTCACAATCCTAACAAGTCTTTTAGGCCTCCTGTTGAAAATGGATGAGCATGTAGATAATTCAGGTTATTTTCTTAATAGATGGGAACAAGCAATATGTCCAACTGCTGTAAAATTAAAAATCTCACTTGGCTTTTCAGATCAGTGGCGATACCGTGCTTCAGAAGGGGGAGGGGGAAGCATTACACACCCATAAAACTGAGACCAAACGCTACCAGTTTTAAAGCCTCAGAGCTTTAAATCTTAACATGAATATTTTAACATTTACATTAAAGCCTGACGGCTTTAAAATAGAGGACTTCCATTGTGGGCAGCCTGTGATAATTACTGCTTCAATACATTTCACAGCAATAATGTAATACAGCTCGCTGACTACCCAACCCTAATCTGTAGCATCATAGGTACTGCAGGTAAAAAAAATTAAAACACATATACATGTAAGTATGTATCAGTGTAAATATAAAGAGAGAGAGAGAGAGAATATCACAGAACCACAGAAAATCACAGAATTATTAAGGTTGAAAGGGACCTCTGGAGATCATCTAGCCCAAGCCCCCTGCATAAAACACCCTTAAAAATATTAAAAGCATTAATACACATCTCCCAAACAACGATATTGCTGAAAATACAACAAAATAACCCCCGCCCCGCCACGATGGAGGTGAACAACGCCCGGGCGGGGGTCAGACAGGGCGGACCGGAGCCCCCCCGCCCCAGCGCCGCCGCCGGGAGCCCCCCGAGCCCGCAGGCCCCGCCATCCTCCGCAGCCCCGGGAGGCCATCGGGAGCCAGGCCCCAACTTGGGGCCGCGGGGGCCAAAGCCATCCCCGCCGCCGCCCGCCCAGCCACCCACCGGCGACAACAAAGGCCACCGCGGCCCCGCGCCCTCCCCGCGGGGACCCCCGGGGGGCCCTTCCCGCGCCCACCCCGCGCCCCGCGGAGGGGGAAAGGCGGGGCTGCGGGGGCTGCCCGCCCGTTCCCCCCCAGCCCCGTCCCGCAGCCCGCGGGAGCCGCGCTGACCTGCGGGCGCGGGGCGGGCGCGGTGTGCCGGTGTCCCGGTGCCCGGCGGCCGCGGGCTGCGCTTGACACCCACACGCACCATCCAACATGGCGGCGGCGGCCGCGGGGAGGCGGCGGAGGAGGCGGAACCGGCGGCCGCGCGCGGCCCCGAGGCGCGGCCGCGCTGAGGGCGGGGGGGGACGCGGCGCTGCCCGTCCCCTCCTTCCCTTCCTTCCCCTCCCTCTTTCCTTCCATCCCTCCCCTCTTTCCCTTCCTTCCCTCCCTCCCTGGCGCGGCTCCTCGCAGCCGGACCCGGCGCCGGTGAGGAGCGAGGCAGGGTCGGCCCCCGGGGCAAGGATCTGCTTTTAGATGGAAGGAGAGCGCCTGGGGAGCCCCCTCAGTGCTCGGAGCACACAGGGGTTCCCCCAAAAAAACGTGGGTGAAATAATACAAAAAAAAAAAAAAAAAGGTCTGTCGTTACAAAATAACCACATTTATGGATCAGGGAACTGAGGGGGCTGGGCTGGCTCTGATGGAAGGAGAATGCTTGAGGATTCTCCTCAGTGCTCCCAGAGCCCAGGAGGAACTGGTCTCAGGGCTGGAGATCCCCCAAAATTCAGGGAAAAAACCCACAAAATAATGACTATCAGTAGACAATAGCCACATTTGTGTGTCAGGGAACGCTTTAAGAGAGGGTTCAGGGCTGGCTCTGGTGGAAGAAGAACGCTTGGGGATCCCCCTCGGTGCTCACAGAGCCCAAGGAGGACTGGCTTCAGGGCTCAAGGTCCCAAAAAATATGAAATAATGACTATCAGTATAAAATAACCACACTTATGGATCACAGTACACTTTAAAGCAGGTCTGGGTATGCCTTTGATGGAAGGAGAAGGCTTGGGGAACACCCTCCCCCTCCACACTCACAGCACCCAGGAGAAACTGATTTCAGGGCATGGTAGCCCCCCAAAAATCAAGATCCAATGTGGGCTGGCAGCCCCAAAAAGCAGAATCATAGAATGAATTCATTTGGAAAAGACTCGAGATCATCAAGTCCAACTTGTGGCCAAACACCTTCTTGTCAACTGGACTATGGCACTGAGTGCCACATCCAGCCTTTCCTTGAACACCTCCAGGGACAGAGGCTCCACCTTGGGCAGCCCATCCCAATATTTAATCACTCTTTCTAGGAGAAAATTCCTCCCAACATCCAAGCCGAACCTCGCCAGCGCAGCTCCCATTGCCTCACATGGCACAGATACTCCGCTTTCCCCCTCCCACTGAAGATGCCAATATAAAATAACCACATTTATGGCTAAGGGGACACTTGATGGACACATTTGTGGGGTCAGGGTGACCGCACTGGGTGATGAAGGGGACTTCAGAGCCACGAACGTGGCAGGAGGAGCCGGATGGTCCGGGTGGGTCGGAGCACACGTCCTTCCCCTCAGGATAATGATTAAACCAGTGTCCGGCATCGTGGGCTGGAGGACGTTACTGGTCCCATTGTAGTCCTCCCTGAATATATTTGTTCCCATCTTAAAACCCTGAGACAATTCAAGGAAACGGGGCATGGCTGCTCGGGAGACGGTCAGGATTGGTGTGGGCCAGGGGAGAAGCTGGATAGCAGAGCTCTGCTTGGATCACTGCTGGCACAGGGCAGTGCTGCTGGTTATTTAAAACCCAAATTCCTGAGGAACCGTGCCTTACAAAAAGCACAGGGAAACAGAAATGCGGAGCAAAATCCAGTTTGTGACTCACTGCTTTTAAGTGAAAGGAAGGTCAGGCTGAGCGCTGCAAACTTCATCAAATCCTGGAATGGTTTGGGAAGGGACCTCAAAGATCATCTCCTTCCAAACCCTGCCAGGCCAGGGACACCTCCCGCTACCCCAGGTTGCTCCAAGACCTGTCCAACCTGGCCTTGAAAACTTCCAGAGATGGAGCATCCACCACTTACAGCCCAGCCCTTCCTCCCATGGAGCCACTATCAAATCTGCCACAGATTTGAGGTTTAAATACGGAAGAACGGGGACTGCAGTGAAACACGGAGTGAGCTGCATTAAAAGCAACTTGTTTAGAAATGCTGCACATTCCAATGCCTTGAACACCATCTGGGAGCCGGGAAGCTCCGAATCTTCTGCAGCGAGCTGTGATTCTGGCTTAGCTGTTAACCTCGAGCTAGGCAGGATTAAATTCTGGGTGAAAAAAATAAGGGATCAGCACACGTCTGATGGTATCAGCAGGAGCTGAAAGAATACTTCCCCCTTTTCTTCTCTGCAAGAAAACAGCAATGATGGAAACCCAATGTTTCTGTGCATGTTCATTAATCCTAATGATCAGGTGCTGACAGCTCTAAAGGAGAAGAAGAAAGCTCTTGGTTAAAATAAAATGGGAAGAACAGGATTCTTCCTGCTGCCATCTCTCCTGCCTGTGTTCCTTCCAGATCTGGGCAGGCAGCTCTCCAGAGCAGGAGGCAGCTTCCTCTCCATCCCCAGCTCCATCCCAGGTGTCTGTCTACATCATGAAGTGTGCAAATCAGCAAACCCAGCAAAATCCTCCTGCAGCTGGCACACTTCCACCAAAAAAACTGTTTTCTATCAACCAGATCAAACCCCTTAGTGCGAGTAAAACAAACCAGCCAAGTAAAATCCCTTATTTTTTGATTATGATATCCTTGTTAATGCCTTAAATTGCGGTGTTCTTGCTACCCTGGGCAGTGGTAAAGCTGCAGCAGCAGAGCTTTGCCCAAGCTGCACAGGGATGTTCCCTCCTGATGGCTCCCTGAGTGGACTCGTAGCAGTGGATTTACATCATTTGTTCCATATTAGCAATAGGAGGTCACTGGGTTAGTCCTGTGATTTTTAACCCAGGAGCTGGTGTAGAACACTTCCCTGTGCAGCCCTGCCCCATCCCTCTTTGGAGCAGGCTGTACCTGGATATTGACCTGAGCCATCTCTGCTCCTCCCCAGCCCAGAACACTTCAGCTGCGTTGGCAGAACCAGAGTCCAAGGTCATGATTTGCAGTCTGAGTTGGGCACCAGGAGCTGTGGCACCACCCTGATAACCAGCAGAGCAATCCACATGGAGCAGGCAGCTCACAAACTCCCAGGATATCCTTGGGATATGGAAGGCACTCACAAGGAAGATCAAATCCAGCTCGTGGTCCTGCACAGGACAACACCAGCAATCAGGGACACCTTTCCCTAGACCAAGTTGCCCAGAGAAGCTGTGGATGCCACATCCCTGGAAGTGTTCAAGGCCAGGTTGGACAGGGCTTGGAGCAACCTGGGATAGTGGAAGGTGTGCAGAGGTGGCACTGAAGGGCTTTTGAGAACCCTTCCAACCCAAACTGTTCTGTGATTCTATGAATCCCACCCTGTGTCTGAGAGCATTGTCCAAACTCTCCTGGAGCTCTGGCAACCTTGGGGCCGTGACCATTCCCTGGGGAGCCTGCTCAGTGCCCCGCCACCCTCTGGGTGAAAAACCTTTTCCTGATAACCCAAACTTTCCTGGCACAGACTCATGCCATGCCCCCAGGTCCTATCACTGGTCACCAGAGACAGGCTGGTGGCAGTGGATCCAAGGAGTGAGAGCAGAGGGACTGTTGCAAGGCAGGGAGCAGGAGGATAAGGAGTCTGGAATGCAGGATGCTCTCCCAGAGAAGATGAGGAAGGCACATCCTCCCCCAGCTGCCCTCCCAACTAACCGAGGGAAGAGCAGCTGCCAGGGAGCCCCAGGAGGGCCTGCTCCACAGCCATAATGGGAATATCACCCACGTGGGGCTGAGCACACCACTAATTAGCTAATGAGTTTGTTCCAAACGTCTGGTCACGGTGCGGGGGGACAACAGGAGCAGCACTTGAAAAGCCCCGAACAATGACAAGTGCATTTGTCTCTTGTCGCTGACCCCAGCCCCGCATTAACAAATAGGTCACAAACAACGGTGCTTTGCAGTGATCTAATCCTCCAGCCATATGTCGGCTGCCCGAAAAAACACTGCACAGAGAACGCCCCAAAGCTCTGCAAAAAAATCCCAAGGAAAACTCGATAAATATATCCCTGCCGTTTGAAATTTGATTTCCTCACTCTATTGTTCCTCATTTCCTGAGAGCTGGCTCGGTGGATCACATTTTCTGCTTCTGTCTCCAGTGCTTGTAAGCAAACAAGACCGAATCTCATTATCCTGATGCATGGCCCTGGCTGCGTGCAATCCGATCTCTAAATCACAGTCATTTTGCTCCATTACTGATTTTCCTTCCCACTCCTAACCTGCAGGTCTTCAGAGGAATCAATGCAGAAATAGAGACGAGCAGCATCTAATGAAGGTGTGTTTAATGCTCAGCGCTTCAGTCTGGATGAAATAGCCAAGTGAGAAATTGCCTCGTGTCTCGGGAGGTTGGGCACCCTCCACTCCAGAGGCAGCTGGAGCTTCCCAGCCTTCCCGGGAAGCCACATGCTTCCACATGGGGTAAATGGGGACTTCAGTCCCTGAGAGCCCAATTTGGGAAATCTGCAAATTAAATAGTCTGGGCAAACACAATCATCATTGTCCTTAGAGCCAAGGCGGCGAGATGTTTCTCAACAAGCACAGACCCTCCCCGGAATTTTCTTAGCTGTCTGCATGTTGCTGACAGTTATAGAGAATATATTCAGATTATACAACTTGATGTTCACCCCGGGTTATTCTCTCCTGGATTCATGAATATTTCATTGAAATATGCAAAGTCTGAGTTACAGCCTTGTCTGCTTCAATTAGACACACGCATCCACGGGGTCTGCAGCCCTGCCACACTTCCAGGGTTTGTCTACAAAGCCAGGAGAACCAAAATAAGAGTTTAGCTCCTATCATATCTAGCCTGGCTTCTTCAAACATCTCTAAATAAGAGAGAAAAGCAGAAGGATGGGAATGAGGCAGAGTAGAGCCCAGTGAGCCTGTGCCTGAGTTCAGCTGGAAGAAGCCCAAGCTCATCAGAACAGAGCCAGCAGGAGGGGGTTCGCTGCCTTCGTGATGCAGACAAACTTGTAGAACTGTTTCCAATGCAAATATCCCTTTTGACAAGTTCAGAATTAATACACCTCTAATATGGGTATTCAAACCAGACCTTTTCTGAACACGTTGGCAGATTCATGAAAAGAGAAGAGAGAATGCAAGCCCAGCACATTCTGATTTTCTCAAAATGAATGTGCTCTGACAGAGCAAGAGGCAGTGACGTTTGAATGTGCTTAGTTCTAGTAATTACCAAGTGTGGTGTTTCTTTAGAAGCTGGAGCTGTTCTCATCTGTGGGCACCTTCCCTCATTCCTTTCTCCTTACTGCTCCAGAGGTGCAGTTTCTCCCATGCCACAGCAAGAAGCCAAGGCTTCTGTGCTGCTTACATGAAATCCCACTGAAGCCTGGGGGTGATATTCCACAAGTTTTAATTGATCTAAGTCAGGCTGTTGTGGTTCCTGCCCTTCCTCCACCACCCCTTCCCATTCCCTCCCTGCCACCAGCACCAGCTTACACCACCTGTGGTGAAGATTAATCACTTTTTGGGGGGGAGTGTTGCTTCTCAGCCAGTTGAGCTCCCTGAACCAGCTCACCAGAGGCTCAGATCAGCACCCACATCAGCAGAAAAGAGAGGACAGGGCCATGCAAGGCCACGCTGACTGCTGAGGAGATATTTTTCTGGGTTTATAGGACACAAGGAACACAGTTGATATCAAGAGCCTGGCTCTGCTGCTTGTTTCCAGGCCGGGAGCACTCACCCATTAGGACCATCTGCACAGTTTGGAGTGGCAGACTCAGGCCCAGCAAAGTCAGGCTCATTTATTGTCACCATCTGGCTCCCCAAAGCAAGTCACCAAGGCAGAGCCTGTAAGCTCCTGCTGGATGACAGGCATTGCCTTTTGCTCGGTACAGTTTGTTCTATCCCCCTTGACTTCCTCCTTCTCACATCCTACCAAGATGGAGCTGATGAACAACTGTCACCCATCAGAATTCCTCCTCTTCCTCATTCCTACAGCCACCCAAAGAATGTCACCTGGAAAGTCAGACCCTCCCTTTTGCCCCAGGCTCATCATCAGACTGATAAAGGCTCCATAATAATTTCCAAACTGCAGGATGACCTGTGCAGTTGCACAAGGATCTCACGTGGCCAGGGATTATCCTCACTCCTCCCAGCCATTTCTAACCTTGAGGGAAAACGCCCTGTGGGCTTTGCTCTGAGGAACGTGGCAGGAGTTATGCTCCTGGCTCTGCAGAATCCTCTGGGATTTGGGTCTCCTCTCTCCTGCTGGGACAGGGATTTTGAGTGGTCCTGGCTGGAAAGGGTGGCAAAAGCTTTGTACACTTGTAGAGGAGTGGGGAGTAGTGATGTGTACCTACAACCAAGCACCCAGCCTGTGACCACTGCTGGCAGAGGACATGGTCCAGCTCAAGGAGTTTCATTTGCAAGCACAAAACCCCAGAAAGCACCACCTTCCCCACAGGAATCAGATGCAGCAATTCATCCACCCCGTACCTGGGAAGAATCAGGGGTACCAACACTGAAATCAGCATTATCACACCACAGCATGCTCACAGAGATTTGGGACAACTGGAGCTTCCTTCGTGTGTGCTCTGCTCTCAGAGCATCCAATGCCTGGAAAGCCACCTCAGCTCCAACCCTGAGAGCTGAGCTGCACAGCTGCAGTCAGTTTTAGCTCAGATTTCAGAGCCTTGCTCTCAGACACCAAAGACGTGACCCCCCCCACCACCAAAGCACAGCAAGTTCTGGAAGCTGTGGGTATTTTGTGTCTTTTAAACAGAGAGGCTGGAACAGCACTGCCACATCCCTGGATCACAACTGGATGCCCATCCCTGACAAGCTGGTAGCTCTCCCCCTTGACAGATGAAAACTGAGAGCTGTCTGTTTGGTTTGTGTTTGCACAGCATCCAGCCAGTCGCTTAATTAGTTGGCCCAATTTCTGGGTTTCTGATTCCCACTTCTGCAAGCTACTTCCTCCATTCCCAGGCTCACAGAGCCAGTTGAAACTTTCATATCTGCATGCACGGCTGTGACTCCAAACTTGTCCCTGCTGCCACATCTCATCCTCAACAGGGCTTCCCAGGAACTCTGTAAAAAAACCTTAAACAACACTGCAGAGCTGTAAATACATGGTCCCTGTGTGATAAACAAGCAGATTAAAAAAAAATTCACCAGCTGGGCTGGAAGAGATTCATGACAAGCCATCAGGACTCCACAAAGCAAACAAACTGCACAGCACTGCAGGCAAGAATTCCTCCAGAACGTGTTCAGTCCTAACACTACCCAGCCAAGCTGCTCCATGGATCAGCCCTGCTCTGAGCTCCTCAAAGACTTGGTGGAAGGAAAATGCTCCTCTTCAACAACAGCAAGGCTCAGGAGCCATCTGAGCACCTCAGCCAGTCAAGCAGGTTATAATTGGCTGTAATTAATACTCCTACGAGCTTCCACATTCTTGTGGACTGAGATGGAGAAATACAGGATTGCTCCCTGACCCTGTGAACACAAGAGGAAGTCCAAGGGGTCTGTTGCCTTCTGATTTTTAGAAATCAAACATCTCCGATAGGAGAAGGTGAGAGGCAAACACCAGCATTGCTGGGAACTGGCTGTGCACAGCCCCATCTTTTCTGGGGCACAAACCACAAGAACCTCAACCAAAAATAACTGCAGAGCAAGTTGCTGCAGACAGCAAGTTTCCTCCGTCCCTCAAGATGCTCCCACGTCACTCAGCGTTTTGGGAGGAGCACGGGGTGCGAACCACGCACAACCACAACACATTTTAGCAGCGCTGGAAGTGGCCTTTTGTGAAACATCAGCTGAATAATCCAGTCCAGGAGGGTGAAAACTAAAGAAGCCCAAAATGCCTGATGTCATGAAAACCCCACACGTGTCACCAGTGGGCTGGAAGAAGGGTTTGTGGCAGCTTCAGCTGAGAAGTTCTTTGCACTCAGCAGGATCTCCAGCACTTGGGGAGGAAGGGCTGGGCTGTGCAGGCCATTTCCTCCAAGAAGCCACCAGCTGACCCTTAAATAAAAACTGACAGGCGCTTCCACACAAGCACCCTGTGCCTTGCTTGTCATTCCAGAGCGTGCCTGCATCAGCTTTTCCAGCTTGCACTTGAGAGAGAAACGTGAGACTCCAGTGTTTTCCCTCCAGGCAGGGCGGGACCTCTTGTTTTGCTCTGAGATCAGAGCCTGGGGGAAGGCAGGGAGCTGGAGATGCTGTCACTCAACGGGTGCCTCTTTCAAGATGCATCTTGCAGACATGGGAGGTGCCCGGAATTACTGAATCCAAGGAGAACACAGTGTGGAATTCTGTCTGCTCACTCACTTATTCCTCTTATCAGAGAATCATAGACTGGTTTGGGTTGGAAGGGACCTTAAAAATCATCCAGCTCCACCCCCCTGCCATGGGCAAGGACATCTTCCACTATCCCATGTTGCTCCAAGCTCCATCCAGCCTGGACACTTCCAGGGATTGGGCAGCCACAGCTTCTCTGGGCAACCTGTGCCAGGCTCTCCCCACTCTCACAGGGAAGAACTCTTAATACCCTGCCCTCCTTCACCTTAAGGTCATTCCCCCTTATCCTGTCACTACACAGTCCAGTGAAAAGTCCCTCCCCAATTACATCCTCCCATTATCCTCAAACATTTGCTATAAACACTGCCAGTGCTCAGATTTTGGACTGGACACCTGGTTTTAAGCAGGATGGATGTTCTTATCTTCCCACACATTGGCTCCAGACCTCCATGTTTATCATCTCTGAGAGCAGAGGCTGGGAGGAGCACCCACGTGCTATTTTCCTCAGCTCTCCTGGGTTTCTCCCAAAAGCTCCATCCCTGCGAAGCTCCTTTCCCCAGACTCTCCATGGACTGGCACGTTTTCCACCCTCAAGCCTAAAGCCTCCCCTGAGCCTTGCAGACACGTGGCAAGTTCCCCAAGCCTTCCACACCCAGGGGTGCTCAGGGAGATTTAAACATATGCTAAAATGATTTACTGAACTGTCTCTGCCCTGGGGAGCCAAGAACAGCACAGCTGCAAACCACTGGAGGCTGCATTCCTGATCCTGGCTGAGGGAGCAGCACACAGGTATCACTTGGGATATGGAATTGCTGCTAATCTGGTTCCCAGAGGGAGAAGACACAGGTGCCCACACCGCAGAGGGGCTGTAGCCCTTTCCCAAGCTTTTTCTGAGGGTCTCCCATAAGTGATTCTAGTTCTTTGTGCCAAGTCCAGAGTGTTCCCGTTGTTCCAGAGGTTCCCTGAGCTTCTCCAGCCACCTCACCCTCCACCTGGAACTGGAGCTTGCCCACGATCAAACTCTTGCCCCTGTTGTTCATCTGAGCCCTTCCAAGTCATCCTGTGCCCCATGGGGCCTCCATGGCAATGCCAGAGCCTGAATCATGGAGTTGGGACACACCAGGACCGTTGATCCAGCTCCCTGCACAGACACCCCAACAATCCCACCCTGTCCCTGAGAGCATTTTCCCAACACCCCTGCAGCTCTGGCAGCCTTGGGGCTGTGAGCATTCCCTGGGCAGTGCCCAGCACCCTCTGGGGAAGAACCTTTCCCTGATATCCAACCTAACCCTCCCTGACATGAAATGGCACTGAATTCCCAGTTTCTGCAGCAGGGAGGACCAGCAGGGCCATTTCTCCAGCGCAGCAGGACATCACCATGTAACGTTAATGTGACAAATGGACACAACACGCCACTGTGTCCTGCTGCCACCTCACCAGCAGCTCAGCCTGTAGTGACCATCAGCCCCCAAGCAAAGCCCAAAAAACCAGCAAAACCCAAACCCAGTTCCTCTTTCAGCCTGAGAGAGGAAGAGAGGGGAGGAAGGAGGAAGGGAGATAACAAATCTGCATTTCAGATGCTGAAGGGAACACGGTGTAGAAACAGATATTTTACAGGATTTTGCCAAATGCTTTGCTTGCTACTGCATCTTGTGCCAAACACACCTACATGGGGAGGGTTTTTATTACCTGTGCTAATGTTAGGGCTTTACATCACAAGCCCTGTCAGAGCAATGCTGCTCCTTTGCCATCAGCTTCACAGGGAGGGAGCTCAGGTCTGCATTTTCCTGGGGATCCCAAGCTCTTCCATTGAAGCAAATGCTGTTTCAAGCTCTACAGGAATAGAGAGAGCTCCCTTTCAAGAGAAAGCAGTGCCTTGGCTTCCTATCTAAGATGCAGAATTGCCTCCTAGGAGGGCTGCATTTGCTAAGAGAACAGAAAGCAAAAACACATCTTGGAGAAAACCCCTGGGCAGTGTTCCTTTAACGCAGGCCAGATCCTGCTCTCATTTACACACAGATATCTGGAGAGGCTTCAGTGAAATTACTCTGGATTGCCACAGCTGATGTGTCAGAAATCACAACCCAACACAGCCCTCGGGAGGAATTCATCTGTTTTATTGTGGCTTCCTGAGAAATCTGCACTCAGTTTTTCCTCCTGCCTTGCACAGGCGAAAATCACCGCTGAGGAAAAGTGCCCTGAGAGGGCTCTGCCACCAAAGCAGCAGCGTTATTCAGCTTTGTTTTCCAAAGGGCAGCGGGTGCAGAGCAGCACGGTGTGGGTTGGGACAGGCAAGGCCACGTGTGTGGATTCTCCCGTTCTTTGAGGCTCATTTCAGCCCCAGCTGATGACAGGGCTGGGCAGAGTCCTCGCAGCTACTTAATTACTAAACATTTCCTGCAGAGGAGAGGAGAGAGGTCAGAGCAATGAGAGACAGCCCAACCTCGAGTGAGACTTCAGAGAATCCACACAGACCTATAGGGAAAAAAAAAGCAGCACTGGACATTGTGGCAAGAGGAATAAATCAGAGCGACAGCAGGGCTGGGGACTCTGGGGGGACTCCCGAGTGCATCCCCCGCAAGAAAGGGCAGCGAGGAGCATCCGGGGAATCCACAGCTGCACCTGCATCCGTCCGGCCACACACAGAGGCCTTCAGTGCTCCATCTCCCCTCCGCTTCCTCCCTCTTGTGAGCCGCTCTGTGCCCTGAATAGGCGGTTTCAGGGTTCTCACAGTGCCCGGATTCTCTGCGCTTTCTCCGCGCATCCGGAGCTCCGCTCCAGCGGCCCCTCCGCTGCCCGAGATGTGGCACCGCGCACATCCCCAGCCTCAGGAGCCTCCTCCTCCTCCCTCCGTGTCCCCACGGTTGTCACCATCTGCCCTGGCACTGCCCAAATGCCAGCCACATGCGGTTCCTCTCCCACCAGCGGCTCAGCCAAACACACCGTGCCCAGGTCACCTCTGTACTGGCGGTCCCCCACAGCCCTGGGAGATGTCACCTGGGCATGTCCCCCACCCCCAGCAGCCCTGCGGGGAGGGGACACCTCCCCAAATGTCCCCCCAGGGCAGCAGGGTGGGTACGGAGCCGAAGGAGGAACCAGGGCCGCTCTTGCCACACTTCCAGAGGAAGGCGTGACGTGAGCCGTGGCTTAATTGGTTATTAATAACTCCTTTGTTAACCAGCCAGCCCTAAGGAGGAACCGAAATTTGACTACCCCGGTGGAGAGCTCAGTCACCGGCAGCCAGCGATCATTCACAATTTCTCCCTACTTTTGGTTTTTTGTTTGGTTTTTTTTGTGTTCCCGGGAATCGCAGTCACCCTCCCCGGGTGAGTCACGGCGGTGACAGCGCAGTGACAGCACGGTCCCCTCACCTACGCACAGGCTTTCTGCGGCGGGTTTTTCTATTTAATTCCTAGAAAAATAACAGATGCTCTTGTTGAGGGGGAGATTCTTGGAATCCGTTCAGGCCCCCGGGGCTGTGCCTGGATGTGACCAAATTCCCGGTTCCCCTCAAACAAGCCCCGTGGGAGCCGCGGAACTCCCCTGCCCATGGGTGGTGACTCCGCCAGCCCATGGCGAGGGCGAGGAGCCTCCCCCCATGGCAAACACCGACAGCAAACAGCCTCCACACCCAAATCCCACGCCTCCAGCCCGCTTTCTGTGGAACTACCAGTTAAAGGGACCCTTTTCATTTGTCTCCCGTGCCAATCAAAGCGGTGCTGTGACCCTCTGTGCTGACAGAACACAGCACAGGGGATTTTTCCAGCTTCAGCTGTCTGGGAATGGCTTCTGAGGACCCACAAGAGCTGGGACAGCATTCCCCACTCCCATCCGTGCTGCAGCACCAGCCTAGCTAGGAAATTTCAGCATGGGGACCTCGCCTTCTCCATAGGCCAGGCAGGCAGCCCAGCACCAAGGATGAAGATTGGAGGCCAGACAGGGTTGCTCATCCCAGGAGTCTCCATCAGACATTTCCACAGCAGGATTGAGCAGAAAACATTCCTCCCACAGCTTAGAGCAGAGCCTGACCCAAATGAGGGCACCCAGCAGATCCCAGAGTTACCCTCAGGTGTGTCAGTGACCCCAGGACAGAGCCAAGGGCCAGGACACCACAGCCACGGTGAGCTCTGCTGCCAGCTGGACACCAAGTACCTGCTCCAGGTGGATCTGGACAGCTCCATCCTCCTCTCCAGGTCACACCAGGAAGACACAGCCACCAAACAGAGGGACAGCTCACCTTGTACTCTTGGTGCATCTCAGGGAACAGCAGGATCTCAGGAGTAGCTCCAAGACACAGCCACAAGAGAGAACACTCCCTTCCCATCAGCCCGAACCTGAGAAGTGGCCTCCACGTCCTTTTATAGAGGCCAGGGAGGCAAATAACCTCCAGCTGTGCTGGCTCTGATGATTAACTGGTTAATGGTTCACACCTGATGCTGGTCTGAGCCCCCATCCCATGCCCAGAGCCAGGCACTGACAGTGATCTCATCCAGCAGCCCAAACCTGAGTCCTGGGAATTCCCAGGAAGCCCCCACAGTTTGTTCACCTGAGGCTGCTCTGTCTGGGCTCTGCCTCCTCACCAAAACTGTGTTTGGCCCTTTTCCAGGAGGCCGATCCCAGCCACCATCCAAGGCTGTGTCCCTCCTGAAGAGGCTGTTTGGGATGACCCTGTCAGTGATCTTTGCATGTAGGTTTGGGGTTGAATTCCATACCTGAGGCTTCATGACCTCCAGTCCTGTTCCAGATCCATTTTTGGGGCCGAAAGCAGAAAGTGAGGTGCCAGCCCCAGCCCCCTGCCCTCGGGCTTCTCCCATGAGAGCACACTCACACTTCCCAAGCCACCTACATCACAGGCAAGCAGGCCCTGCTCTGATTTACCTGCCCAAAAACCCCAATACCAGCCCCAAGCACCCGTGCTGACCCTGAGGAGATGCAGCTCCACATCTGGAGACCACCAGCACCTCAAGGAGCCTTTCCTGGTCACACTGGACCCAGTGTGCCCAATTGTCTCTGGGCCTGCTCCTCCTGTAAATGTTTTCCTGTGGGTCCTGTGGGATAATGCGAGGTCCAGAGGGGTCTGATCCTCTGTCCTTGCTACACCAGGGTGTAAATGGTGACACAAGTTCCTCGGTGTGGGCTGAGGGGTTGGGTTACACACAAGCTCTGATGCTCAGGGGTCACCGATGTGGCCTCTGCTCCAGGGGAAAGTGCTGACATTGAGATCCTGTCTGGGGGCCCTGACGTGGCATTTTCTAGCCCAGGATGTCGCTTCCTCTCTGCGTGGGGCCTCAGTGGGGCTTCCTCGAGAGACATCCTGCTCTCCATAGGAAGGGCTGATTCCATCTCCAGGCACGCAGGCAGCTGCAGCTTTTATCCTCCGGGATTTACCCCCATTCACCATCCTGAAGCCTGGCTGTGCTGCATTCCCAACCCCCAGCACGATGCTGTGTTGTGGGGCAGCACCCATCCCTCTGCCTGCTCCATCCAGCCCTGCACCATCCACGCCCAGCTCAAAGCCCCTCGGGAGGCAAAGCCCGGCTTGAGACACCCCCTCCTCTCCCATGGGCAGAGCAAGGGGGGCACTGAGTCCAGAGAGGGGCCAGGGAGCCCGGAGTGGTGTCCATAACAAAGCTCCCCAGGCCGCAGAGGAAGGGGAAGAGGCTCCCCTCCCTCCTCTTCCTCCCTCCCGCGTGGGGATTTTGCAGCCAGGTAAACACAGGATGTTGACGAAACAGGGCTGGGCAAATTGGGCAAGCCGGGAGTCAGCGGGAGCTCCAGGCAGCTCCCAACGCCTGGAATGGCACTGCAGCCGAGAAAGGGCAATGCCAAAGCCCCTGGCACCTTCCTCTACCTGTCCCCAGGGTCGTGGAAGTCCCCTGCTTGCAGGGAGAGGCAGCGTGGGCTGGTGGCCAAACCCAGGACAGGGTGGGGTCCCACTGCTCTCAGGTGATCCATGGGATCCCTTGGGATCTCCTTGCAGGTTGAGCTGAACTCAGCATCTAACTCCAAAGTTCACAAGAGCATCCACGTGGCACCTCCTGTGTCCCTCTGAACACTGGGGACATTCGGGGTGAGGGGACAGACCCCCCAGGATCCCACCCTGCCAGGCATTGCCTGGCACAGCGACCTGGGATGGGGCACCCGGAGACCACCTGAACCCTGCAGCGTTTGGCTCCCAGCCCAGAAAAGGGGCCACGGACTGCTCTGGCACCAGCCCAGCCTCTCCTGGGGTGCAGGGCATCGGGGAGGGGTTGTGATATAGGAGGTGACATCAAAGGGGCTGCCTGCCTGATTGGAGCCTGAGTGCAGGGGCAGGTGGCGCTGTCCCCAGTGTCCCCAGTGTCCCCAGCGTCCCCAGTGTCCCTTGGGGCACTGCTGCCATCTGCTGGCAGGATCCCATCCTGCTCCGGTCCTGAGCCGGCCACTGCGCCAGGCCTGGGGACCCTCGGTGACCCCACTGTGACCCCACTGTCCTGTGCCCCCTCCCAGGCACTGTGGGACCACGTGTGACCCCAAGGTGCCCCCAAAGCCTCCCTGCTGCCCTAGGAAACCAAACCCCAAAACTGTACCCAGTGTCACAGCTGGTTGTCACTCCAATTACCCACCCCTGGGCTGCAGCTCTTCCCACACCAACCCCTGCCAGTGCACAGACACCCTCCCTGCCCTATTGTTCTCCATGTGGGATGGCCTGGAGTGGCCTTTGCAGCGTCCAGGTTGGGCTGAGGGAGCAGGGACAGGATCAGGCCCTTGGCCACAGCAGTGGTGGAACCACGGCTCTGCTGGGCTGCTTTCCCCAGGGAACAGAGGAAGCTCATCCCGAGATGATTTCCTGCTGCATTCCCATCCCCTGGCTCTCTCTGGGCCGTGGGGAGCTGCTGAATCCCATCCTCCACATGACAGCCGAGCACACACGAAGCCTCTTCCCACGGCCTCCCCAGCCTTCCCAGCATCTCCGTGCCCCTGGGACCAGCACATCCCAGCAGAACCACTGGGGACTGTGCCTCGCTGGGTGTGGGGACATTCAGCAACACCCTGCACATCCCTCTGCGCTTCCCACACTCACTGGGAGCATGGAAGTGCCCTCTGTGGGGTGTTAGAGGGCCTTTGTTTTTTTGGATGCAGTCGAGAAATAGGAATAAAGTTTGGGAGAGGCGAATCCCAATGTCCTCACAGTGGCCCTACAGGCACCGTGGCTCATCCCACCCCGGGCAGATGGCAGCAGCATCCTGCTCCTCCCTGGAAAATGCCCAAATCCATGGGCAGGGACTGCGCTGCAGCTGTCCCTGGTTTGATTCCTCGCAGCAGAGCGAGGCAGTGTCTGGCGGATTTTCCATGAGCTCCCTGCCCCAGCCCACACACAGGAAGGCTGAACAGCTCCGGAGACCTTCCCGCTGGGAATGATACCCGGTGTGAGAGCCCTGCAGGCTCTGCCTGACGCCCACGGGAGCAGCAGGAAGTTTTAGTGCTCAGTTTTGGTCTAAAAGGGATTTTTATTCCCCAAGCCCTGCAGGAGAAAACTGGAAAAAATCAACCCCCTCAAGGGGGCCACAGCCCGAAGAGCCAACATCAGTCATGCTGAAAGCTCTGTTCAGAGCTGAGCCACGCAGGGTTCCCTCTGAATTCCAGAGAAACCAGGTGTGAGCGTCCACCCACCTCCCTCCGCCTCCGCCATTCCCACCCGCCGCGATTTTCTTGCTTCTGGAACAACCAATCCCACCAAGCCCCCTTTTGGCAGCTCAACCAGAGACTCCCCCATCAGCACGGCCTGTGCTGCCCTCCAAACCCAAAATCCTGTGCTACCCTTCCCAAAATCCTCAGCCCGTGCCCAGCCCATCTCCATCCCATTTCCATCCAAACCCCGGCCGCGCTCACCGCGAAGGAAACGCCAAATCCTTCTGCCACATCCTTTGGCACGTGGATCCCCTGGCACCCGGGTGGGCTGGCACGGCTCCCCCACGCCTCCGCCGCACATCTGGGCAGCTGTGGCTCTGCGTGGTGTCCCGGCAGTGCTGACATCAGCGCGGTTTCCTGCCCGCTGCTGCACCGTGTGCGCAGCCCCGACCCCAGAGCCCCGCGGGCTGCGAGCCCCAGGCAGCCCCGGGACCCCTTCGGGAGACCCCCGATGGAGTCGGTGGCCCTGTACAGCTTTCAGGCGACCGAGAAGGACGAGCTGCCCTTCCAGAAAGGGGACACCCTGAAGGTACAGGGGACAGGAGTCACCAGCCGGGGGCAGGGCGGGTTGGATGCTGTTGCTTTGTGGGGACAGATTGGGCACATGGTGACACCGGTGCTTTCTTTGTCTCTGACTTTAATGCTTCTGGGGCTTTCTGTGGGGTATAAGGAGCCAGCCTCGAGGATTTTGGAGGGTGGACTAGCATTCCGTGCTTGCCCGTGCCACCAGGCACAATTTCAGAGAAGGACAGCCCCAGCTGGGACATGGCATGTGGCCTCCCTGGCTGTCAGTGCCACCAGCTGTGCTCTGTGGCAGCCCCTCAGGGCTGGGACACGTTTTCCCTGGCTGGGGGGCATTGAAGGTCACAGGGATCCGGCAACAGGGAGCATGTACCCAAACATCCACTCAGGCATTGGGGTGGGCTCTTAGATGCCACCTGGGAATCCCAAAAAGCTCCAGGGGGGCTCAGAACATCCCTGGGGGCAGCAGCCCTGCGGTGTCAGTGAGGGCATCCCCTCCCTGCCCATCTGCTCATCCCTCTCGGGCTCCTCCCAGACCCCTGGCACCCTGCAGCCCCCCGGGGAGGGTGGGGGCACAGCCTGGCTGGAACCAGAGCCCCAAACGTGGTGTTTTCCCCATGCCCTGACCCAGGGTTTCAGATCCTGTTTTCACAGCTGTGCCCGCCCCGGGCCCCTGCGTGGGAGGCTGGAAAATGTTGTCACACAGAAGCGGTGTCAGCACCCACTGCCATCGTCCCTGGGGACACAGGGGCCTGGCTCCTGTCCTGGCTGTTCCAGAGACAGATTTCACCCTCTTCCCTGGGCAGGGGTTTGGGACAACACCAGGCTCCTCCCAGCTCTGTGACCCCAAACCCCCCAGAGTGTGCCAGCACTCTCAGAGCCCCCTTTACCCCAGAAGATGGCTGGTGGGTCTTGTGGGGTCTGGGGCAGCAATGGGGCCCTGCTCAGCCCCTCTCCCAGGGAATAGCAGCCAGGCTGAGACCTCCCTGCTCCTCTCCCACCTCAGATCCTCAACATGGAAGACGACCAGAACTGGTACAAGGCTGAGCTGTTCGGCTGCGAAGGCTTCATCCCCAAAAACTACATCAAGGTCAAGCCACACCCGTAAGTACCACCCCACCAGCCAGGCAACAATCTCAATTCCCAAAGGTCTGCCAAGAGCCAGGGGAGTACCACACGTGGGGAAACTGAGTCACAGAGATGGGGTCTGCCTGCCAGATCAGTCTGCCAGTGCCACCAAAGCCTGAGGGGACAGGAGGCAGCAGCACACCCATGTACCCCCAAAAATCCAACCCTCACACCGAGCTGCCACTAAATAAATGGTAATTGGGGAACAACAAAGCGTTATGGGATTACAACTGCATTAAACACAATCCTATTATCACATTATTAAAGCCCAGCCTAATCCATCGCTGATTGAACCTGTGTTTTATGTATCTTTAGCCCCTGGTAAATCACATTTAAATGCCAGAGCGAACGCGTGGGCTCGGGGCAGCCCGGGGCACATCCCGCTGCTCCTCCAGCTTGGGATAATAACCGGGATGGGCGAGACACAGCCTCTTCCACGCAGCACCTGGAGGGCTCCCTCTGTGCTAAACTCCCTAGCTGATCATTCACCGGGCAATTTTTACAGCAGCAGAGAATCTTCAGGGCCCTGGGACCTGAAATACCCGGGGACAACTTTGGCAGGGGTGGGACACGGGGGGCTCTGCTCCTGCAGCTCGGCCGTGCAGGCAGGAGGGGTTGGTTCATCCTGGCACCGAGGGTTTCCTGCTCCCCACCGGGAAGGGCTGTTCCCACCAGGGCCGAGGGACGCGGAGGAGGGGACAGGCAGCAAAACGGGGGCGGTGTGACAGGCCAGGTGACAATAGCAGGTGACAGGATGCGGTCGCGGCTGTCGGTGACGCAGCGCGCCCACAGCACCCCGAAAATGCCGGGATGAAACAGGAGAGGGAGGGAGGGGAGAAACTGCCGGGGGAGGGTCCCAGCCCTGTGAGGAGCCCGATGGGGACCCCTGTCCCGGCGGCACCGGGGGTCTCGGTGCCTCCACCCCGCAGGGCGCGGATGCGGCGCTGGGGCGTGCCCGGGGGTGCCCGCATGGCTCATGCCGGTGCTCCTCGCAGGTGGTACGCGGGCAGGATCTCCCGGCACCTGGCGGAGGAGCGGCTGCTCCAGCGCAATCGCCTGGGAGCCTTCCTGATCCGCGACAGCGAGAGCGCCCCGGGAGAGTTCTCCCTCTCCGTCAGGTGAGTGCCTTTGGGACACGCGGCAGGAGGGGAGGGGGTCCCTGCAGCCCCCGCGTTGGGGACAGAGCCATCGAGCCACCCTCGTGTGAGCTGGGGAAGGGCTGAGCATCCTGCCCTGGCAGGATGACCTCGGAGGGGCTGCGGAGCCGTGTCCCCGAGACAACCAGCACAGCCTCGCACAGCTCCTTCCTCTCCTCCTCAGCTCCGCCTCCATCCCCCTCTGCTCCCTGCACCGCTGCCTGGCTTTGGGGTCCCTCTTAGGGACAGCCCTGAACACAACCCCGTGGGTGATGACGGAGCTGGGGCCGAGCTGCACGCACAGCCCCGGGGAACAAAGCCTGGAGCATCCCCAGGGATGAAGGGATGGAGGATGAAGGGCTGCAGCATCCCCAGGGATGAAGGGGATGGAGGGGATGAAGGGATGGAGGATGGAGGGCTGCAGCATCCCCAGGACCTCGGCTCTGTCTGTACAACGGGCAGGGCCTGTCGCCGGGCATCTCACCACTTCCCTGCCCCGGCCTGGAGAGCAGGGGGCGGCTCCAGGCACTTTCTCACACTTTTAATCCCTAATTGAACGTTTCGGGAGGTTCTTGCCCCTAATGAAAGGGAGCCGTGCCCTGCCGGGCGTCACCGGCAGCGCGGCCGGGTCCTGCCCCTGCCCGGGGGCAGCGCCGGGGCCCTGCAGTGTGAGCACCCCAACCTCTCACCCTGTGGGGTGACAGCAAGGGAAATCCTGCCTGCCCCATCCTCCTGCAGCGCGGGGGTCCCCAGGAGCACAATCCCAGCTTCTGCAACCTCCTGGCGTCTGCCCAGACCTGCAGCTGTCATCACACCCTCCTCAGATGTGGCCCTAGACAAAGCCACCCGCCCTCCATGTGGCTGGCACGCTGCCATCCCTGAGCCCCCGCTGTGCCAGGGCCGGGCACGGAGCTTTGGCTGCCTGTGGGGTGAGCTGTGGATCCTCATTGCAGGGCCAGGAATGATCCTAGTGCCACTGTCACCATGGCAGGAAGGGTGCAATGAGACCCATGGGCTCACCCTGACCTTGCCAGCACCCCCAGGCTTTACCCACCTCAGGGGATGCTGCCAGGGTGTCCCCAGGGTGACATCCGTCCGTCCATCCATCCATCCATCCATCCATCCATCCATCCATCCGTCCATCCATCTATCCATCCATCCATCCATCCATCCATCCATCCATCCATCCATCCATCCCTCCTCCTTCTGCAGCTACGGGAAGCACGTCCAGCACTTCAAGGTGCTCAGGGAGAGGAACGGAAAATATTTCCTCTGGGAGGAAAAGTTCAATTCCCTCAATGAGCTGGTGGATTTCTACAGGATGACCACGATTTCCAAAGAGCAGCAGATTTTCCTGTGGGACGAGGACCAGACACAGAAGGTACCACCATGGATGTGGCCACAGGTCCCAAACCCCTGCGTGAGCCCCCTCAAGGCTCAGTGTCCCTGCAGAGGGGGACCTGGACATCCCTGGTGGCATTTATCTTTTGGCTCATAGGGATGAGGAGCAGGAGAGGGTGCAGCAGCCTGAGACAGGCAGTGCTGCAGGGAGGAAGAGCTCCTGGGGCACCTCAGCAGGGCAGGGCAGGGCAGGGCAGGGCACACATCACTGTCCCTCGGGCCAGGGGTGATGCCCAGGGCAGGTGGCAGAGCCCAGCCAGATCAGGACAGGGCACAGCCAGATTCCAGCAAAGCCAAGCCCTGGGGCAGTGCTTGTGGATGTGGCAAAACTGGACTTTGGGAGTTGGGATGGGGAAGGCTCCAGCACCTGCGAGGGCTGGGAAGGAGAGGGTGCCAGCTGCTTCCAGGGGTCCCCTGGGCACCCATCTGGGGTCTCCCAGCAGCAAGAACAGGGAGTCCTGTGCTGTGGGGTGTTCCCCTGCACCTCAGGGTGTTCCCCTGCACCCCAGGGTGTTCCCCTGCACCCAGCACTCCACTCTTCCCTTTTTTAGCTTCTGTCTCTTCAGAGAAGGCATCCCAAGGCTCGTCCTCATCCCGTGGTGGGACAGTGTCCCCATCACCCTCAGGACCCCGGCAGTGCTCCCCACTGGGGAGGTTGGCAGATGGGAACCCCTTTTCTCCTGCCAACCCTGCCCTCGGCTTCCCTGCAGGTGAAGAGACCCCGATTCGTGCAAGCCCAGTTCGACTTCTCAGCCCAGAAGTGCTCCCAGCTGCCCTTCCTCCGTGGGGACATCATCGAGGTCCTGGGCTGCCCCGACCCCAGCTGGTGGCAGGGGAGGGTCTACGGCCGCGTCGGGCTCTTCCCCCGGAGCTACGTCCACCCCCTCCACAAGTGACTGTCACCACCTGCCGGTGACCGGGCAGGACCCGGCCCCGTTGTCCCCACTCACCAGAGGTGCCTCGTGTCCCTTTGTCCCCAGGATGGTGCCTGGTCCTTGATCCAGGCTGATCCAGGGAGATTCCGTCCTGCAGGTGCTGTTCATAGCTGCAAATTGTGGCGCTTTTTAAATATTATTTTTTATTTAGGGCCGGTAAAATGTGTTTGGGTGTTGCCCTCCAGTGTGGCTGTTCCTTTTCCAGCACTACCAAGGTGGTCCCGTCCCTCCATCCTTCACTGTGGGTTTGCTTCCCTGCAGCCCCCATTTCCCCACCCCAAAGCCTGTCCCAAACCCCTCCCAGGGATTTTCTGCCCCTACAAATGCCCCCCCCACCTCACACCCCCTGGGCTGCACTCAGAAACTGCAGTGCTCAGGACACCCCACCCAGAGCGGATTTAAACATCACGTCCCAAAAAAATAAAAAACACCACCCAAATCCTCATTTTTCCCCTCTCCAAGCACCCCTTCCCCACCCCAAGGGGCTGTCAGGGAGCTGGGCAAAATAGGAATGACAGAAAATATTGACTCACATCAGAACAATGGCATTGATGCCACAGACACGGGCCCAGAGCTGGGGTTCTGTGATGGACAGATGACCCTGGGGACAGTCACCTCCTGGCAGGTGGCACAGCCCCAGGGAAACTGAGGCATGGGGTGTGGATGCCAGCCCTTACTGAGGGAGGGAGGGAGGAGCAGCCCCAATCCGTGTGTGCTGCTGTTGTGTGTCTGTGTTATCTGTTCTTAATGAATGTCATTAAAGGGACAGCAGGGACAGCAGGGACAGGGGATTCTGGACTCGTCTAAGGAGCAGGGAGGTGCCCCAGGGGTGCAGCAGGGCCGGGTGTGGAGAGGGATCTGCAACCCCAGAATGGCCCAGGGGGCTCCCCCACAGGAGATCTCCCCTGGCCAGGTGCTGCTGGAGGATGATGATGATGCTCCTCCCTGCTCCATCTCAGGTGGGCAAGCTCAGCCCTGCCCAGCCCTGGGGGTCTGCTAAATTGGACCCCCCCAAAGGAAAACACCAGGAAAACTGTGAAAAACCACCGTGGGCAAAGCCTGGGTGCTCTGGCCACATTTGGGTGATGCCCTCAGCACCTCCCTGTGCAGCCAAGGCACCCAGCTGAGAGCTGGGGACATGGGCTGAGCTGTCCCATGCTCAGGTCACCCAGCCAGGCTGTGACAGAGAGCTGTGTTAGTCCCCAATATCACCCTGACCCTGCAGCATCAACCTCCTCTGAAGCATGAAGCATTGGCCAGACCCCAGATTTTGGGCTCAGCCTGGGCAGGACCCATCCCAAAGCTGCTGCATTTATAGCTCAGCTCAGCTGATTTACAGCTCTGTGAAATTTCCTACATCTCCATCTGCTCATCTCAAAAAACAGAAGTAAGAAAAAAAAATAAAAGGAAAATAAAGCCATGAAAGCAGCTCTAGCTGGAACTCCCACTGCTGCCTGGTGCTGCAGGAAGAGGAAATAGCCGGAGTGTAAAATGCACGCCCTGATCCATGGGGAAGGAGAAATCCCTCTGCCTGGAATGTCTGTGAGCCACAGAGGATAGAATCAAAGAACAATGGAATAGTTTAGATGGGAAAAGACCTTAAAGCTCATCTTGTTCCACCCCTTGCCATGGGCAGGGACACTTTCCTCTAGACCAGGTTGCTCCAAGCCCTGTCCAACCTGCTATTGAGGCTAAAAAATAATGGAAAAGCAGGAATGTCAGAGTGAGGTGAGGGCTGGGTGTGCCAAGGGCTGCTGATCTGGGCAGGGAATGGAGAGCAGAGCCCGGCCTGGGGGAGCTGGGGAAGGATCAGGGGTTCTCATCACCACACCACCACCTTAGCACGGATTCCAGCCAGGCACCAGCAGGAGTTTCTAGCCAGGCACCACGGCTGCAGCAGGAGCCCAAATCCCCAGGTCTGGGAACTTGGAGCTCTTTGACACCCCACAATCAAAGCTCTTTCCTCAGGGCTGGAATGAGATGATCTCCAAGGAACAATCCAGCCCAAACCGTGATCTCAGGATGTGGTATCCCCACCCTGCTGGGTGCTGGCGGCAGTTGGGACCCCTTGACAACTGCTCAGGACCCAACCCACCTTTCTCCACGCTGAGGAAAACCTCAAACTTGCAGCTTAAACAGCTCTTTTCCCTTCTCCCAAGCACATTTCCTTGGCTCTGTCCCTATGATCCGCAGCGTTCTGCTCGCACTAATTACCGGGAAGCTACCCGGGATCCACCGCAGCAGCGACTCCCGCCCCGAGCGGGCAAAGCCCTTGGCAAACATTCATTATCCATCCTCGGGAAAGCTGTCCTGCCTTGTCACACCCCTGTCACCGGCAGCGAAGCCAGTGCCAGGGAGGGGCTGAGCAGGCCCTGAGACAAACGCCCCTCTCTTCCCAAGGGGGAACAATGCCGGACCCCCATTCCCCGGGATCGTTGCCCATCCCTCCGGACGTGGAGGATGCCCAGAAACAGCCGCTCCTGCAGCCGCTGGTCCAGCCAAGATTTGGCACAGCGCAGCCAAAGCCCTGACCCAGATTCGCTCCTTGTTATTGTCTCCGGGGCCGAGGACGCTCCTGGCCCCGTGGCACCGTGCCGAGGCATTCCCCAGCGCTGACTGCACCGCCCCGAGCGCGGCTCCGCGGGCGCTGCCGGGGCTCCCCGGGGATGATGAGCGGGCAGCGCTGGGCTCTGCCACCCTCCCCAGCTCCCCGGGGATGATGTGCGGGCAGCGCTGGGCTCTGCCACCCTCCCCAGCTCCCCCCTTTGTGACCCCGGCCGGGAGCAGCCGCCGCTTCCCGGCGGGACTGGGCTGGAGGCGACGGGAAGAGGCTGCACCGAGCGCCCCGTCTGCATTTCCAGCGCTTTCATCCATAAAATAATCCAAAAGTTTGTTTTCCTGACATAAGCCGGGCTGAGTGGAGGCGCTTTGCAGGCTCGACCGGCCCCACCGGTCTCCTCGAAAGCCCCGGTCAGTACCGGCTCACGAGGGGCAGCTCTCGGTCACCGGCCCGCGGCCGCAGCTTCCTCCCGATGTCCATGGGGAAGAGGGTGCTGCTGCTGTTGAGGATGGAGGTCAGGGATGACACGAGCGCTGCCATTGTCACCGCGATCATCAGAGCCCGCAGCCCTGCGGGAGACAGGGAGAAGCCGAACCGAGAGGGGTGGGATGGGACAGGATCACCCCGGGATGGTGCCGACCCCTCTGCAGCCACACCCTGGGATCTCCCCTGAGGCGAGGATGGAGTTTGGGAACATTCAGCTGCATCTCACATCCCCTGACCTCACTTCTGGAGCCACCCTCGGAGGGGCTGCATGGGCTGTGCCATGCACAGACCCCCCAGACCATCCCTGGGGTCCCCCCAACATCCATCATGCCCTCTCCCCGCTGACCCTTTGCCATGGCCACGGTGCCCAGACCTTGGCAGGACACTGAGTGGAGAAGCAAGGAGCACATTCCACGTGAAAATTCCACCCTGCCTCACCCACCTCATCCCCACCTTCGGCTCCAACACAGCAGGAGCTATCCCACCCCTCACCTCCTGCTGCCCACACCCAGCCCCGTGCAGGTTGGATCTATTCTCGCATTAAATCCAGTGACAGCTGCCCCGGGAGGGATCTCCAGAGCCCCGCCAGGTCCTGCTGGAGGCAGCAGAGCCCCAGGGCAGGCAATGCCCATCCCCACCCACGGGGCCAGCCGGGTTCCTGCACCGTTGTGGCAATTTCCTGGGCATGGGCAGCACCAGCAGCTCCCTGGATTTGTGTGGCAGCTCGCCAGGACCATCAACACCCAATTATTTCTTATGTCTCAACGAGCGCTGAACCCCCTTTATTTTTTTCCTTTAATTGTTACGCTCGTAAAATATTGAAATGGATGGAAATTAATGTCAGTTATAAATATGGATGGGCTGCATCCACCCAGGCAGAGCACGGGGACGGGCACAGGTGATCCCTGCACAGGTCTGGCAGCATTGTCCTGGTTCTCCTGCCTGGTCACCTCCACCAAAGCCACCCTCACCCTCCCAGTTTGTCCCAAAAACCAGTGGGGACACCTTGGGACTTTCCACAAAGGAGCATGGGGTGAGATGGGAGCAGGACTCGGTTGTGGGCAGACCACAGGCCGTGCTCAGCACATCCCAAGGATGCCAAAAAGCCCAAGCTGAGCCGCCTTTCCCCAAGGTCAGAGTCAGTGCTGGGGCTCCGGTGACTCCTTCCTGCAGCAGCCGTGAGCAAAGCTGCCATCAGCGCTCCGTGCCTCAGTTTCCCCTCTCTAAAACACCACGTTGTGCACGGCTCCATGCAAATCGTCGGTGGCTGGAGGGTGGAAAACGTTCCAAAGGGCAAGGCAGTGTCTGGATGTTGGATTCCAGTTGAAATGCCAGCCCCAGGCCTCAACTCTACCACTGAACACTTGGTGGAGCCTCGGAGTGAGTGGGAAGCAGGAGCCCCTGAGCCAGGAGCAGAGCCCAGTGTCATACCCCACTGCCTCACTTTTAGGCCCTCTGCTAAAAATGGAAAATTAATTAGGGCCTTGTAATTAATGCTTCCATCTGCAGGCGAGGGTCCGTGTCTGCAGCGGGTGCCTCCTGTCCAGCTGGATCCACCCAGGGACACCTGCAATGATGAGACCCAACCTGCTCAGCCACAGGGGCTGCACCCAATTCAGGGGCTAAATTCACTGTGTGGGGTGGAGAAACCCCCGGGATGGGGAGATGGGGGTCCCAGGTGTCATCGCCCCTCCTGAGGATCAGGTGGTGCTGCTCCAGGTGTGGGGCTGTGTCACCCCAGTCCGCCCCCACCAGCAGGGCCAGCACACAGCACATGCTGGCTGGGATGCAGCATTTACCCCACATGCAATAAATCATTAATGCACACACCCCATGAAAGAGACTGTAAATCTCCTGGCACAATGAAAACACCTGCAGCAGGAGGCTGAGGCGGCGAAAACCACGACACGCTCCTGCCACGCCACACACACCCACACCCCAGCACCCATCTGGGCCATCTCCCATCATACCCAAAGAGGTGCTGGGTGCTGGCTCAGTGCTCACCTCTGTCCCAGTTGCTGTCCCCATCACTGCCAGCAACGCTGGGATTTCACCTGAAACACCCAGGTTTGGTTCCAGCTCCCTCAGTCTCTGCTGCACCAATCGCTGACCAGGCCACGGCGTGGGGATATCATCCCACCACTGGGAAATCCCTGCAGGGCCAGGGCCAAAGTCACCAGCTCCACCTGAAACACCTGCTGAGCTGATATCCTTTGGGAGCCAAACACTCTGATCTCCCTCAAGCTGATGTGACACTTGGGGACACAGTGTAGTGTTGGACATGGCACTGCCGGGTTGGACTCGGCGATCTTTTCCAACTTTAATAATTCTGTGATCCCAACAAAGAGCTGTCACATTCCTGTGTCCCCCAGCCCTGCTGCCACCCCTGCACAGGCCAGGCCAGGGCTGGGCACAAGCCCACGCAGGGTTTGTCACCGTGGGATGAGCAGGGCCTGCAGAGAGGAGCACTTTGATGGCCGAGCACCCGGACAGACGGGCGGCTTTGCCCCGGGAGCCTGACTCAGGCAGGGCCCTCATTTCCCCAGTTGAGAATGCAGATGAGCCACACCAACGCCAGGGACAGACACACAGCCCGTGGCAATTCCCTTCTTTGCATTGACGCAAGGATCTGACCCCAATTCCTGAAATTCATCTTCAGCTGATCTCCCGAGAGCTTCCACATTTCTGGTTTGTGAGCACCGAGTGGTGAAGCCAGGGTGGGGTTTTTTTGTCCATCTCACAGTTATTAATGAAATCCGCCACAGCCAGATGTGGTGATGTTACCGTGACCATGCTGCAAACCAGAGGAGGGGACAGGGCAGGACAGAATAGAATAAATGGTTTCATTTGGAAGAGCCCTTCAACAATCATCTGGTCCCACTGCCTGACCAGTTGAGGGCTGACAAAAATTTAAGGGCATTGTCCAAATGCCTCTTAAACACTGACAGGTTTGAGGCCCTGACCACCTCTCTAAGCAGCCTGTTCCAGGATTGGAACACTCTCTCCATAAAGAAAGGCTTCCTAATATCCAGTCTAAACCTGCCTCAGTGCAGCTTTGAAGCGTTCTGGCAGCTCCCACTCGGTGCTGCCGCCCAGGACCCACCCGGGCTCAGAGCTCCTGCACCAGCACAGGAGGGGTTAACCACAGGACAGAGCTCTTTTCTTGGAAAATATTGACTAACCAGCCGGCACATCGGGAGACGGGGGGATCTCAGAGGAGAGAGGGCTTTTTTTTAAAGACAAAACACCCAAAGCCCTCTGGGGCCGCCCAGGACTCTCCCGTACCCGCACGCTCCGGGGGGCTCCGGGCTGGGATCCGCCGGTGTGAGGGCGCATCAGCCGAAAGAGTTAATGGGGCTGGGCAGGGAATGTGTGAAGGCAGCATGTGACTGCAGGTGGGGCAGGGCGGAGGGATGAATCACTCTTTTCCTTTTCCTCTTTTCACTTCTTGCTGTTACCTGTCCGGCCCCGGCACTGCGCGCTGGCAGAGCCCCGAGCCGAGAGCTGCCAGGGCGATGCGCAGGAGGCTGGGGCAGAGCGTTCGTCCCCGAGCAATCCCCCGGCTGCCCCGCTTCTCCAGGAACGAGAAACACGGACGGCACCTCGGCCGAGACATCCTGCTCGTCGCTGCCCTGTACTAAGCCTCTTTTCTCTTCGTTTCTTTCCCCACTTTTTATTTCATCCGGCATTAGCGCTGTCTCGGGAGAGCGGAGGATGAGGAGAGAGCGGAGCCGAGGGTGACGGACCTTCCTGGTGGTGGTGTAGGTACACCTGGGGCTGTCTGCCCCGTCACTGCTGTGGGAAACTCCGCGTTTTCCTTGCCTGGAGCCGGGAGCGAGGCTGAACGCAAACCCTCCTCCCCGGCAGGAAGAGCCCCGGCGTGGCAGGAGCCCTTGGAAAAGGGAGCGGTGCCTTTCCCGAGCTGCGCGCCGAGCCGGGCAGGGTGAAGCGAATCGTGTGTTTAAAGACTGGAGAATAATTAATTCCTATTTATTGCCGACATCCGGCGCTCTCTGGGGGCACAGAGCTCCCTCGGGAGAGGGGACCGGCGTGCGGGGTCACCATGGCTTTCTCCCAGGTGCAGTGCTTGGACGACAGCCACGTCAACTGGCGGTCCAGCGAGTCCAAGCCCGAGTTTTTTTACAGCGAGGAGCAACGCCTGGCCCTGGAGGCGCTGGCGTCCCGCGGCCCCGACGCCTTCTATGAAGTCCTGAAGAGGGAGAACATCAGGGACTTCCTATCCGAGCTGGAGCTGAAGAAGATCCTGGACACGCTGGAGACCTACGACCCCGGCTCCGAGTACATCCCACGGCACGGCAGCAGCGCCGGGGACAGCGAGGGCGACGGGAACAGCCAAGGGGACGAGCAGGACATGGCCCCTTCCCTGGAGTACTGGCCCCAGAGGTCCGACCGCTCCATCCCGCAGCTGGACCTGGGCTGGCCCGAGACCATCGCCTACCGCGGTGTCACCAGGGCCACCGTGTACATGCAGCCGCCCATCGAGGGCCAGGCGCACATCAAGGAGGTGGTGAGGAAGATGATCTGCCAGGCTCAGAAGGTGAGGCGAGCCGCGGGGACGGGGCAGGCTTGGCCCCAGGGCGTTGTGCTGAAAGTCCTGCCCAGCCGGGCAATCCCTGTCCCGCGGGAAGCTCTGCCCAAGCTGAGGCAGCGGGGCTGAGTGTGCAGGTTTCTCCTTATAACCAATATCTGGTTTTGCACTCCTGGGAGCAGCTCAGCCCTTCCCAGTATCCCTACAGCAGCGCTGTTCATCCCGGAGTCCCTGAGGGTCTCTGGGGAAAACTGCTGGGAAGAAAAATGGATTGAGTTGTTCTCCAGCCACTCCACAACTGTTTTTCCCGGTGTGACAGCACGTGACAGCATGGAGGAACCTGGGATTGTGTCCTGGCTTCAGGCCCTGGGTCTGCCAGCTGTCCAGTACTGACCCTTGGGTCATGGCCCAGCCTCACTCCTTGTGTCCACCATCTGTCCAGTCCATGACCCTGGGACAAAGCAGTCAAAGCTTCAGTTCCAGCACTGACCCACACAAGGGCCTGAGAGGGCTGCAGTGCTCCGAGCTGGTTCATCCTGGCTCTCAGAGGAAAAGGATGAGTTGGTGAGCAGGACAAGGCTGGGCAGATGCTGAAGGGATTTGGGTTGAGACTTGTCCTCCCTGTGGCGTCAAACCAAGGAGCAGGGAGTGGGGATGCATGAGGCATCACCCATGGGCAGCAGGACCAGGGAAGGAGGAGGTGGTGGCCTGTGTTGAAGGTCAGCAGAGGTGGGCAGATGTTGCTGGTGTCTCCCTGTGACCCAGTCCCAGCTGGGAAGTGAAGTAGGGGTGGGTACCTGCTGGTTTCTTGGTGCTCTGACGCTCTTCAAGTTCTGTGCATCCAGTACCAAGGAAGGAGCTTCCCAACCCAGAGGATGTCCCAGCAGTAAAACAGGGAGACCCTGCCAGGGTAGCTGTGGAGCAGAGCGGACAGGCTGAGATGCATCAGGTCCACCTGGCTGCTCCAGAGGTAATGCTGAGGTTTGAATTGGTAGGAGAGAGGGAAACCTGTGATGTGCAGCCAGCAGAGCCTCTTCAGACCAGCTGGGGCAGAAACATGAACCTCTCAAAAGGTTCAAGGCAGCAGGATCACAGGAATGGCTGCTGGGGGTGTCAGGAGCTGTGGGCAGGAGCCATCTCTGGCCACTGTCACCTCACAAAAGTCGAGGTGACTTCTCCTCACCTGTGACATCTCCCCCGCCAAAGCGCTTTGCAGCGAAGGCAAAGGGAAGGGAGAGCTGACACCCCGTGGGATGGAGGAGGATGGGAAAACAATCCCACAACAAATAACGCCTCATCTTCGGGTCTTTCCGGCTGCCTCTGACTCGGGCTTTGCCTACTCACTGCTTCCCACCTGCCCCCACGCCAGCGGTTCCTCCTGAGTCATCCCAACCCTGCCCCTGCTCCCGGAGCTGAGTCAGGCACATCCCAACCTCCCCTGGAGCCTCTCCAGGACACAGGGATGTGGCCACTGTTGATATTGCTGTGCTCATCACCGGCACCTTGATGCCCCCTGAGCAGGGCTGGGCTCTGCCTCCCTGTCCAGACCGTGCCTGATTGTGGGATGAGACATGGTGACACCACTGGTGACACGCAGGAGCCTGCTTGGAGCTTGTGGTTCCTTGGGAAACGTAGAGATGGATGAGTGCTTCGTGCTGCAGGGGCTGGCAGGAGTTACAGGGGCTGGAGAGTGGGGCTCTTCCATGGTCTCCCATCCCATATCTGAGGACAGAAGTCCCTGTGGCTGAGCCTGCTGTCACACAGTGGAGCCCAGGTGACAACATTTGGGTGCTCCCAGGGGTGGGGGACCCAGCACTGCTGATTTCTGCCAGGGCTCAAGGTCTTCACAGCAGCTCAGAGGTGAAAGAGTTTGGCTGAGGAAGCTGAGAGTGGACAAAGGGACCATCCTGTTGCCACCATCAGATGTCACATACAGTGTCTGATGCTCCCTGGGGACATCCCTGCCGAATTGTTCCTTCCCACCAGGCAGTGGAAGTGCTCTCCACCACGTGCAGTCTTGGGAGAGGCTCCCTGTTCCCTGCCAGAGGATGACCCTTGCTCCAGACGTTGCCCCAGACGCTCTCTGCAGCACTCCCAATCCCCGCCGTGCTCTCACTGTCCCTTGACCAGGAGAGCAAAGTCCTCTGGTGCTGGCACAGGAAAGTTCAGAGCCCATGAGAGCACTGCTGGTGCTGGAAGGTCACTGCTGAGGCAGCCCAGGGATGTGAGGCCGCTCTGAGGGTCAGAGGAGCCCTGGTGCTTGCAGGAATGAGACCAAATGCTGCCAAGTTCAGAGCCTCAAACCCAGGCGTGCCAAACAGGGGGATGTAAATGATCCCCTCCTTCTCCTCCTGGGAAGGAATGGGAGAAAGGAGAGGCAGAATCCTGTGGTCACACCCCTGCTCTCCCTGAAAATCCCATCTTTGTGGCCAACAAGCAGAGGTGGTGGGAGATGTGGGGCACCAGCAGCTTCACCCCACAGACCTTCACCAGGTCGAGCCATGGCACGGCTGTCTCTCCCTTTCGTGCTTCCCTCAGCCTGCAAAGCTGACAGATCAGAAACCAGGAACAATTTCTTCATGGAAAGGGTGGTCAGGCAGTGGAAGGGGCTGCCCAGGGGGGTTTGGAGTCTCCATGCTGGAGGTATCCAAGGAATTTGTGGATGTGGCACTCAGTGCTCTGGGCTGGTGCTGGGTCCAAGGTTGGACTTGACAATCCTGAATGTCTTTTCCAACCTTCATGATTCTGTGATGGAAGGGAGGCAGATCTCCCTCCTCCTCTCCTCTTGGCTCTCTCTGACCAGAAACCAGAGCATGAAAACATTGACCTTGGCCCAAAGCCACTGGAGAGAGCAGTGACTCTGACCTGCTCTCTTCACTTGAGGTTCCAGGTTGGGATTGTGGTGATGTAATTACCCTGAACAACTTCCAGCGAAGGTTGGGAGGCTTTATTAATTACTGTTTACAAAACCTTCTGCCATTTTTGGATGAAAGGGTCGACAGGGGAGAGCAATTATTAATGTTACTTGTCCCACCTCTCCTCCATCCCAACACTCTTCCTCTAATTGTGCCTTGGTGCCTGCCTAATTTATTAAATGCCCACGTGGTGCACCCCAAAAGTCATTATCTGATGATTCACAGTGAGACAATAAAGAGCTGCAACTTCCTCTATAAAACATGATCCTGCAGTTTATGTGCTCATCAAAGCTGCTCCAAAAAATCCCAACAGTCCAGGGGGATTTGGGAGCCAGCACCTGCTGTATCCAATGGATTCTGGCAGCTCCTGGGACCCTGGCAGGAAAAGCTTCACCTGCGTGGGCACTGGGAGCCTCCAGCTGTAGATTTAGGGCTGATTTCCTCTGCACCCTCCACGAGAAGGGCAAAGGGATGGCAAAGCTTCCTGGGATGAGACAGCAGCAAAAGGGCTTCAGGAAAGGGAATGTCCCAGCACCAAGCAGAGGTGACAGGGACAAGCTCGCTCCTCACAGCTGGCACAGTTTGCTCCAGACAATCCCATTCCCCAAGCTGGGAAGCGAAGGGCACATAGGATTTCACTGCTCCGGAGCAGACAGGCCTCCATTCTTTGCAGATTATCCCTGTGCCAGGAGGGTTTGGCATCCCAGGGCTCAAGCACAGGCAGCCCAGCAGCAGATTTCACCCAGACAAGAACAGTGACCACATTGGGAGCGCTGCCAGCGCCCTCCTGGCTCTCCCTGCCTGCCTCCTGCCAGGGCAGTGTTGGCACATTGAGATCTCGGTGACAAAGCAGGGCCAAGCCTGTCCTGCAGGCAGGACGTGGTGGGGAGGGAAGCAGGAGCTGAGCAGTGACAGGATGCACCAGCTGAGCAGGAGGAATCGGGTTCAAAACGTGGGTGGGAGCTGGGCTCTCTTCCCGTGCCCGAGCTGGCCACCCTGGGCCACCCTGGGCCACCCCTGCAGTGCCCTGCGTGTCTGTGTGAGGACACTGCCCTGCCCACAGCCCTGCAGAACCCCCTGACACCTTCAGAGCCACAGCTGAGAGCCAAGAGACTGCTGGGACCACCATGGGAAAATGTTCTTTTCCCTCCAAAATTAAGCTCAGAGCTATTCTCATCCCCATTTTATGAGAGCTCGACTCCTCCTGGGGAAAACACAGAGCACAGGCAAAGTGACACCAGCGTGGAGCATCAGGGGCAGAAGCAAATCATCTGCCACCAAACCATCTGCCACCAAACCCTCAAGCCAGGCACACACTGTCCCACCACAGGTGTCCCTCACCCAGGACTCGTGGGAGGCAGCTCAGCTCCTCCCCAGTTTCTTGCTGAACACGGCAGATCCAAGCCCAGAGCTCCCAGAGTAGCTTTGAACCCGTCCCACTTTGCGTCCACACAGATCCAGCAGCTGGTTCCTGCCTCAGTTTCCCCACCAGGATGAGCACAACACATGAGTGGGTGCACAAGAGTGAGGGTTTAGCCTTTCACAGCAAAGCCTGGGGAGAGGCTCCAGGCTGAGGATAAATGGGAATTCAGCTAAAATCGAGTGGCAAAGCCATCAAACGCCCCCTCACCTGGCTCGCTGGCACCTCCCAAAACCCTCCTGTGTGGTCAGGGCTGGGGACACCAGGATGGCATCAGGGACAGCAGGGCTGGGGCTCCCCACACAGCCCTGCTCTTCCCCCCATTGCCTGCAGAAAAGGAAGGGAAGAGCCAGCACTGTCATAACAATCCTCTGCTTAATTAAAGCTCTCCACGTCCTGTGGCACAGAACTAATTAAAAGGCAGCTCGGTTCTTTGAGAGCTCGGGACTGGACGTGTCTGAGTGTGCAAGCACCCAGCACCATCCCCATCCCTTCCTGAGGGAGGGAGGAGCACCCTGGGGTCTCCCTGTTGTCCTCCCTGGCTCAGCCGTGGCCAGCAGGACCTTCCTGGATGGGCAAGTGGCCAAGGGCAGCCGCCTGCCCCCAGCCCAGGGCACCCTCCAGGAACAGCCTGGGAGCCCTGGCAGGTTTCCAACCATGGGACAATGACAAGGCATCATCCTGATGGCCTTTTCCCTGGGATGAGGGGAGGCAGAAATCCCTGTGGAGCTGCCCTGGGATGTTCAGCTCAAGCCTCTCTGCCTGCCAGCTCTCATGAGCTGCTGCTCACTGCCACAGGTGATGCCACCAGCAGGAGATCCAACACCCGTGGGCACAGAGCCCAGGGGGCCCAGGCAGACATTCCAGTGGAATTCCCAGCATGGCCCAGATCCATTTTCCTATCAGCCCTGGCTGTGGCTGGGAGAGCAGCAAACGCCCTGGGTACAAAGGCAGCTCCAGCTTGTGGATATTGGTGACACTGCCATGTGACAAACACAGCTGTCACTGCTCAGGGTGCTGGCTCTGCTGTCCTGGCTCTGCTCCTTCCGTACAGCCTGGGAGGAAGAGGGATGGGCAGTGAGACCATGACAGGTGGACACACCACTCAATAGCTGGGTTTGATGATCCTACAGGTTTTTATTAACCTCAACAATTCTGTGATCATTTTGCATTAAAAGTCTCCCCTTCTGAAGCTCCCTGCAATGCTGATAGCAAAGGGACACCAAACTCCTCAGCCAGAAGATGGACTCTGAATTTTGTGAAGCCTGTTAAAGGCAGCAGAGTTAGATTCACCCTCAGTAAGTGTTTTTTCATCAGTAGATTATGCTATGGATCACCACTGAAATGGTTAGGGTTGGAAAAAAAAAATCCAAAGGCCATCAAGTCCAACAATTAACTCAGCACTGCTAAACCACATCCCCAGGTGTCACATTTACCTCTCTTGGAGATCAAACTTTCCACAGTGACAGCAGAGGAAGGGGAGAACTTTCCATCCTCAGACTGTCTGGGGCTGGGGACCATCCTGGGCTCTCCCACCCCAAATTCCAGCCCCCTACAGGGAGCTCTTTGCTTTGGCTCTCACAAAACAAGCACTGATTGTACCTTGGGCTGTCCCTGGCCACGCCACCCGGACTCATCTCTCTCTCCCCTCTCCAGGTCATTGCTGTGGTCATGGACATGTTCACTGACGTGGACATCTTCAAGGACCTCCTGGACGCCGGCTTCAAGAGGAAAGTGGGAGTCTACATCATTTTGGATGAGACCAACGTGAAGCACTTCCTCCAGATGTGTGAGCGAGCCCACATGCACGCTGGACACCTGAAGGTAGGGATGAGCTGAGGGTCTGGAGCTCCTCCAAAGGCAGGGAGACACTCAGAGTTATCAGCTCTGCTCCCTCCTGTCCTGGGCAATCACAAGTGCTAGAAGGGTTTAGTCCATTTTTCCCGTAGCCAAAGCTGGAGGTGATGCCCAGATTCAGGAGCAGCAGGATGGAGGGGAAGGGGTGAGGGGCAGGGATGTGGATTTGCACCCAGCAAAGCCCAGGGGTACCCAGCCAGCGCTGGGACACAGGAGTTTTTGGGGAATGCAGCCCTACAAGGGTGGGCACAGGACAAACCTGCGAGCTCAGCTCCTCCTGGCAGGAGAGAGGGAGCAGCAGAGGCTGTGCCAGGCCCGGATCCGTGCTGTCACCAGCTCCCTGCCCCAGGGGCAGGACCGGCAGCAGCAGCCGCCGGGAGGTTCTCGCGTTTCCAGGCTCTCCCGCAAGTCAGAGGCTGGAATTAAAAACTCGATTTTCCCCTTTTCCGGAGCCTCCACCCCAGCACAGGGCCGGGAGCGGAGCAGGGAGGCTCCCACGCTGCCTGAGGGCCTGGCAGCTGCCAAGGATGCCCTCAGTGCTCTCACTGTGCTGGGCAGTGCACGCTGCAGGGGCTGGGCTGCCCGCACATGCCGTGTTCTCCAGCCGTGGATGCACATGGAATCACCCCTGTGCGTGAATCCCATGGAAAACCAGAGAAGGCAAAGCACAAGGGGTGATGCCTGTCGGTGCAAGACAGGGCTGGGAGCCATCTGGTCTAGTTTAAGGTGTCCCTGCCTTTGGCAGGGGGTTGGAATGAGATTTAAGGTCCCTTCCAACCCAAGCGATTCTGGGATTCCCCTTCCACGTTGCTGTGTGAGCAGGGGGTGCAGAGGAAATCTCCTGTCACAGGGCTCATGCAAAGGCAGAAGAAGGCACAGAGGGGAGGACAGGGGGTTATTTCAGCCTCAGGAGCAGCAGCCAGAGCAGGGAGCCTCACTCCAGCCACAGGAAAATCCCAGGCTTTGCCCAGGACACAACGCTCCCACCACCACCATTGGATACAAATACACCCGAGCAGCCCCACAGCCTCACGGGGGGGCTTGCAGACCCCCCACTCCTGCCCACCACGGCTCGGCCCCACCTGTTGCTTGGCAGAAAAATGATGTTGCTGCTCCTGACGTCAGCCAAATTGCCGCGGGCCAGGCCCGTGCCCGGGCAGGCTCCCCAAATTTGCTTAGGGTGAGGGCCAACCCCTGGCTGAGCAGGAACACGCAGGAGCTACAACACCCTCCCAGCTGGCTGGCACAGAGTGGGGTGGGCTCAGGGACCCCCACACGGGCAGCTCAAGCCTCGCACCTTCCCCTGCTGCCCTGCCCGCCAGCCTGGCTTAATTACTGCTCCCACCAATTAAAGCAAACACAGCCGAACTTTTACCTGGGTCCAAACTCCCCGGAGAGCCTGGGATCCCGCAGGCTGCTGCCGCTTCCAGACCAGAAAAGCCAGCGCTGACGCACTCCGGTGTTTTCCTGCATGAGCAGCCCGGTGGCAGGACTGGAAAAGCAGGAGAACATCTGCCGAGCTCGGCAAATGCCTCGAAGTTGGGATTTGCCGCGTATTGCGAGGCAATTCGCTGGCACGGGATGCGGGAGGAGGTGAGGAAAGTAGGGCAGAGTCTGGGAGCCGCTTCTCGAGCCGGGAGATGTTAACGAAAGGTGCCCTCGTTATCAGCAGCCGGCTTGGGCAAGGCGAGGCGGGCGCTGCCTTGAGCGAGGGCTGCCTGGGCAGTGATTCACCCAGCACGGCTCCCGGGCTGTCCCGCTGCTTCGGCAGGGATTAAAAAAGCTGATTTTACCGAACGGCAGTGATAGGAAAAGAGGAAAAGGCAACAGCACCGAGAGAGTTATTCCCTGAGGAAAACACAGAGCTGAGTTTGGGCAAAGGGTGGGCTGCGAGTGGGTGAAGCCGTGGGGGTCACTGCTCTCTCAGCAGTCCCACGTGTAGGGATAACACGGGGAATTGCCATCCCAGCCCCCCTCAGTGCAGCACACTGACAGGAATTGGGATGCTCAGCAGCGGTTTGGCCCCAGCCACCGCAGGCAAAAAGGAAAATGCTATTTAAAAAACGTGAAATTCATCAAATTTATCAAAAATTCCCTCCCCCCCGAACTTTCTTCGTTCAATGTGTGGAACTCCCCTGGAAACACAGTCAGGAAAGCTGTTGCTTTCACATCGTCTGCACTGAATTTTCCTGCCAGGCATGGGGGAGCAGGGACCTGGGCTTAGGACTGTGCCTGGTCATGGTCTCCAGGGAGAGAGAAGAGCCCAGGGGAGCAGATGAGAAAGGCTGGAGGAGGGGAAGACAAATATTTTGGATGCTTTTCTTTGAAAAACTAAACAAAACACACAATAAAACAGCCGTGGAGGGCATGACCCAGTGATGACATAGAGCCTTTTGCAACAGCATTACCAACATCCCAGCAGGAACAGGAGGAATTCTTAAGAAATTTTTTTCTCCCCACCCAAAAGGAGCCCATTTGCCTGTGGGAGATGCTATCTGCTCTGCTGTGGAATGTGCCAGTGCCCTCCACGGAGACAGGAGCCAGACTGGGGATAAAAAAAAAAAGAATCAAAAACATTTTCACAGAGCCAGAGCTGCCCCTGCATCACTGGGTTCCCTGGGGAGGACACCCAGTTCCACTCCAGGGACCTGCTCCCACGTCACCAGGTTTCGTTTCCCGAGGGTGAAAAGATGTTTCCCCACCGCCTGATTTCCCACCAGCCCCTAAAAGCAGGACTAGATGCCCGAATTTAGGAGCACAGCAAAGGGGGAGCATGAGGAAGGACAAACCCACTGCCAGCAGGTCCGCATGGGCTGTCCTGGGGTCACCACCTCCCCCTAAAACCCCAGCAGGTCTCCTGGTGGGAGCAGGCGTGGAGCCTCCTCTCCCATGGTGCCATTTGCATAGATTGCAGGAGCTGGGGAGAGCTTGGCAGCAGCAGCACACAGCACTCACCCACAGACACCGAGTTCAGGAGGTGGCAAACACAGCCTGGCACAGGGGCAGAGCAGAAACTCTCCAGGCGGAGCCCCTGGTTCACTGCCTGGCCTTGGGAGAGTCCTTTTATATCCCCATCGCTGTGGCCCCCTCTGAAGGACATTCCCCCTCCTCAGAGGGGCTGTGGAGCATCCAAAGGGGTGTTCTTGGAGGGGTGGGTGGTGGTCTCACACCAGCCCTTGGCTCCTGCTCACCCCTCTGCCTCTGCCTTGCAGAACCTGCGTGTCCGCAGCACCGGGGGGACAGAGTTCTTCACCCGTTCAGCCACCAAGTTCAAGGGGGCTTTGGCCCAGAAGTTCATGTTTGTGGACGGAGATCGAGCCATGTGTGGCTCCTACAGGTAAATCAGTGGCATCTCCTCTTGGCCACCTCATGGAGGTGTTGGTCAAAGGATGGATGCAAACCCACGTCGTCCAAGGACCTCATGCCAGACTTGCTCTCCTCCTCCTAAACTGGGAGATGATTTTCCAAGGAGATTTGGAGTGGGTCCAAGTGTTTCCCACTCTCCCCACCCCGCCAGGTCTAGGACACCCACCCTTCTTGGAGGTGGTGGGACACACCAAGTGTTTCTGTGCTGATGAGCACAAGGAAGGACCAAAGCACAGAACCACAGCCAGGCCCAACTCTCACACCAAGCTCAGCTCTTCCAGTCGGTTTCCTACACAAAGTATGTTTCAGTGTTCAAAGGAGAACTTACTTTGGTAGAAACAGACCAGCTGTGATCAGGTTTCAGGTCTAAAAGACAAGTTTTATAAACATGGAGCTGAAACATTTCCTCCTTTCTGCCCATAACAAAAAACATATCCACTTATGAGTTGCTTTTCATAGCTAACCCAAACTGAGATGGGGACAACACCAAAGTGAAAAACTGACCCACTGCAAACACCTTTTATTTTTACTTCAAGTCCCACTGTGCTCAGGACTTCAACCCTTCACTCTAATTTGAGATGGGAGCTATTTCATCAATCCCATTATTATTATTATTATTAATGTTTACAGTGAGATCACGTCCCTGCTGGCACCTGGGGAAGGCCAGGGCTGGGGAGGGGTGTTATTTACCAGGCAGTGCTCAGAGAGTCTCCAATGTGTTTCTGTTCCAGCTTCACCTGGTCGGCAGCGAGGACAGACAGAAATGTCATCACGGTCCTGTCGGGCCAGGTGGTGGAGGCGTTTGACAAGCAGTTCCAGGAGCTCTACCTCATGTCCAAGGGCGTGAGCCTCAAGTCCATCTCCGTGGGAGAAGAGCCCGAACCCGAGCCCGTGACGCTGCCCTCCGTGGTGCCGGTGACCCCCGCCAACGCCGTGGTGAAGAAGCTGATAAACCCCAAATACGCCCTGGTGAAGGCCAAGAGCGCAGACCAGATCAGCAAGACCTCATCCGAGAACCAGGACAAAAACCAGAAGAGCGACAACAAAGGCAAAGCACCTCCCGAGGGCCAGGGGGGCGAGCGGCACGGCGACGTGGCTGACCTCTCCCTGCTCATCCATCCCGGCCTCCTGAACCTGGAGAAAGCCAACATGTTTGACTACCTGCCCACCTGGGTGGAGCCTGACCCTGAGCCTGGGAGCGAAGTCTTGGGCTACATCAACATCATCGACCCCAAGGTGAAGAACGTGAAGCTGTCGCAGATGAACCGCATCAAGGTCTGCGACGTCTCCCAGGCCAGCGCCCAGCACCGGCAGATGCTGAAGAACAGGGAGATGGAGGCCAGGAAGAACTCAGACCAGGAGCTGCCTCTGCTGTCCCCCAGCCACAGACAGATCCCACAGCCCCCCATGGAAGCTCCTGCAGCCCCCACCACCGGCCCCATGGAAGGCATCAGCTGGACAATGAGGCAAGTGGGGACATTCCCCTCTTCCCCGCTGGGCCACCATTTGAAGCCACAGGAGGAGGATGTCAAGCCTCCCGTTCCAAAGCCACGGACCGTCCCTGTTGGTGTCCTCATGACCAAAGTCGTTGCAAGCTGTGACAGCAGCAGTGCCCCGGAGGGTGACACACGGCCACCACAGGCTGAGCACACGGGTGTGAAACAGGAGCGGGAGGAGAAACCCACCCGAGCTTCCATGGAGCCCTGCCACGTCCAGCCAGACCGGCCAGCGGCAGCTCCACAGGAGGACAAAGGGCCTCCCTGCACCCACAACGGGCTGGGACAAGAGGAGGAGGAGGAGGAAGAGGAGTACATCACCCTCAGTGACCAGGAGAGCTACTCCAGCAGCTCTGCTGACCACAGCTACCGCCGCTCCAACGCCTCCTCCATCTCGGACGAGTACTTTGAGGTGAGGGATCGCTACGGGCCCCTCCGGAGAACCAACTCGGACGTCACCCACAATGGGGAGATCCTTCCCATGCAGAGGAAGCTCAGTGACCCTCATATCAGCAGGGGCACCTTCATCAGCCCCCTGGGCAGCCTCCCCTCCCTGAAGCACCTGCGCTTGGAGGACGTGACGAAGAGGAGGAGGAGCAACACCGTGGAGATCAGGCCCATGCTGCCCCGCATCATCCTGGATGGCAACAGCTCCTACCCCAGCAGTGCTGCCCAGGTAGGACCTTCTGCTGTGACCTTACGTTTCTCCACCCTACAAAGCTTTGCAAACCTGGAGGTGATCCAGTCAGCTCGACCGAGGTGTGGTGTCATGCTGAGTTTTGGTGTCATGCTGAGTTTTGGTGTCATCCCAATCCTTTGGTGTTGTCCCAGATGCTGAGATCACACTTCCCATATAGGAGAACACCCTGCACGTGGCCCTGGCCACCCAAGAGGTGACCAAAGACGTGGTGGCCGTGCCACAGCCCTTGGTGTCCAGCAATGGGGATGGCTGTTAAAGGAGAGGGGTTTGGTAATTAAAGACCATCCCACAGTGCTGAGCTGGGGGTTGCCGTACAGATGTGCTCCAGGCACAGCTGCACAGATGTGCTGGGACTCGCTGAGCCCCATCCCCAGCCCATCCGCAGTGGCATCACACCCAGCTGGGGACAGGCTGTGCGTGCAGGCGTGTCCTTCTCAGGCTTGTTTTCCAGTGCCTTGCCAGGGTGATTAGCATCAAAGGGAAAGCGCTGGACACATAATTAGGCAGAGAAAGACAGCGGAGGAACAGGGACAGCAACCTCTGTGGGCGAGTGCCACAGTCAGCAGCTTTGTGGCTGATCCCTGGGTGACGCCAGAGCTTGTCACCATGCAGGGCCAGCACCCTGCTGCTGTTCCCTGCCAGAATCCCAGTGCCAGGAGCATGAGGTAACAGCACCATCCCATCCAGGGGTGGTGACACTGATCCCCTGATTTCCACCCAAGCTGTGCAACCTCTTGCACCCCTGCCAAGAATCCTGGCTTCTCGAGGCTCCCCACCCGCTGTTTTTGGGGCATTCAAACCCTCAGGGCTAAACCAGCAGCTGAAATCACTGAAACTGCCTGAGGTTACCCCAGCTGAACATCTAATCTGTATTTACAGGGAATTAAATTTGCTATCCCAGAGTCCACTTGCTTCTCCCTTCCCAGCCAGTGACAGGGAGCTCAGAGCTTTAATCCTTGCACATCAAATACCCCCAAACCCTGCGGGGCAGGGAGCATCGAGGTCTTTGATGGTCTGTGACCCAGGTCCCAGGTGCCACCTTGTTGGGGATGGCTGGGTATGCTGGTGTTCCTGCAGTAACTTGTTCTGGCCCTTTGATGAGAGGCAGATAATTAGCACAGCATCAGGGTTAGGAAAGCCAAGCAGCCACTGGAGAGGTGCAGGGAAGAGTTTTTTCCCATGTGTAAAAATAATAAATTGAAGCAACCCTTGATTAACTCTTGAAAACTGAAATCTGACAGAAATCACTATCAATTCTCCCAAATATGGTTTTTTTCCTAGGTCCACGTTTCTTAAGTGCTGGCCCCTTGCCCAGCATAGCCCAGAACACAGATGGAGGCTCACTCAGGGCAAAGATCATTTTTTCCATGTCATGGAAACCAATTCCTCTCCCAGTTTCTCTCTGGAAATCACCTTCCCTAAACACACATTCACACTTGGATGCACAGCAGGCTCCAGGAGAGCACCAGAGACACCTGGGTGCTCTCCTGACCCTCTCCCACCCGCAGAGCCCCCAGGTCTGTGCAGAGCAGAGGTTTCCAGTCAAGCCCCCCTCAGTGACAGGGAAAATCCCCACCCCACCAGTTCCACGGCCACATGGGGGGCCCTTTCCTGGGTACAGGACCCTGCTGATCATCCCTGGCATGGGGATGAGGAACAGGGGCAGCATCTTCAGGGAGCTGGCCGGGATGGAGCCGGCCTTGGCATGGCCCAGGTTTTTAGCAGAGAGTGACGGCTGGACGATGACCTGTGGAGAGCTGAGCAGCACCAACATCTCTTCCACATCAGCCTCTTCCTTGCCAAACTGCATCCCAAATGCTGGAGCCATCTAAATGCAGTGCAGACGTGCACCCAACCCACAGAGGGGTTAGAGGGGTTTCTCTCCAGACCAGTAATGGGTTGGGGTTACACCGCAGCACCAAAAAAGCCCAGTGCAACCACAGCAGCACCTCCTCCAGCCAGGAGCAGCCATTCCCCACCACCATCCCATCCCTCCTGCCCCTTCTGTCCAATCTCCTCCCCAAAGAGTGCCCACAATGGCATGGAAACCGAGTCCAGCCTCCTCCTCCCACAGCTCCACTCAAACCATCACACCTCAGAGCTCTGGCCAAGCCGTGTCCATCCACGACACAGCCACCCCTTGGGCCTGGAGGCAAACCCTCTTAGACAGGCAATATCCATAGGAACTCTGGTTTCAAAGAGCTCAGAGTCTCTCCAGAGGCTTCCAGGGAAGTGCTCAGCACCCAGCAGGATTCAGGCTCTCCTGAGCAAGCACTGCCTCATTCTGCTGGTGGGCAGGAGGGACAGGGTGCCGGTTCCTGGGGTGGGATTTTTGGGAAAGCCATGGTTTAACTTCTTCCCAAGAGCCAGAGCATGTCAGGAGCCACAGGAGCCACCACCCAGCTCGAGGACATGATGAGCTCAGAGGGAGAAAAGCTAAATCATCCTTAATCCTTCTCACCTGAAGCCATCTCAGACCTTAACACTGATTTTAAGCACCTAATTAAATCAATCTCGGACTACCTAAGCTAAACTGCTTTAACACAACCCTCCTGGTCAAAGCAGGAGGTGTCAGCTCCAGGGCCAGGGAGGTCCTTGGGACACTGGGACAATCGAGCAGCTGCCAGCAGCAGCATGGTGAGGGTCACAGCAGAGGCAGGGCAGGTTGGCACAGCCTCCTGCAGCCTCCTGGCCCCAGCTCCTCCTGCCATCAGCACCTTGGCTCACCAGATCCCACCTCCCCTGGTGCCTCTGCACAGGTGCAATCACACCTCCAGATCTGCGTGCAGGCACACCCAAAGGGGAGATAAACATCTGGTGACCACAGCCGTGTGTGACAGCCTTACCCAGGCCAGAATTGAGGTTAATGGTGCTCAGACCTGACCCAAACGTGTGTCTCAACCCAGCTAACGAGAGCCACCCCCGCAGTGCTCTTGCAGCTCACTGTTGTCTCCTGATCCCAACTCCTCTGCCAAGCCTCCATCCTTTCATCTGATCCTGGCAGTCACCAAATCCCACAGGTTGGGTCTGGGTGACTGAATGCTCTCCAGGCCTGGCATGAGGGCTGAGATGATTCAAGTGGGCGTTCAGGCTGCTGCTGGAGGGAAGGTGTTGAGATGTCTTGTCCTGGATTTCCAGGCAGGAGGGGCTTGGCTCGGGACAGCCTCCAGACTGCCAGGGCTGCTTGGGAAGTGGCTGCTGGGAGTGTTGGGGTGTTTGGTACCAGAGTCAGGAATCAGATGAGCAGCCATGGTCAATATTTCAGGCAGTTTTGAGCTGCCACTACATCTGGGCAAGGGACCAAGCGACGGAGGGATTTGTCCATGAGGACACCTGGCACAGGAAGGTGAAGAGGTGGCCTTGAAGAGGGAGCAGCATCCTTCCAGCAGCCAGAGCTCACCCCTGTCTCTGCTCTTTCCCCAACAGGGCACACACCTCTACCACTACCGGCCCAGGACCCCGGGCAAGGAGGTCTCCTGCTCCCCGACGCACGACAAACCCCTCGGGGCCACCAAGTACAGAGGAGAGGGAGCAGAACCCAAAAAGACCATTGCAGGCAGCCAGCCCTACTGGCAGAGTAAAGCCTTCAGCCCCAGCAAGCCCACGGCACCCGGCCAGCTGCCCCCAAACAAGCCCAGAGCGTCAGGAAAACACTTCAGCTCCGTGCCCGAGAGCCAGAAGCCGACCGAGGAGATGAGGACACCCCTGGGCATCCCCGTCTCCAAACTGTCCCAGTCCAAGCACCTCAAGAACAAGGTTGCAGGAGCCCAGGGTGCTTCTGTGGACTCCAAAAAGCAGCCCCCCGAGAGCACGGGCCAGAAGGAGCAGTAGGGCTGGTGATGGTGGCCTTGCAGAGCTGGTGGAGCCCAGGCACCACCACACTCCTTGGGGCAGGGGGTTCTTGTTTACATTGACCTGGTCGGTGCAGCAGCACCACGTGGCCATGGTGGACAGCCCAAAAGTCATCCCTGTCCAGGGCAGATCTCCAGAGACAGGGTCTCAGAAGAGGTGCTTGGCATCCGCCCTGGGCAGGTGGCAGGTGGTGTTGGGGACAATCTTGGACAGCGTGGCCTTTAGACAGGCCTCTTCCAGGCTGGGGTGACCTCCAACCTCGTTAAAAGCTGGAAAGCATCGTTGGGGAAGCTGGTTAGAGTGGAGCCAAACCCAGCGGTCTGTGTGGTCAGCTGGCAAAACCCAGCCAGATCCCTGACCCAGGGTGCTGCCTGGAAAGGGAGGGATCATCCCTGATGGTGTTTGCTTCTGGTTATTTAAGAGACTCTTCTGTTACCATTTTGCACAGCAGGTCCCACTGCAGTCTGCCCTCCCTTCGGAGGGTGACCCGTGTCCTGGCACAAAGACTCCTCAAGGGACCCACTTCTTTTAACCTTGTACTGTAAAAATCCAATGTGTTCATTAAAGCTCCCTGGTCCCACGGCAGGAGAACCTCGCCTAAGACTATTAAAATGCAAGTTGGGTAGCCTTGGACTCAATAAAACTGCAGCTCAAGGTGCCTTGGCACAAATGCCCAGCCAAATATTTTCTACCCCTCACTCCGAGCATTTCCCCAGCACCCCCATCCCCAAACCTCCAGCGACCAGTAAAAGAAAAATGAGAAAAGAAGCCCCTTTTCACTGCATTTTTCCTAGGAAATGGGACCCGTGAGCCTGAGCCCTGACAAGGAATATGTGCCATGAACAAGCCCTTGCAAGCGAGCCCCCGAGCCCTTGGCAGCTGCCCTGTGCTCCTCCTGCAGCGCTGCCAGCCAGCCTTGGGCTCTGTCCTGGCTCTTCATCGCCTCCCTGCTCCTGGGGGGCACAGCCTGAACCCTCCCTGCAGCTCCCCCAGTACCTCCAGCAGGAGAATTTTGGAGCCAGAGGCAGCACTTTTTGGAGGGAGGGATGGGAGGCACCCACCCTGCTCCCCCCTGCACTCCATGGCCACCCACGCTGCAGGGAGGGGCACTGGCACCCCCAAACCCACAGCAGCTGCTGATGTTTGGGACAGGAGAGGAAGCTCCAGAGGCTTCATGGAGGGAAGAGACAAAGCAAGACTCATGTGGGAATCCCTTGGTGGATTCCTCACAGCCGGTCCTGCTGTCCCACTTCCATCCCTGCGGTCCAGACCCTCTGCTCTGTTCCCTCCAGGGCAGCAGGATGAGGTGGGAATGTGCTCCTCTCCCTCCCACAGCCCCCTGCCCACGAGTGCTGCTGTCTCTAGCCCAAGTTCAAACCCCTCAGAGGTCAGGCACTGGGATCACCACCAAGCCCAGCTTGAGCAAATCCCGATTTCCAATCGTTCATCCTCTCCCACCTGAGAGCAGCGCTCTCCCTGCAGCCCCCCCCATTTTTCCACGGCAACCTACAGGCCTGTCCTCATCCCACATCACCCCCCTGACCTGAGGCTTTTGGGGAGCTGGCAAAGGAGCATCACCCCTCACCATCCCCCCCTCGATCCATCCTCCCTCGTTTCACAGCGAGTCAGCGTTTGGGAGCTCCTCCTGCTCTTGTGCAAGCAGCCCTGGCCCCTCTCCAGAGCTTGGTTTATCCAGGCGCCGGCTACTCCCAAGCTTTGCATGGGAGTTGGGCACCAACAAAGGCTCTCCAGAGGCTGAGGCCCCGTGCTGAAAGCAGAGATTTGTGCCTGGGGGTGCGGACCTGCTCCCTTTCCCAAAGGTGTTTGCCGGCGAGTCACGGCACCCACGCCTGCCGAGGAGGAAGAGCAGGGAAAAAACCCTGCAGGCAGCAGGAGCTCAGCTGGCAGGAGCTGGGATCAGCCCCTGGGCTCTGCTGGGATTAAATCCCCCTGGTGAGTGGCAGTGGGGGTGGGATGGCCCAGTCTGAATTATCTGTGATGGCCGAGCTGGGCAGAGCCATCACCAAGATCTCTGCTCACCAAAGGGATTTTGAAGTGCCAGAGAGCAGGGTTAGATGGGATATTGGGAAGGAATTGTTCCCTCTGAGGGTGGGGAGGCACTAAACCAGAGTGCCCAGAGAAGCTGTGGCTGCCCCTGGATCCCTGGCAGTGTCCAAGGCCAGGTTGGACAGGGTTTGGAGCAACCTGGGATAGTGGACGGTGTCCCTGCCATGGCAGGGATGGAACTGGATGAGGTCCCCTCAAACCCAATCCATTCTGGATTCTTCTGAGTGTCCTTCATTAGCTGAGCCTGACAGCAGCTGGAGCAAACCCAGCACCCTTGGGGCACACCCACCCCCAGGTCCTGAGGTCTCCTGAGGAAGAACCTGTGCAGCCAGCAGCTTGTCTCTTGGCTCCCCTGGATGGTTCCCTCTGCCGAGCACCCTCACCTCCCTGCAAACACCCTGCCACGTTCGCAGGCAGCAAAGCCAAAACAAACCGGGCTCTGCAGCGCCCCGAGGGGATTTTCCAGGCTTTGCCTACCTGCCCTCCTCCTCTGGCTCCTCTGCACAGCTGCACCTGGCAGAGACAACCCTCAGAGAGCCCCACGGCCAAAGACAGCTCCAAACAACCATTCCCAACATCCAGGCACCGTCTAACACACACGGGCTGTGGCCACTGCTCTGATCTGCCCCGACAGGCAAAGCCCTCCTCTGCCTGGAGCAGCTCTGTGCTGCTCTTGGGGTATTTCGATGCTGTTGTCCCTTCTCCAGAAAGTCTCTGTCCCTTTATCTTTTGTAAATATGCCTTGCTGCATCCAGGGCTCTGCTTTGGCACAGGGGAGCAGCCACTGAGCTGGGGCTGCTCCCACCTCCACAGCTCTGGGTCAGAGCCCTTCCTGCCTGCCTGCCCAGCCTCCCCCAGGAGATGGTGGAAATCATCTCAGGAGAGCCTCTAGAAATCATCCTCTGTAGTTAAACACCTGCCTTTGAAGCTGGGACCTGAGTTTTTCCTTCCTGCTCCTCAGGGCCTGGAGCCCCGACGGCAGAGCCAGGCTGATGAAAGCTCCCAAGGATGCTCTGAGGCTGAAAGAGGGGAGACACAGGAGACAAAACAGTGCTGGGGGTTCAGGAAGGGCTGGGAGTGAGCCACCCTTGCTCCAACCCAGAGCAGGGCACCAAGATCCACATCCCAGCCCTGCAGCAGTGCCTTGTTCCAGCCCCACCTCCTGCCAGGCACGGCCCTGGGCTCCGGGATCCTGCCTGGAGACCCCACCAAAACCCCCAGAGCAGAACTGGGAATTCTGCTTTGCTGCCAAAGCCTTGATCAGTCTCAGAGCGAGACACAAACTTGTGGAGCAGTGGTGTCCACAGGAATGTCACCAGGGCAGGGGACAGCCCCAGTGGAGCACCAGGGGGATGTCTCATGGTGGAATGGCACACAGGGGCAGAGGGGACACAGGGGGACCACGGATTTTATTGAGGTGGTTGCCACGAACCAGGGTCCTGCTGGGCATCTTGGCCACCAGATTGCTCAGACTGAATATTTATTTGGGGGGAAGAGGGTCCCTCTGAATGGATCTGTGCTGTCCCAGCTCTCACCTTTCCCTGCCAGCAAGATCACATCCAGGACACTGGGATTTAGGAAGAGGTGGGATGAAGGTGAGATCAATTTCTCCTTCATGCACCCCTCAGCTCTCCTCACAGCCCTACAGTTTTATTTTTCCAGCGCCTGATGCTTAGCAGGGTCCCCTTTGGTCACCCAGACCTTGTCCCTTTCCATCTCAAGCTCTCCCTCCAGCCCTGCTGCAAACCCCAGCCAGAATCCATCACTCAGCAGACCAGCAAAAGCATTAAAAAAGTGCCAGAATTTTAAAAAGTGGGTCAAAAATTGAACCACCAGTCACTAAATCACATCCAGGGAAGACAGAACTGCACCATCCCCAGCCATGCCTGGGATTTGGAGGGATGTTCCTGGGATCAGGGTGATGCAATGATCACACCTGGGGTGCCTCACATCACAACAGGCCTTGTGGGCAGGAAAAACCCGAGCTGGGGTTTGCCTGATACCAAAGCCTTGCAAAATGCACCGTGTTTATGGATACATTTTGAGTTGTTTCCCCTTTGGATGGCCGGGATGAGACGAGGAGGGAGGGAGGATCCACTGCTGGTGTCTCCACTGGCACTGCCAGGGGAGGGAATGTCCCAGGCAGAGCAATAACCCAAAGGGCTGGCAGGGATACACTGAGAGTGGGGCTGGGAGCCAGGAACCCACAGTTCCCACCTCCAGCTCCAAACCCTCATCACTTCTGCATCACAGAACCCCCACATGGGTTGGCCCTGCACAAAAACAGCCGGTCCCACACCAGAGAAGCGGTGCCAAGAAATATTCCTGGAAGCTTTGGGAAGGGAGGGCAGGGCCAGAGGGAGGGAAAGCAGCCAGGGCAAGGGCTCTCAGGTCGTAGATTCCACAGTAATAATCCTGTAATAGGAGAAGCCCAGATCATTGCTGGTACAAATAGGTACACACACGGGAAAGTGCCTAAGGAGTGCTGGGGGAGGAGTTATTACAAATAGAAAGGTGTCATGACAAAGGAGAGGTTGTGGGTTGAGCCATCTCCTGCTCCAGAAAGCTGATCAGATCCTGGCTGGATGGGGCAGGGACACCAACCCCACTGGCATAACCCCCTAAAAACTCTCCAGGAGCGAAAATAACGACAGTCAAATAAAAGCAGAAGGGTCAGTAAGGGGTGAGTTTCAATGGAAGGAGAAAAGTGGAGGGCAGCAGATGCTGAGCAGCCCACCTGAGATGGTGTAGAGCTCACCCCGTGAGCAGCAGCATCAGGACAGGGGACAGGTAAAGGTCCCAGCCCAGGAAGACTCCCACAAAGAGGGCACAGATCTGTCTGTGTGTGGAGAAGGAAACCTGGGAAACAGGGGACGGGACACCCACCACTGCAGGAGTGACACAGCAGGGAAACAGCCACCTCTGTGGGTACAGTGAGGACATGGAAACCTGGAATGGTTTGGGTTGGAAAGGGCCCTCAGGACCATCACATTCACCCCATGCCATGGGCAGGGACACCTGCACTGTCCCAGGGTGCTCCAAGCCCCATCCAACCTGGCCTTGGACACTGCCAGGGATCCAGGGTCAACCACAGCTTCTCTGGGAATCTCTGCCAGGGCCTCCCCACCCTCACAGGGAAGGATTTTTTTCCTTGGATCCAATCTAAATCTCTCCTCTTTTATTTAAAACTATTCCCCCTTTTCCTATCACTATCTGCCCGTATAAAAAGTGGGTATTCTTCTTTTTTCATAAGCCATTTAAATACTGGAAAGCCACATCCAGGTATCCATGGAGCTTCTTCTGGAACCCTATGGCACACACGAGGACAATCCTGAACCCCAGGGTCCCAGGGGGTGGCTGTGTCACCTTCCCCCAACCCACAGGGAGCAGAGCAGGCAGCTCCAGCTGTCACTGCACCCATGTGGGGGTGGTCACAGCCTGGTGGAAATGAGATTTAAAGCAGAGACTCAGAGCTGGGACACCTCCTTCAGCAAAAGCCCTGACCCCACGGGAGAACAGGACCAGGCACAGGGACAGTGGCAGTGCCACCAGCACATCTCCACCCAGAGCTGAGCTCAGCCATCCCCAGCGCTCATCTGGGGCATCTTCACAAAAACCTCGTTTGGGGAAGGGAATGAGGCCAGGAGGGGCAGGAAGAGGCAAGAAGAGCTGACTCCACACCCTGGCCCCGAGCTGGGACGGGTTCCCACAGCCAAGACAGCGGCTCTGATTTGACATCTCCTCACACACCTCCCAGCAAGCCTCCCCCAGCAGCAGGGCTGCCTTGCCCTGTCATGTGGGAGCAGTCTCTGGGGATTAGGAAGGTGCTGGGCAGGCCTTGGTTCCCATCTCGCCCCTCCTGGCCCCAGCTCTGCCCTCCCCCTGCTCTGCCCCAGCTCATTCCCACACGGAGCTGAGGATCAGCACTGGGTGATGGAGAGGGGCCATGCGGGATCATGCAGAGGTGTGAGCTGCCCAGGAGGGCTCCACCAGCCCAAAACCCAGGAGGGGAGCACACATCCAGCTTCAGCACAACACAAAGGCCATTCCCCAGCACCTGAGCCCACAACGTTAGACACAACATCAGTTAAATCAAATCAAATCAAACCAGCCAGAAGAGCACTTACACCGTGGTCCTGAGGATCCTAATTCAGGGCCTCTTCCATGGCATCTGGACCAGGCTTCCCACCACAGTCCTGCCTGGCATTCCCAAGGGAGGTTCTGCATGTCCTCAGCTGCACTTGGGATTGGGAGAGCCCTTGTCAACACCAGGAAGGAATTCGGACCTGGAATGACCTCTCGAAGAGGAACCAGCTCATGGGCAACCATGCCATGACCTCTACCAGTGGCTCCTCCAATATTTTCCCACCACAAATGCAACCCAAACACAGCTTGACACCCCTGAGCAGCCCTACAGGAGGACAACTGAAGCCCTCACCCAGCACAGGTTCCACTCACAAGGCAGAAAAGCCCCCGCCAAGGGCCCTCAGCCACCTCCTCCCAACACGACCTGAAGTGGGAACCCAAAATAGCCTAAACCTTCCTAGCACAGTGCCAGCCAAGCATCCCTGGTGTCTTCCAGAGCTCCTCATGTCCCTCAGAGGGATCCATCACTTGTCATGTCAGCACCACCCACCCAGGGAGTTTTCTCCCCCCTGATTTCCTTCCCCTTCTCCAGCAACCTTTCCCCACAGCCCAGCTGGAAGATTCAGCCCTGGACAAGGTATTTCATCATTGCTTCTTCTGGCTTTCTCAATGCTTAATCATTTTTGCAGTCGTCTGCAAATGAGTCGAAGGCTTTGCTATGAGGAAGCAGAGGTATCTCCACCTCCCTTCCTGGTGATTCTGCAAGGGTGGGAAAAAATAAAAGCACATGTGACTGAGGCATTAATAAGACATCCCAAATACAAAAACAAGCTAATTAAAACCAGGCATGACCTATTCATAAAATAAGTCCTTTCAACCTCAAGAGGAGAGGAGAAGCCTTTGAAGTCAGGCTTCATAATCCAGAGAGATCCCTGCCTCCACCAGTGACCTCACCTGGAAACTTGTTCTTACCCAACTGTCACTGAAGCCTTCCCAATAAAAGCTGGCTTTGGAGACAGCTTGGGATTAACAATTGGTGAAGCCAGAGCCTTGGTAGAACGAGTTCCCCAGGGTACAGAGGAGTCTGCAGGGGCTCTTTACCAAGGCTAGGATGCCTGTGTGACTCCTCACATGCTCCTAGCTGGGTGGGAAACCATCTCCCAGCAGGATTTTGGGCTGCCCTACTGCACCCTGCCACAAAATGTGGAAGGTTGGGGTCCACCAAAAGGAGACTTCCAGAAGAGGAGGGTCTGTCATCCCCACTGCCCAAAAGAAGAGCTGAGGGAGCAGCACTGATGCAGCGTCTCGGCTTGGGAGAACAAAAAATCCATCTGTAAACACAACATCTGCAGGGAGAGGAGGCAGGAAAAGCCCAGATAATCCTGGGCTTTGAGGCAGCCCCTCACCCAGGACCAAAGAAATCCCTGGGGACACAGCCCTGCCTAATTGCTCCGAGTTTCGCACTTCCCTCCCACACTCCCCATTGCGGCCACCAGGGCATGGGGACATCGGGCCCGTTTGGCAACGCCCCGCGTGTCTGCAGACACTCATCCCACCCCACTGCTGGAAACAGCCATTGTCTGTAGGATTTACTGTCAATGCAGCCAGATGCCAAGATAATCCCCTCATTAGCCTGATTCCTCTTCTGTTCCATCCTGCCTGACTCAGAGATCAGAGAAAGCTCAGCAGACCAAAGAAAACGACAGCAGTGGCTGAGGGAAGGCTCAGGAAGAGGAGTTTGGGAGTGTCCACGGGGCTCCAAACACAAGGCTGTGTGGAGGAGGGCCCGGAGAACCGCAGAGGTTCCCACTGGAGCAGGCTCTGCACAGGGGTCATCTGCAGGATCATCTGGTGTTAGGCAAGAGGTGACACCACAGACACCTCCCAAGCTGAGAAGGAGCTCATCCATCCCTTCTGAGCAAAGCCATGGAGAGGCTGGAAAACAAAGGGACCAAGCACATCCCCGTGGCTGAGTAGGACATCATTTGGTGACAGAAGAGGGGACATGGGGGAATGCCTGGGAAGAAAGGCAACCTCAAGCTACCGGTGACCTCTTTCTTCAAATTCAGACTGGCAAGAACAAATTATCCCAGCACAAATCCTACCCCAGCTTCCTTTCCTTTTAAACACCAGGAGGGATCTGTGAGAACCCCACAGATCACAGAACCAGGGACCACAGACGCACACGTGCTCCAGCATGTCCCGAAGATCCTCCTGGATCTTTGCTGGGAGCAGGAAGGAGATGTGACACATGAGGGGAGTGAGTTTCAACAGTTTACGGGATATCAGGACAATCAGAGATTAATCCAAGTGTCACTGTCCAAACTTGCAAACTGAACGGCTGCTTCAAAAGCTACCAAGATGGTTTCAGGAATAGTGCTGTAGGATTTTCCAACGCCATCTATGCCTGGGATACAAAGAGTATTATTTATATGGAAGAAGGCCCTCCAGCAGGACAGGGCATGGTTTTGTGGGGGGAAACACAGGGCACAGCTGCAGCAACAGGGTCACCAGTGCCACCTCTGCCACTCTGGAGGATGTGGAGAGGGCTGCCACGTCCCTGCAATCTGCCCGTTAAACCCAAAGCACAGTGCCCTGACCCTGTTCAGGATGGGAGCCAGGGCTCTGCTGGAGCCAGGGATTCCCCTCAGCAGCTCTGGGCTCTGTCCAAGGCGGATGCAGCCCCTCCCTTTGCACCAAGCACTGAGGGATGTGCACAGAGAGCCCGGTTTGGGGCTGCTCCACTTCCACAGCCCTCGGAGGGACAGCCAGAGGATCCCCCCACAGCTCAGCCCGGGGCCTGGGGCTGCAGAAACGCCCCGCAGGGAGCGATGGCGCATCCAGAGACATGGGAACTGGTGAACACAAGGACAGACGTTGAGCGCCTCGATGTGGGCACCAGCAGTGCCCCCTCCGCCTCGGCTAGTGCAAAAGCACTTTTCTTTGCAGCCAGCATCCTCCAAAAGCACATTTCTTTTAGCCCCAGCAGAGCCCCGGTCAGATCCACCTGTTCCATCACAGCAGCTCCCTGAGGCAGGTTTTCTCTTCGGCTTTGCTGAGCTGTTTGCTCTTGATCTCTGTCTCGCTGTCTCCAGCCCCCCAGGGCTGTCTGTGCCAGGCTCTCTCCTGCTTGCCCTAGACCTGGTATCACAGGCTCTCGAGCTGTTTTACCTCGGATAAACTCTTCCCGTGGTTACCAGCGTGAGCAGAGGCTGCACACGGGGAGTCACGAATGAGGTTAAAACGAGGGGAAAACATCCCTGTGGAAAAGTGCCTGATTTCCAGGCACTATACAGGATTAAATTTCTTGTAGCTGCGGCAAGGCTTCCTTTCCTCCGAAAACCCATGAGCCCCAAAGGAATTGACACATTCTCAGTTCAGTCCCTGGCTGTTCAAGGTCCTTTGGGAATGCTGGAAAGCATCGCTGCCAGAGATTGGAGACAAACCCAGGCAATGCAGCCCAAGCCCTGAGCACATTTCTGCTACAAGGCAAGTTTGGGAATCCTGACACACAGCCACACATCCATTGAGGCCCCCTGGGAAGGACCATCACTGCTGGATCTATCTCTGAACTCATGGGATGCCACAGACAGCATCTGCCCACAAATTCCCACTTTTTGTCCCACTTTTCTTGGAGCATCCTGCAGTAAATGCTCTCCCCCAGTTTGGCTACACAAGGTCTGTCTTGGTGTCTGCCTATACAACTCCTGACTGGACATTTCCCACCAGCTCCTTGAGCACCACAAAAGCCAAATGCCTTTCTTTTTTCCCCCGCCTGCAGAACCCAAGGACTTTGGATACGATGTGTGGGGAAGCAGGGAATGGGTGACCTATTCAGTCATGTCCCTGTTAGGACCTGCAGGGGCTGGAATGTCCCAAGTTTCTTTTTTTGGAGCCGAATGGAACTCGGCTCCAAAATGTCCTTTTCCCTGAGCACGCGGAGCTGAGCTGACTCCAGCCTCACCGTAGGACACTGGAGAAAGCTGAGTTAGCAGGCTTGTGTTAATTACCACCCCCCGCGCGGTTCCTCCCAACCCTTTCGAGACTGTGAAATGGCCCATCTGCTGCGACAGAGCTCATTGTCTTAATCACACGACACATTTCTCACATTCCACTCGAAGCCGGCGACAGAGATTCATTCCCCCGCGGGCAGCGCCGGTCCCGGCCGGGCCGAGTAAGAGCCCGGAGCCTTCGCTGCCGGCCAAGAGCGAGCCAGGCGCCGATCTGCGGGGAGCACAGGAGGAGCTGCAGGTGCTCGCAGGTGCCCTGCCCCAAACGCCGGCTCCCCGCGGCTTGGCACGGCTGCCCGTGCCAGCTGAACCAGCTTTGGTGCTTCCCCAGGGGATAACGCAGGTAAAGGAGGTGGGAAAAAATAAGGTCTGAGCTGGAGCAACAGCGCACAGACACCCCTGTGGCTTCTAAAAGTAAAGTGTGGCCAAAAGCCCCCGGTGGGGTGAGGGATGTGTGTGCATTTAACAAGAAAATCCCCTAACACATAGAATTCGGGTAGCTGAACGGGATGCTCCCACAAGCCAGCTCATCTGGACATCCCTGCTGGGTTTGGGATTGACTCTCCTGTCTCCAGGAGGATGAGGAGACAGTGCCAGACACGGGAAGGACCAACAGCCAGTTTGTCAAGATCAGACAGAAGTAAGAGGGGGAAAAAAGAAACTTGGGATAGCCACGGTTTGTTGGAGTCAGCAGGAGCAGGCAGGAATGGTGGAGATGGATGTTTGGCTCCACAGATCCCTCCCCAGGCTCAAAGCACCCTGTGGGAAGACCCAGTAAACTCCAGCATCCTCTGTGCAGAGAAGGGAAACACAGGACATAAATTCTGGCAGAAGAAGGTGACAGGGTGGGGGAAAGCAGTGGAGAAAGCAGGGTGGGATTCAGTGTGGCAGTGGTGCTGATGTCCCTGGTGTCACAAGAGGTCTGTCTGCACTTACTGGCCACCAGGCCATGTCTCTCCCAGCAAGGAAATAGCCACTGTGTTCCTGTTCACCCTGCAGGAAGACTGGGAGGAGAAAAGATCAGCACAGAGCACCCTTTCCCTAAAAACCCAGACAAGTCACTAGCACCCAAGTCTCCCAGACAAGAAGCCAAGAGACAGGAGACTCGATAATTAATGGGAGCTCTGTAACTCGAGCTTAATTACACGAAAGAGTGGCTGCACCCCAGGTACCTGGAGCCATGAATAGCAAAGGAAGCACCTGGAGAGGGGGAAGCAGGGAAGATGTTCCTGCCCTAGTGCCATCCCCAGCAGACAGGTTGGCTAATAGGACACAGCTTTGGCCAGGATTTTTCTGCAAGGCAGAATAAATGCAATTGGAGAGTCTCTATCTGAACCTGCTGGAGATGATCGTTGTTTCTGTTATCAGCGCTGTTATCAGGGCATTGGGCTCTACACCCTGCAATAGACAAGGGGCAGAGCTGCTCACACCCAGCAGACAGAGGCTTGGTGGAGAGATGGTTAATTGGTTAATTCCACCTTGCTCCCAGGCTATGGGGGGTGAAAGGGGCAGAGGATTTATACGAAACAAGTCACAGAATCCCAGAATGGTTTGGACTGGAAGGGATCTTAAAGCTCATCTTGTTCCAAACCCCTTCCACTATCCCAGGTTGCTCCAAGCTCCGTCCAACCTGGCCTTGGACACTCCCCAGGATCCAGGGGCAGCCACAGCTTCTCCTGGCACCCTGTGCCACGGTCTCCTCACCCTCACAGGCAAGAATTTCCTCCCAATATTGCATCTAACCCTGTTAAATACCTGTTTTGGAGTATTTAGCCATCAGTTTGCTGCGCTTGTCTGGCTCATTCCCAAGTGTCAGTACACTTCCACAAAGTCTCACTAATAAAATAAACATCACTGGTCAGGTCAGAGCTTCTCCTCTTTGAAGGAGCCGCAGCAGCACCGGGAGCAGCTCTGCACATCCGTGAGAGGAACCAACCTTCCCCCTCAGCGCTCAGCTGGAATTTGACCTGCATTAACACATCCAAAGTACCCACACGTGTCAATAAATCAGCCTGGTGTATCCATTAACATTAAGGAAAGCACCTGGTTTTATCCTTTAAAGTCAATGAACCCTCCAAAGTCTTTGGAAGTTTGTCTCCAACATGGAAATGGTGTCAACAAAGGTTAATTTTCATTCTGAACATGCCGAAAGCTTTATACTCATTTGTAGGACACGATGGAAAGATTAAACCAAACAACCTCTAAATGCTAATCAATTCCACCACTCTGCTTTCTCTGGAACAGGAGAGGAACTTGGAGTCTGGGACTGGGAACTGCCTGGCAGCTCCACCCACACCTGCCCAAGAAGGGTTGGGAAAACCAACCTGGACAAGTTCAGCTCTGCACTACAGCGTATTTTTTAGCTCATCCGCACATTCAGGACAGCCAAGAAACCTCAAAAAACCTCCCATTTACCTGTGATGAGCTGATTTGGATTTTACCAGCTGGAACCTACACTCCCCACAATATTCCCAAGTCAAAGAATCACAGAGTGGTTTGGCTTGGGAGAGATCATCTCATTCCAAAACCTTGCCATGTGCAGGGACACCTTCCACTATCCCAGGTGCTCCAAGCCCCATCCAACGTGGCTTTGGAGACTTCCAGGGATGAAGCAGCCACAGCTTCTCTGGGAATCTGTGCAAGTCCCTGTTGCTCCCTGACATCTACCTGCCATATTTAAGGACACACAGTTTAGAAGACAAAAGACCAGCACACGAACATTTTTAGAAAGCTCACACAAAACAAGTCTTTATTCTTTGTTGCAGAAAATAAATACAGGTGCATATTCCATATGCTTTTCTATAAAAGCACTCCTACAAAATCACTGAACTGCATACAACAGTACAACCTTTTTGGCTTTTAAAATGCAAATATTATACAGTCACTTCATTTTGTTATCATTTAAAGCACTTGTAGCAAGCAGCTTTGGAAAAGGAATGCTTAATTTAGAAGCCAAATTCTTGTCTCAAGTGTTTTGTGGGATTTTTTCCATCCTGTATAGTGCAACTAACCTAAAAGCAACAAGAACAGTTTTTTTGTAAATTGTTTATTCCCATCAACCCCCCCACCCCACACCAAAAAAAAAAAAACCCTGCAAAGGGAAAAAAACCAAAACAAAACAAAAGTATTAAAAGCTGTTCTACCTTGATACTTAAACCAAGAGAAAACAAGAAGTGGCTCAATGGAAATATTAAGGTAAGCACGATGCTTCACAGCTCGTTCTCTGTTCGTTTCCAGTTTGGCCCGGGGTGTTTCTTTAGAGGAAGGAGCTTTAATCATCCACTCCTATATTCCTGAAAAGGTAGGACATGGACTCCCCATTATGGATCCTGCGAATGGCTTCTGACAGGATCATGCTGATATCCACAGTCTTGATTTTAGGGCACTGAAGTTTTTGTATTTCATGTGGAATTGTGTTTGTAACAACCACCTACAGTAAGAAGAAATGGTCAGGAAGACGTAGCTCCGTTATGTTTTCCACCTTTTATACTGGAACTGTGAAAGGGAGTTTTACAGATCCCACAAAACCACCCTGGCTGACAAAATAACATTTTCCATTACTGTCAGGGTCACAATCTTAGGAAGAGCCATGTGTTGCCATAGCTTTCATGTATCCATGGATACTAATGGTGCTGTCCCTCCTTCCTTTCATTCATTCTTTCTGCCACACAGATCCAGAGGAGACACAAAAATATCCCACCCACTGGCAGTCCAGCATCTCACCACTTCCCACATTTCCCACTGCTGCAGTTTAAAGACATGTGGATGTTAATACTCCAGCATACAATTCCATAACAAGAAAGCCTGAACCAGGAACCTCCCATTTAAATCCATAATGCCAGCATATGCCAATAATCAGATCAGGAGAAAACTGCTTGCTTTGAAGAGCCCCAAATCACCTGATCAGAGCTCAGACTCCACACTTACCTCATCGATGGCAGATTCCTCGATCAGCCGGGGAGCGTCTGAGGACAGCAGCCCATGGGTGGCCATGACAAAGATCTTGTAGGCCCCTCTCTCCTTGAGGGTCTCAGCTGCAGCCAGGAAGCTGTCAACGTCATCTATGATGTCATCCTGCCAAAATCCCCGAGTCACCGAGGGTTCACCACACCACACAGACCAACACAGCACATCTGACTGACAGCACAGCTTCACCAAACATAACAAACCCCCAACTATCAGAAAATTGCCCTCTTGCTTGACAAACCCAGAGATGACACTCAAATCATGAGTGCATCAAGGAATCATAGAATGGCCTGAGCTGGAAGGGACCTTAAAGATCATCTCATTCCAAAATCATCACCTTCCATGAGACCTTGTTGCTCAGAGTTTCACACAGCCTGGCCTTGAATGCTTCCAGGGATGGGCAGCCACAGCTAACCTCATAGGGAAAAAATTCTTCCTTAAATCCAATCTAACCCTACTCTCCTGTAAGTTTGAAGCCATTCCCCCTTGTCCTGTCACTGCAGGCCCTTATAAATAGTCTCTCTGCATCTTTCTTGCAGACACTCCTCAGCCACAATTAGGTCACCCCAGATCCTTCTCTTTTCCGGGCTGAACAATCCCAGTTCTCTCAGCCTTTCCTCACGGCAGAGCTGCTCCATCCCTCTGATCATCTTGGTGGCCTCCTCCAGACTTGTTCCAACAAGTCCACGTCCATCACCTCAGCTTCACTGGCATTTCTAAACTCACCAGGAGGAAGAGGCTGATTTTCCCCTCCTGTGCTGTGCAGCAGCACCTGAACCCCTTCAGGGAAGCACTGAACAGAATTTCACCTGCTCTGCTCATGGAAACCAAGTGCTGCTTTCAGAGTGGATCCCTTCAGAGCTCCCAGCCAGCTTTGTGAGTGTGTCAATGCTGCTCCATCCCATCACAAGTCCACCAGCAGCCAAAGTTTAGTGGCTGATACAGAACAGCTACTTGATTTCTACAACTTTAACATGTTTAATATGATTTATGAGAACTGATGCTATCCCACTTACCACAATGATAGCTATTCTTCCTCCTACATCTCCAACAACTGTAATGGGTGGTTTTTCCTTGGGAATCAGCACTGATTAATGGCAAATGTTTTTAGAGGGGTAGAAAGGAGAAAGAAAAGAGAAAGTTTATATAAGTTATTTGAACTATGGAAATGTCTGATGGGTCATCACTATTAGAGTCATGAAGCAGCAACTATGTAAACACCACTACTGAGAAAACCAGCAGGATTCTAATACATAAATCGTTTTTTAAGCTTAATTAAAATATTAACTATATCCATTTATACCTGAATTCTTTACCAATTCAATTAATTCTTAATTTCGGTACAGAAACAGAGTGCTTTGCAGACACAACCAGTTCAGCCACCCATTGACACCCACGCTGGGTTTATGCCCTGCAGTTTTGGTGGTGCGGCTGTAGGTCACATCCACATTCAAGCAAGAAGGAACCATCTTCAACCCAGTAAGAAATGTGATTTTTTTCTCTGTGAAGAACCACTCCATCCCTGCCAAACCCAACCCTTAAAACCACAAAAGCAGCAGGTAACACTTTCCCACACACACTTACTTACTGGGGATCTCCAGGCTGGGGTGGATAGCAGCTACATATTTGGCTGTAGGAGGGGAGTGCCGACCATCCACCATGTCAGACTCGGCATCCTGAGCTTCCCCGTGGATCACGGCGATTCCCAACCTCAGGCGCTCAGCAAACGACTGTGCCCTGCAGGGAAAGGGTTAAAAGAATCCAGAAAAAGGGTTAAATTTAAAATAACTCATGTATCTACAATCCTAACCTATTTTATTTCTAATGTTTCAGAGGAAAGTCAAACAATCCTAAAATTTTAGGAGAATTCATAGAAGAAATCAGCTGCCTCTCAATATCTTGTTTGTTGCCTCTCAATATCTTGTTTTTATCAGGTTTGTTGAAGTCAGAATAACCTTCAAAGTGCCCATATGGGCCTTAAAGCAACAGAATAAATGCTGTAAGTCACAAAATGCTGACTACCTCCTTCTGCTCTTCTCCCAAGAGCCAAAATAACACTTCCCAGCCTTCAGCATCCTTGGGATCCCATGATTTAGAGCGGGACACATCTAACAGTAACCAAGAACAGCCTTGATGTCTGCACATTTAATAGGAAAAAAATACTCATATAAAAAGAGAAAACAAGTGTTCACCTATTTATTTAGTGCTAAACAAAGACAATATCCCTGACCTGCTGACACATAATCTGAGATACCCTATGGAAAAGGGGATCCAGATGATCATTCTGCCTGATAGACCACACTTGAACAGCTTGGATTTTTTAATTAAGTGATATGAAGTTCCTTCACACTCCAGTATTTCTCCAACTAAAATTAGAAATTTCTGTAAAGAAGTGTAAAGTTAGTTGGGGGAGTGGGAAAAGCAGAGAGTCAGGAAAATAGGAATTTGCATCCCAGATACTGGAAGCAGTAAATAGAAATTAGCACATCCATCCCACCGTCCAGAGGGTTTGGGATCCTGCCAATCATCCAAGTCTCCTCTGCTCCAAGCAAGCCCAGCACATCCAGAGTGATTCACATCAGCACCTCAGACCTGTACCTGAATCACCTCCTCTGTCCTTAAGCCTTATTTCACTATCCAAACAATCCAAAGTCCAGAGAATAATTTGCCCATTGTGATAGTCAGTTAATTAAAAATGAAGAATCTTCCACCCTGTGGTTATCATACAGTTATAATATTTTTGCAGGTAGTTAATTACAGGTAATTATTATTACAAACAGTAAGAGTTATGACTTAGCAGGAATAATCCTATCAATAAAACCATATTAATTATCTTTAAATGCAGCATTAAACAGAATAAAGTTCAAAGCCAAATGATTTATTAATTTTCCAGTGAGCTCAGAAACCACAGAGACATTCTGAACTTCACCATGCAGGGTTCTTTTTCACAAGCAGGCATTCATCAAAAGTATTTTCCTAGATTGTTTTCATTCTGGATTAGGTTGAAACATCCAATTATCCCTCTCTCAATACAATGTAACTCTCCACATACTGTCCTTAAATACTCACAGGAACATGTGAAGAAGCTAAACAATACAGTTCTGGGATCCTCTCCTCCACAAATCACTGCATGATGTACAACTCATCTGTCTGTTTGCTGGCATTGACAATTACTGGATAAGCATTAAAACGCTCTAATAAACACTTGCCTCCACCCAAGAGGCAATACTGACACCGTGGAAAACAAATGGTAAAGAAACAAATGTAAAATTACCTGGCCAAAACAAAAGAAATCATAAAAAGTACTGCTGGAGGAAAAGATGACAAAAGGTGATTTGTTACAGAAAATAAGGAAAACACAGAGTATCACAGTTTGTTGGCATGAAAGTCTAAATATCTTTTCCACAAACTCGTGGTTTGTCATCACAGCAAATACAGCATCTCTCAAACCATCGTGCAGCTCTTACAGCACCTGCTGACAGCACTGGAATTCCAGAGTTTAGGAACAGCCAACTAAAAAGCTTCATGGATTAAGAAAAGTCATTCAGCCAACAAAGACTTCACAATCACAATCATCTCAAACAGCAAACCCAATTTCACCAACTCTATTTAGGATCTGATCAGCCATGTTCTTAGGTATGCCCATGAAAAGAAACTCATCTGGATTAATGGCATTACACTTCCAGCCACTTTTCCTCATTTACAGCAGGAGATTTATAATGTAAATGCACACAAACATAACATGATTAAAAACCTTCTTAATCACAAGCATTGCACTGATTTACAGCATCCTTTTGTATGGTTTTTTTCACTCTCCTTAGATCTATTATAATTACAGCTATGATGTAAAAACTACACAGCTGACAGAGGAGAATTGGGAGGGATGTGAAGGCTGCATCTTCTAATAATATTGGGTATTTGTCCTTCACTTGATCCTAAGAACAAAATCCCGACAGAGATTTCCTGCTCTAAGGCAAGAGAGCAGATCTTACCCACCTCTTTGCAGACGCAGGAGATTTGGCCACAATTACAGCATTCCTGTAGTCTGGTATCTGTAGTAAATAACAGATAGCAATGTCCACTTGATATCTTTAGACAAATTTAAACTCAGTAAGAATCAGAGAACTTTATTTTGCCAGAATAATTTTAAGCACTGAACATTTTACCTAAGAAAGCAACCTCAAGAATCCATGGTACATGATCAGGGTTGACAGCTCAGTAAAAGCAATGTATTTAGAAAATTCAGAAATGGACTTCAAACTGTACCTTTTATAAACCCCTTTTATAGTACAAATAACAGAAAGTAACTTTAGGACATCAGGGTTACACCCACAAGCGTCAAAAGAAACAGGAAACGATCAAAATTAAAGTTTCCTGTTCAACCTAAATTGTCTTTAATCATTGAAAACCAGCATTTTACAACTTCCTATTGTCTTATAGAGTACCTCAAGAAAAGTCACACTTCTCCATCACATCATACTGACTCTTTCTATGGACCATCAGAAGGGATAGAGCTTCCACAGTCACTGGAGGCAGTCTCACAGCGCTGCAAACTCTCCCATGCTGGTCAGCATGAAGAGATGCTGCTGCAAATGCTGACAGCACCACAGAGATGAGGGCAGGAACTCTGGGTTTCCCTCTGATGTCTGACTGGTGCTTCAGTCAGGCCTCACAAGCACACTTTGCTCCTGAGTTTGCTGCCCCTGCCCCATTCTCATACTGTTTTTTCACTCCAGACTCCTGATCTCCCATTTAAGCAGCATTTTAGTCTCCATCTCTCAAAAGTTTCTTATCCTCATCTCCATTTTCCCTACAAACAGTGAGTCCACATCAGATTCATCTGCCTTGTAACTCCCCAACCATTTCACCATTCACACTTCCACTTCTCCTTTCCAACAGCAACAACAACTGCTCTCCCTCTGGAATCTCATCTTACCCCACTCCTTGCAAACTCAGCCTTTTCCTTCACTGTGCTGCCCTGGGATGATCCATCTCTATGGGGAGCAGCTTAAAGAGAACCTGTCTGTCCTACCCAAAACCCAAAGTCCTACAGAGCAGGCCCAGTCCTCAGAATCCCAGTGTTAAGGGATGGAAGAGTCTTCACTAAACACCTGCAAATTGATCTGCTAGTGATGCAATTAACAGATTTGTGGGTTTGACATCCTGTCATGGAGCTCAACACCTTGTCAGATGTCAAATACCCATTCCAGAGCACAGAAATACTTGGGGTTTCTGCAAACACAGGCAATCTTATCCACAATATACAAACTGCACTGGCTGATTATTTCCAAAAGCTCTACCTGAATTGAGCATGGGAACAAAAAAAAAAGTTCTGAATTTGGGCAAGAGCTCAACCAACAGAAAACAAAAAAAATTCCGAAGACGTTGGCAACATTAATAATCCACAATGTTGGTAACTCCACCTATACAGTGGGAATTCAGCATGTTCTGTCCTTTACAAACTGAGTTATACAAGAGGCTACAAAGATTAACATGACGGAAAGCATGGACAAGGCAGGGCCTGTCACTTGACATAATAAAGGCTTTGATCTAGTTCAGACAGCATTGCCTCATTTTTCCCCTGCCAAATTACCAAATTTGTTCTCAGCTCATCAAAAATAAAGTCAGAAAGCCAGAAATGTCATTCCAAAGACACTGAGGTGTGGGCAAGTGCATGTAACAAAGGGCTATGTCATTCTGGGATTAACACCTGGGCAAAGGGAAGAGAAGCCACAAACTATCCAACATTTGCCAAGCACACAGAGGAAAACACCAAACTATTTTCATATCATAGGAATTTCACTGACTGGACTGTCTTCATCCCAGAGCTGCGATCCTCTTCACATCTAGGGATAAATTTCCAACAGGGAACAACTACAAGCTCTCATCCTCCTAACTTTCAGTGAAATGTTTTTTAAGTGACTTTCATTCTTATCAAGCTGGTCTCCATTTCATGCTGCTCAGTACATCCCATCATGATTCCCACAGCTTTGAAAGCTCTGGCATTCCCAGCACAGGATATCCAGCAAGTTGTGGCCACTAGGAACTTGAGATGGATACTAAATTCCCCCTGAGCAGCAATGGATCAAAGTTTCAAGCACAGATACTAAAAATGAACTGGCTGGTGAAGGTACTTGCCAGTACAGATCCCATGAGACCAGATCCATTCAGTTAACTCTGGTTTTAGAAAGTCCCTTCGTGGATGAGCAGAAGGACGAAGAACTGAAAGTATCTTTTAAAACTTCTCTCCACCTGCTTCAGATCTCTATAAATGGTCATTTGTTAGACTGCACAGCAGTGTCAGACTCAAAGCTGCAACAATTCTGTGTAAACCATTAAAAGCTCAGGAACCAAAATGTGCTTCAAGACCAAAACAGGACCATGATCTTGTTATTGACCATTTTCAAGCAACACATAAAGGCAAAACTTATCTTGTGTCTGTGTATTTGGTTTTCCACTTTTGTGCTTTTTTTTTTTTTTTTTTTTTTAAAACGTTAGAAAATGCTTACAATGTGCAACATTTTCCTCCTGGAACACAAGACTGTGGCAAAGCCAGAGCTTGGATTTTTGTTCTGCCATCCTCTATTACCAAATGTAATGATAATGAGGAATTTAAATGGTAACTGCTTCCCCAAACAGATTTTAATACTGTCATAATAGAATCATGTTGGTTTGGGTTTCTTTAAGGGGGTGGGGTGTGTTTTGTTTTTTAAATTGAGGCATTCCTATCTCTATAAAAAGAAATAGCTTGGATTCAAAAGCAAGAGTGAGCTAAACCTTTTCTCTCACCAGGAAGAAAGCACCTGCTTTATTCCAAATTACCATTAGTCAGAGGCTTAACGTGCATCTTATACCTACAATTATCATTTGCACATTTTGTACAGGGGAATCTACCAGTAGCACTTCTCCAAACCCTTATAAAAATAAGATGGAGAAATGGAGGCACAAAACATCCCAAGTTAAGCTCCTCAAGTCAAGACATGCAGTCTGAACAAACAGTGGGTGAGATTTCCACCCACCAGCCTGACTTTCAGAGCACAATCAATAAGCTCTCTCAGAGTTTACAACTTCCAAAGTGTTTCTTATTATGGGATTTAAATTTATACCCACACGAGCAGCCCATCCTATAAATGTCAAGGAAACTGGAAATAGGAAAGGAAGAGGAATCAAGAGCAAGAAAATACAATTTTTTTTTTTCAGTGTTAGGGGAATAGATCTAAGAAAAAAAAAAAACAGCATTGCTGCATGGGTAAGAAAACACCAAGCTCTTCAGGAAAGCAAAAGTTAAATGTGGGGAAGAGACAGCTCCCAACACCACTCCCTGCCCCAACACGACCCCTCTTCCCTTAAAATTCAGTTTAAGAGTTAATCTTTTCAGAGGGATTTGCTTCAGGTGCCCTGAGACATGACAAAAAAAGAATTTAAAAAACCAACTGTAGTAACAGGCCTTACTCACCTCTTCTTGGATGTACTGGAGTAAAAATGGAGATGCTCTCAAGTTATCAACTGGAATATTGAAGAAACCTTGAATTTCCTTCTGATGTAGATCCATGGTAATAAGATGAGTTAGCCCTTTAAAATAAAATAATAAGACATACAGAGAAGCACATCAAGAAAAGTAAGAGAGAACAGACACTTTCTTTTCACAAGTTTCACTGCAGTTTGTCCAGAAAATCTCTAAGCTGTATGAGAACACTAAGTGAAAGCACATAATAAATTAATTTTAGTCCCTCTTAAGCACACTGGCATTAACGTGTTCTGAGGCTTCTACAGTGACTATTTTTTAAAAGAACCTCAGAACACTGCACATAATTGACTCTGCAGTGCCACACTGAGGCAGGCAAGAGCCTTCTCCACTGGCCATGGGACAAAATGGAAGCACTGATTTGTCCTGTGTCACTAATGGCACGCTCATTAGTTCTGAAGTCCTCAAAAATGGGCCAAGCTTCTAATCAAAAACCACTTCTCTCAAAATAACATCCCAGATCCCACAGTTTGTTACAACTGCCTTCTTTTTCCCAGGCATGGGAGTGAAAGGAAAGAAGTAGAAAATGTGTTGAAGGCTGTGAAAATGAATAATCTCATTCTCCCACATGGTCTCAAATGTAAAGGACAAAGTGCATTCATCCAGCAAGTAAAAAAACAAGACAGAAATGACAAGGCACAACTGTTCCAGACTGTAAGAAAGGCAAAGGATGGCATTATGAGAGGTGGATACCAAAGCAGCTCAGCCCAGCAGACTCATTTTGCCAGCTCAGTACAACTCAGTGTAAAATGGCTGCATCAAATTTGGGTTTTTTATGAACTCAAGATTTGAAAACATTTCTAATTACATTCTCCTTTTTACCTAGGTTTTAAACACATTAAAAGCTTGGCAGCCATTTTTAAACAGAGTCCAAATTTGTGCACAGATCTCTCTAAACCTGGAAGCTGACAGCAGGAACCCCCTTTGCTCTGATTATTTAAGGACAGCCACATTCTTACCAGCTTTGCACATCATCGAGGCCAGCAATTTGGAGACAATGGAGCCCCTTTTCCTCATCTTGCACTGTTTGCTGTAGGGGAAGTAAGGGATCACTCCAATAATGCTTTTGGCACAGGAGGTTTTACATGCATATACCATGATCAGGAGCTCCATGATTGTGGTATTCACATCCCTGCAACGAGAAACATCTGCTGCTGTAGCTGGTGCATAAAAATTTTGTATTCACCACAGTATTTACACTCAGTAGAGATGGAGAGGGCTCATTTTTTGGAGAACTGGTCACCAACTAAGACCTACATTTCTGCTGCCATTAAAAAATTTTTTTAGAAAAAGTCTTAGCATTTGTAAAGTTCTTTTCACATAAAATTAAAGAATTTCTGAATCACAGGATGCATTGCCCAGGAAACATTCCTCCTACATCTTAACTTTGTGATGGTGCTAGAGACAGGGAGCTGAGAAGAATTTAAAGAGAATGACATAAGCAAAAGAATACACTTAGGGAAGGAATGCAGAGACCAAGGGGAAGGTTTTATTCATATAGTCACTAAAAATTAAAATCACAGATTTTACCTTATACCAAAGCTGCCTTTGTGTACGTACAAAAAAACCCAACAAAACCTGGAACAAAAACCCTCCACAAAGAAAAGCCTCTATCTAGTTAATATAAGTTTATTACAATGCATCACAAACATAAAAGGTGATTAAAAATGAAAACCAGAAGCATTCCTATGGAGAGCCCACACCAAAAGCTAGCACAGGGTCTTTAAACACTCACTTTGAAACCGTTTGGATGATAAATACATCCTTTCCTCTCACAGACTCCTGAATCTGCACTCGTGTTTCTGCCAAGAAGAGAAACATGCATTATTTGCAAGACCAAAACTCTTTTTAGAGTCTAAGAGAAGGGGAATCAATACATCCAAATCAGAGTCAGGTACATTTCCAGTTTGGCTAATTAAATGCTCACCTCTGTTTGGCTCTTGATAAACCTGAACCTTCCCCATCTCAACTCCCAAGCGCCTGCAGGAACAGAAAAAAGGTGGAAGTCAATGAGGGGAGAGGAAGGGCAAATCAAATGTAAATCCCATAAAATGCAACAGTTTCTGAAAAGGCTGCATTCCGTGGGAGAAAACCAAGGAAACAAAATCCCAAACCATAAAAACAGTAACTACAGTGAACATTTCTTTAAAAAGCACCTACAATTTCCAAAAGCTGCACTGCAGACTATGCTAAACTTATTTGCCAGTCAAGCTCAGAACGAGCAGCAGGAAAAAAATGCTGGAATACTAAATCATATAACATTTTGTAATTTTTAATATATTTCTTGCCCTGTATATATATACACACATGTGGCAACATACGTGTGCACAATACTTAAAAATACTGCTTTTAAATCATTCTTGTCTATAGAAAAAAGTCAATGTGGAGTGAAGAGGAAAGAGTAGCAAGCACTATTTTATGGATTATGGAAGAATAGTATCAGCTGTATTTATTCCTTGTCAGCATTAGCTAGACCTCATCACTACAAAGAGACCAGAGTATGCTCTGCACTCAGGCCCAAATTCCTTCCACATGTAACCTGAGTTCCTTTACACTCCCCTTTCTCCTCTTATCACACCTAACTTTGGGTAAATAAGCATTTGGATGAAATCTGTCTAATATTCCCAGTAATGTTATACATCCTAATTAGCACAGTAAAAATGTACTTAGGTCCTGAAAGTTCTGCTGAAGCTATTTATGGATTTAAGCTAAAGAAATGTTCCCATCCAAAATATACAGAGAGCAGGAGAGATGTCATTTTCCTGCCTAAAAAACCTCAATACAAGGAGTAAAAACTTCCTCATAATGATTTAACACTATGCAAACATTAATTATCCCACATGTTTCCTATAAAATGCTGCAGCCAATCACAACCTGCCATGGAACAATTCAAACACAAGATACTCTCTCTGTTATTGAGCTGTTGAAGTACACTCTCCAACATAGCACATTCTATATTCCTGCAAATCATGGCAGTTTTCCCAACTAACTTTCTTTAAATAGGGAAACCAAGTGTCCAATTCCAAATCCCACCAGAAAAACCCCAAGATCAGAAGATTCCCTGCAGACTTTACTTACTCAGCAATCCTCTTGGACAGTTCCATGCACGAGGAATTGGAATTAGCTGAGAACAGCACCAGCCCACCCTTGGTGATATTCATGATGGCCCCAATTTCAGTTGATGGCACACAAAACATCAACCCTAAGTTGTTTTGTCGCTCCTAAAAGACTGGAAGAGAACAAAGGTTATTTAAATCCATGTTAAAAAAACAAAACAAAACAAGACACACATTTTCTCTGTTTAGGAAGTGTAGTCTCCCAGAACCCTGGATAGTCCAGCAACCTTAAAATCTGTTATTCCCACATTAACAGCTTCCCTACAGCTCTCCAAAGATCCCCCAGAACAAACTTCTAGCACCAAGACTTTTATTTCCTTTTTAACTGTTTTCCTCAGGGTATCATCCAGTAACACCGACAATTTTTTCCCATCAGCTTGTCCAGTTCATTTTTCCAGAACTGAGCAGCGTTTATTGATTTTTCCAAAATGACAAAGACAGTCAGGAGTAGAACTGAGCTAAAAAGAGCTCCTGGGCCCCGGCTAGAAGAGTCTATTTCCATAGCTGAGTCTCTTTTCAATACTTTGCAGTAACTTACAAACTTACAAAAAGGATGAAACGTAAAGAATTCAATAAAGCTGGCAGCTGTAAATAATGACCTCTTGCACAGCAAATCCACTTGCTGAAGAAGCTGTTGTCATTCTTTGAAAGCAATATTTCTCCTGTGAAAACAGGAGAAAAATATCAGGAGGAAATCAGTATAATTTGGTTTTTGTTTCAAATAAAAGCAAAAACCACTATCTCGCCAAGGATTTGATGGGATTCCATCTTTTTATTATTCTTTGTAAATCGCATTTTCTAGTATAAAATTTTAGTCAAATAAAAGGAAAAAAAAAGATCCCAATGACCAGCAGCCCAACTTAAAGTAGCATTCAACTCAAAATCCTGCTGCACTTCTGCTGCATAAATAATCCAATCCTTCATCATCCATTTCAGCATTATGTAGGAGACTGAAAACATGAAATACCAGTGGCATAATTTAAACCAAAGTAAACAAAAGTTACAGCTACATCAGTGACTTCTTTCCTGGTAAACATCTCCCTGCTGAGGAACAGAATTATCTAACAGTCACATGTAATTGGTGAGAAAAAGCCGGTGATGTATCAACTATTAAGTACTCCAAAACAACTAAAAGGAGAGTTTTTTGTTTACAGGAACAGCTGGCTAGGTCTATAATGAAACTCCTTCACACCTCCTTTACAACCAGACAGTCTGGCTCAGTTTAACTTTGTCACAGGAACCCGACTGACTCTTGTGAAGAGCCAAAATCAAGTCAGGAACTTCCTAACAACAAATCTGTTGGTGCCAAGGCTGAGCTCTGCTCGACTGCCGTGAATGAAAACCTGCCTGTCATCAGAACTTCCAATCCGTGCACAGACAGAGCCCAGACAGCGACAATTTCAGCCCCCAGAATGTCTGAATGTTTCAGTGCACTAAAATCAAAGGGCCTCCCTGATATCCTCAAAGCAAGACCTGTATCCCTCTCAAATTAAACACCTAAAGCTCCCTCATTTCCTGGCTTGTGGTTCTCTGCTCTGCTGCTCACTCACTCTTTGCAACTCCCAGCTGTCAACTAATGGCCATCAGCCATCAAATATTCATAACAGTGTTCAGGATCCATCTCAGCTCCACCAGAGTGAGCACAGACCCGAAATGCTTTTAGGTCTCAGAACACCACCTGACAGCTCCCTGCTTGTGTGCCTGGACGGGAACAGCATGGAGGCAACTTTCCATGGTACTAAAAGCATTCACAGAGTGGTCAGAAGGCGTATTTTTATCCAGTTGTGTGTCTTCTTTGTTCCATAGATGAGGGAAATGAGGAGCCTTAAGAGATCCAAAAAGATGAGTTGTTGGCTTCCAACTATTGCTGAGGGTGCACTATACACCACAGTACACTGATGTATTTATAAGCAACAGTGAACATTGCTCTTCACGTTATCTATAGGTGAAAGACTTTCTTGTGGATGTACTTCAGCAGCTAAAAGTGGGCTATGGTGTGTGGGGGCAGGGAAGTTGCATTTCGAGAGTCAAATGGATATATCACTGCTCAAACAGGTGTTGGGATGAAAGCAAGCTCAAAAAACTTTATTAGATGTGCAAAGACATGACCGCACAGGGGACATGGGACAACAACCCTCTGGTTTGAGGTGGGCCAGCCTTCCAAGATTGAACACAAGCACCACAGAACAGGTTGCAGCACAAACTCCTGCTTTTCCTTCTGGGCTACACACAATTACACAGACACATCATGATGAGCACAATTACTGGGCACACATGGCTTTATGCCTCCATGAACTGAGCATATCCACACAGAAAGCAATAGAGGCAGGAATAACTGGATGGGATAACCGTGGTACTAAGGAATGGACTCCATGGGATGGAGGGAATCTGCAACCTCTCACCCATCTCCCCACAGGGATTATTTCCGTCCCTCCACACTCACCGATCCCCCTGGGTTTACAGAGCCTTGCAGCCCACACCTCCCTACCAGTCCTTCAGATGCTCCAGGTGGGTACCACAGGCCCTGTAGTCCCCGTGGATCCCATCCCTCCGCCCCGAGAGCAGCCCGGGCACGCCGCAGCCCCACGCCGCTGCCCCTAACCTGTGGGACCTGCGGGGAGCCCGAGCAACCCCGATAAGGGGCCGCCCAGGAGAGGGTCTCCATCCCCTGAGGGGAGGGCGATGCAGCCCACTCCTCAGGCGTCGGAATCCCGTGTGGGGAAGGGGGATGTCCTGCCCTCACACGGCCGGCTGAACTGGGCTGAGCGGGCGGGAATGCCCCTCGCTGAAGGCCTTACCTGCCGGCTCCGGCCCCCCGGCCCCGGGAGAAGGCGGCCCGGCCGGAGGGGAAGGAGGGGGAGAGGCAGAGGCGGCGGCTGAGCTCAGCCCCTCCGGTGCTCCGCGGGCAAGATGGCGGCGGAGCGTGAGGGAGGGAGCGCGGGCGGGCGGGGCGGGCCCGAGGCGACGCCCCCCCCCCCCCCCCCCCCCCCCCCCCCCCCCCCCCCCCTTCCCCCACCGCTCTGAGGGGATCCGCCGCCATCTTCCCCCTCTAACCCGGTGAGCTCGTGGGGTCTGGGACGGCGTCTTGGAGTCCCAGAATCTTAGAATTTTAGAATCGTCAGTGTTGGAAGAGAGCTTCAGGATCATCCAGGCCGATCGTCAACCCAGCGGTCCCACGAAATCGCATCATCTGCCGCCAGATGAGGATGCCTCTTCCGATACCTCCAGGGATGGTGGCTCCAGCACCTCCCTGGGTACACATTCCAAGGGCTGACCACACAGACAGTGAAAAGAATTTTTCTGATATCTAATCTGAATCTCCTGTGTCTCAGCTTAAGGCAATTTCCGAGACCAACCCCCCTCCTCACTACAACATCCTTTCAGAGAGTCGGAGACAATAAGGGCCCTTGAGCATTCTTCAGAGTAAACGGACCCAGCTCAGCCATTCCTTATAAAACACATTTTCTAGACCCGTCATGAGCTTTGTTGTCGTTTGCTGAAAAAGAGTAGAGATCTGAGTCTCCAACTGAGATTAATGGGGGGACCCCAGCACCACAATTCAGCTGTTCCTCCACCAAAAATTACCCCCGGTGCAAAATCCGTGTGGAATAACGCAGTGACGTCCACAGGGTGCCATTACTTTGGAGCTCCCACATCTGCATTTCCACCAGAGAGGGATGGAAGGATGGCTGCCGTGCTGCTCTGGGCATCTCCATCCCCGCTGGACACTGAGCTACCATCTGGTCTTTGCCATCAGCGAAGTGTTTGTAGAAAAAAAAAAGCATTTCTGCAAAGTAAATTAAGAACAGAAACGATCAGTGTGTTCTTAGTTCCTTGTCAAAAGCACACACGATTTATCCAGAGTCCTCTCAGGACTCTCCTTGCCACATACATCGGTTGAGCTGCACAAAGATTCTTTTGTCATCTAAAATGAGACTCTTATTTCAGTCACTCTGTTTAGAAAGGGGAAAAAAAAAAAAGCTTTATCCCAAGACACCCATGACAAAACTGCTTTGAGGAAGTTACAGTCATCCCACACAGACACACATCCCTCCTGTAAATACAAAACCCAAACACCATGTTTTTTCCCCAGACTGCACTGTTAGAACCTGTTTTAAATTACACTTCTCAGTACACCCAAGTTGAAAAGCATTTTATGGATCAGAATTTTAGCATTTAGCTACAAATCAGGTACTTTCTGCTGCAGATTTTCTCACAAAAAGCAATTAAATTTGATCATTCCCAGACTGCAGGGTACACTGCAGCAAGGCTGATCATCCCAGCAGAGATTTCTGTCTGCACTGGCCTTAACATGAAAGAGGAGGAAAAGCCACAGGCCAGCTCACCAAACATGCCTGCAAAGGGATAACATTAAATTCATAGCTTGAAACCATGTTTCTGCCACTACAAGCTGCATTTCCCACTTTAAATATTCACAGGCCAGTGTTTTCCCCAGATTTCACATTTGCTTCTTGCTTCGTTCATTCCAAGACTTGATCATCTCCTTTTTTGATTTTTTTTCAGCAGAGTCAGAGCTGGGGATGGAGAAGCCATTTAACGTGGAGCCGTGCAGCAGATGTTGAGCACTCCACTTGCAGCCTCACAAAGCCAGGACATCTGTTAGAAATATGTGAGCAGAGAGGCCATCAGCCTCTTAGATGCTGTGGTGATCCTCTGCCTTTCCTACATCCTCTTCCAAATTACACTGAGGTGGAAGGGAATAGTCCCGTCCCTCACCACCCCCATCATTCCCAGTCCATGTTTTTCTGCTTCCAGACTGGTACTTCCACACAATTGATTCAGGATCATTGACCCAAGCAGGTTCTTTTTTTGTTTCTGAGCTTTCAGGACAAAAAGGAAGGGGGGCTGAGCTTTTTGTTGGCCTCTTCACAGAGCAGCAGAGATTTCTCTTAGCATTGGTCTCCCTCGCAGGATTCCACTACAGGCTGGTGTGACAGGGCAGTTTAATGCAGAACAACCAGAAAAAACACATGGTGAAGCACTGACCCATAATGCAATTAGCAGCCTTCCCCAGAAGCATTTTTCAATACCCCAGGGCATTCAGAATTTGCTGACAGTTTGATTTGTGCTGCCCCAAATTCCTGAGATTGCTTAAGCAAACCATAGGACCAGGAACTAAGTGATCCTGTCTTCCAATCCTTTTTTATAAGGTTACTACCTTTGTTTTCTTAGAGAAAAAAAAAATCTATTTCTTTCCCACCTCTGTCTTCCTGATCAGAGGAACATCAGTTTAAATCTCAGCTCCCAAGGGAGAGGGATTTGTTAATTTGACAATATTCTACCCAAACGCCAATAGTCCAACAAACAGTTGCTCCAAGATGTGCACATGGATTTTATTTCATTTACAATGATTCAATTAGCAGCCATCTAAGGAATTCTGAAAATTTGCTGGGTGTGAACTCGCTGGCTCACGGGGGTTTGTTGTTCTTAAGCCAGATGCGACCCTGGCAAGCAGAGATGTGCAAAAAAACTCCCCCACACCACACCTAGTCCAGCCAAGGTGAAGGGCACTGCTCATCCAGCACTGGGCTGGAGACAGCTTGCATTCATCACCTGAGAGAAGATAAATGCTGCTGTCACCCCAGCTCCTGAGCTCCATCCATCACTGCTCAGACAGGTTGGCTTTTGTTTGTTTAGAGTTGTTTTTGTTAAAAAGAAACCAAAAACCCCAGATATTAAAGCTCACCTACCAAACAAGGAGACAGTGAGAACTATCAGACACGGTGCACCAAAGAAAGACTCTGATTTCATCCTGACAGAGCCCTGTGGACAAGTTTGGTCTCTCCCAACAGGTAAAGGCATCCCAAAAACATCCTCTACCCTACACAGCCCCTCTGAGCCTGCAGGGAGGTTCTGCAGCACACAGGCACCTCCACATTGAGCACACACGAAAAGCCATCACTTCCCTGCTCCTCTGCCTTCAGCTTTATTGCCTGGGGCACAACTGTGTCCAATTTCCAGAAGATTCTGCCTTGGACACTACCCAGCTAGGGAGGCAGAACTCAGAGCAACTATAAATGCATTTTTGAATTGATGGTAGGAGGTGTAATTTTATCATTTATTGGGAGTGATCTGGAAATAGCATTCCCCATGTCTGGGAAGCAAAGTGCTTTAATAAAGGTCCTGAAGCAGGGAACACATCTTCTCTGTGTGAAGGGCTGTGGCAGCAGACAGCACTCATTGCTTTATCAAATATTACTGCTTGGCTGGCTGTGGGAAACAGGCACAGACTCATTTGTCACAGTCCTGTTCTCCCAGAGTCACAAAGCTCTGACTGAAGGACTCCCCGAGTTCAGGGTTTTTTTTCTTGTTTCCAACTGCATTCCCGATTCCAGGTCAGTCTGTAATGTTTAACAGATCTGCTGCATCAGCTGCAGCACAGACACGGGGTTATCTCCAACAAGGAGATGAGAGGGTTGTGGGAATACCTGGAGTGTGACAGGTCCTGCACAGACAGACAGCTCGAGCTGGATATCAGGGTGAGGGTTTGGACAAACATTGCCCTGAAACAAAAGCCGGCAGTGGTGCCTCTTGTTTGGTTCGCAGATTCCCTCTGCTTTGCTGTGCGTGGGAAGCTCTGTCCTGCAAAGTCTGTGTAACATCCTGTTCACGTCCATCACCTGATGTTTATGGGTGTGGTTTGCCCTTTGATTGGCCTTTAGGCAAAATTGGTTAGACTGCAGAGTGAAATCATGCCATTTTAGGAATTTGAACAGCTACACAGTCCGTGACAAACACTAATTAGTGCCCCATTCCTCCTTGTACTACCAACTGAGTCCCAGCATGATTTGCCATTTGCCTCACTAAGCTCCTCTCCAAAGAGCATACAGGCACCAGGCCCTGTGCAGGCATTTAGTGAGCACAGCAAGGGCTTCACATGGTCACTGTAGAGCAACTTTGCAGATTAAAGCAGAATTCAGTGTGTGAGAGCAGGTCCTGTGCTTTGCATGCACAACTGGGAGATGTAAAGAAAGATTTGGTACCAGCCTTGGCCCGTACACTAAAAAGGAGCTGGAAGTGGCATAGGGAAGCAGCAAAGTGCAAACAGCAAAGAGTATCCTGTGTCTCCCCAGTTTGGTTCTGACCAGGACCAGCCCCGGATCAGCAAGAGCAGATTAATTAATACCCATGCTGGGAGTGGGACTCTCACCCAGCTGCTACACCAAAAGAAGCCTGAGCCTTACTCAGGTATCTTCAGCCTACTCCAGTATCTTCAGCCTACCCCACTTACTGACACTATTACCAACATCTTCTTCACAGAGAAGCTTTCTGCCAGAACCTCTCCTCTAACTCCCTGTATTATTTCCTGCCTAATTTCAGCAAGCTCTGGAAGAGATTCTGCTCTCAGACCACTGCACTGTCTTTGACCTTATCAAACAAGTCAATTCCCAAGTTCAAGAGCAGGACACTTAAAAATTTTACTCACCAGGAAAGTCTCACCAGAAGAGAGGTGTGGGGGTCTGTGAGGCTTCCCAGAGGCTTTTATTATCTCATTAAGCTCTCCTTAATGAGAATTTCCTCACCTGCTGCAGTGTTCCTCCCATTCATTTGCATTCACTATCCTGCTGCTGGTACTTTCAAGGCTGTCTTAGCTCCCGCTCCTTCCTCTTCTCTTGTAACTATTCTGAGCCCAGTTTTTTTCTCCCTGCTGTCATCCAGGTCCCAGGGGGAAAATACTTTGTCCTCTTTTGTTACCGCTTGCCACATCCTCCTTGGCTGGTTTCCTCCCTGACATCTCTGCAGCTTCTCCCAACTCCAGGGTCACTGCAATAATCTCTTCTCCAAAGCAAGGCAGCAACAGCTGAGATCCCTGACTTAAATGCTTGCTAAAAACTTGCTTTGCTCAAGCTAAGGCTCCCCATGCACAGCCTGGACCACACACACCTCAATGCCTGGCCCCCGAACACCCCAGTGGCTCTGCCCATCCCAGCCCGCTGTTTGTAAGAGCAGGGCTGTGGGATCGGCCCCTCTGCAGGACCAATGAGGCCTCACCCACAGGGCAGCAGGTTAAGCACCTTTCTCAATGACTGCAAATACTGGGGGGTTCAGGCTGTTCCACTCCTCCCACGGCATCTGAAAGAGCCTTGACAGCAAAGCTGCGTCAGAGGAGGGCACAGCTGCCAAAGCGGCCGTTCAGCTTCTTCCAATTGTCTGTTGCAAGGTATTTCCCCCTTTTTTTCATTCAAGCTTTTCTAGATAAGCATATGGCAAATGGAAATATCAGAGAAAATGAACTGCCTCCTACCTGGGAATGAGGGACTGACAATTATCCCTGTGATAATGAGATAATCTGAACAGGAGGGAACTTGATACAATGGGAGATTTATCTTGGAAGCACTCCCTTGGCAGCCTGGCTTGTCTTGCTGTCAGCACGGTTTCCCATTGCACAAAGGGCAGGGATCAGACCCAGGATGACAAATCCATCTCCATCTCAAGCTCATCCTGCTCCTTTACCGACAGCTTTTCCAGTGGTAATTCCTTAGATCATCCAGACACTCTGCTTCACTTAAATCACATTATCCCATGGGAATCTGTACCCACCTTGGATCTCCAAATGACCAGGAAGATTGCTTTCTTTCCCACCACAAACCAGGTCAACACTTCAAATCTTGACTTTCAAGGCTGCTAGGGTTGAGGAGACAGCCAAAGCAGGAGTCTGAAGCCTTGGTCCAACACTCACAGAGACTCTCGTCACAAGGAATTATGTGGACTCTGCAAACAGATAAGGAAAACCAGAAAGAGCAAACGTGGGTCTGCACAACCTTGACACGGCAATCGATGCTGTAGTTTACCTCCGGGAGCAAGTAAATAGCCCCAGAGTTACGTGCTGCACAGCAAACATTGCAATTTTATCTCCATGACAGGCAGCGATTTGTGGCAAAGGTTAAATCTCTCTGTTCACTCAAGTTTGACATATGATGGTCATGTTACATTCCCTATTCTCAGCGGGTTGGTGCATGAATGTGAGGTTAAGTGCATGTGTGCCTTTAGGATCATGACCTTCATTCAATACTGCATGGCCCAGCAGGCCCATAATTAATCCCCATATGTTCAAGTGACAGCTCTCACTCGTAACATCATCCATGCAGAACAGTGAGGTACGTGTAAATTCCTACATTCCGGCTGGGAGTGAGAGATTTTCCAGCCACCGGAGAAGGGAGGCTCCAAGGCAGGTTTCTGACAGGATGAACAGGGCAGTTGGTAGGTTGGACTAATTACAGGTAAATTGGGTAGGGCAGGAGAAGGGAGGTGTGATACAGTCACTGCTCACTCAGCTGCTGAAAATGGATGGGAAATTACAACACCTCAGAGCTGTCATTCCCTGTTATGTGACCAACATTTTCTACTCACAAAAATGCAAGAGTTCCAGAGGCTTATGAAGCCTGTAAGAAAGTCCCCACCTTCTTCATCGGTTTGCAAACATGAAACTTGGCCAGACTCAGCTCAGCCACTTGTTCTTCGTTCCCCTCCCAATCACTGGTTTTCGAATGTACCCAAAAGTCTGAAACCCAACAATAAACCATAAGCATGGTCTGGCAATCAGATGCCCCAGGCAAGTCCCCACACCCAGGTCATGTCCTGTCTGCCTCACTCATAGAGCTGCTGCTCATACCAGTGGTTTGTTTCCAAATTCTAGATATTTAATATTTTTACCTACTTGTTCTGTTACCAAAGATCAACCTGCTCGGTCAGGTTGGATCAAGTGTTTTATCCCACAGGCAACACAACAGGCTGGGTATGATTTACACAAGTTTATTGAGGGTTAATATTCATTCACCACAAAGTATCAGATTTCCACTATTTAAGGGCTGGAAACACGTCAAGCACGAACAGAGACAAGCATTGCTCAGAAATAGTTATGCTGTACATCAAATCTGAGTAACAGCAGCACGACCACTGATTTGTCCTGCTTGAGGAGAGAAAAGGTGAGTGTCTTACTCACTATTCCATTCCCCACAAAATTACATACAGCCATTGCATTTAACCCTCTTTCTATAAAGGCTCCATAAACAAGAGTCAAAAGGCACAAGGACTAAAATGCTGCTACTTTGACCCACCTTGCTGCAGCTCCAGAGCGTTCTTCCGTTCCCATTGTGTGCTAAATCATAGCATGTGTGAGACACCTCCAAAACACGAAATCACACCTCGTTAGCAAGTGCAGCCCTTCACAATCCCCAGCCCCATGATATGAGCTCTGAAATGAGGGAAATTGCAAAGAAAAGCAGGGCCCCTTCCACACCAGCACCTGCTCAGACCCTCGGGACCTCTACTTCTGAAGCAGACCTGGACTTGCGCCGGCTGGTCAGGCTGCCCAGGACCGACTCCTCGCTGAAGGCCCCTTCAAAGGTGGACAGGATGGACTGGCAAAACTTCTCCTTGAAATCTGGCCCCACAAAGACGTACAGGATGGGGTTGATGCAGCTGTTGAAGAAAGCAAGGCTGGAAACCAAGGGAATCCCTATGTAAAGGGCCAGTTTCATCTCGTGGCTGGAAGAGTTTTTGGATATTTCCAGCAAGGAGAAGACATGATAGGGGAAATAGCAGAGGAAAAACGAGACTGTGACAGCAATGATGATTCTGTAGGGCTTTGCAGAGTTGGCCAACTGCCTTCTTTTCAGCTTGACAGCCACGACGCTGTAGCAGATGAGAATCACCATGAAGGGGATGAGGAACCCACACAAGAAGCGCGTGATGATCATTGCTTTGTGCCGCATCCTCCACAGCTGGCGCATTGCCTCGGACGTGTAGTCATCAGACAGCGCAAAATTATTGTAACAGCTGGTGACGTTCCTGGAACTGACCACGGTGTCCCGAAAGACAAGGTACGGGGAGCTGAGCAGGACAGCCAGGACCCACGTCCCCAGAGCGACCCTGGCCGCCAGCTCCGGGCTCCTGCGGTTGTGAGACCAGACGGGAAAGGCCACGGAAACGCAGCGGTCAATGCTGATCACCGTCAGGAGGAAGACGCTGGCAAACATGTTAAGGAAGGCCATGGTGCTGTTCAGCTTGCACAGGAGCTTCCCAAATGGCCAGTGGAAGCCCAAGGCGGTGTAGGCGATGCTGAGGGGCAGGAAAAAGGTAAAGATGAAGTCAGCTATGGCCAGGTTAAGGAACCAGATGGAATTCACCGTCTTCTTCATCTTGAAGCCTGCAATCCAAATGACGAGGCCATTCCCTGTCACCCCCAGCAGACAGGCGATGCTGTACACCACCATGGAGAGGATGTGCATGGTCTTCTGGAGGCCAGAGTAGTAGTCATGGTCAGTGGTGTTCTCAGGCTGCTCCGTGGGGCAGCTGGCAGAGAAGGGGGAAGGGGAAGAAGAGGTGCTGTCCATCACTAGCAAGCCAAGACCTGAAATCACGACAGAGCTGTTATCTGCAGCTCAAGAGAGTTGAAAATCTTTGCCAGCAACTGTGCACAAAATGTGCATGAAAAGCCAGATCAGATAAATGAATTTATAATTAATATAAAGTCCTTCTCTATAGCAGGTGCAGCACTTCACAGAAACCACCTCAACCAGAGAAACCAACCCCAGTTTTGCTGCTCGTGCCAGTGTGTCAAAACACCATCAACAGCCCACAGCAACAATCCAGCATGGACCAGCAGCAAAACCATGGAAACCCAGATCCCCCCATGTGAGGAGTTCTCTTTGGATGGCCAGTAACAAATTATGACAGCAAAAACTATCTAGACTGGTAACAATGATATTAACAGACTATTTCTTCACCGAGCCACTTCCCGGGAGGTGCAGAACAACACCTGAGCTGTATCCAAGTGTAACCACAGGCCCTTTACCCACCCACTACCCTCTGGCGAGCCCACCCTTCTCGTCTCTCTGCTGTTCATCCTGGCACTTGCCTTAGCAGATCCTTGCTGTTCCTTGGCTCCTCTGCCCACAGCGGGTGGTCTCAACTGACTCCCCTTCTGCTGCTCATCTCCAGGGTGATTCACACTGCCTCGCCCCATTTTCCCATGGCTTGGGATCACGAGAATTTAGTAGGATCACTTATTCCCTAGTCTTCTTCCTCAATTTGTAGTGTGTTGATTTAACCCCTGAAGCCCCAGAGGGTGTAGGTTCCCGGTTGGCCAAGCCCACCCACTAACCCGGATTTGATGAATGAAGGAAGCACGGCCCCTCTCCTGCGTGCGCCATTCATTCCTTGGTAGCTCTCCCTCCTGAGCATTCAGAAATCCCTACGGGCACCAGGGTGCCCTGCCACGAAGAGGGGACAGAGCCAGCTCTGCTCCCCACAACTGCAGAAACGTGCCCAACCTGTGCCTGTGCCAGCTGTCCTGGACACACGGTCTTGGCTGAGGGTTTTTGGGGGTGCCTGGAAGTGCTCCCTGCCCGGTGCAAGGTGTTGGGTTGTCCCTTCCTTTGGCTCATGGGGGAAGTCGCAGCACAATGGGAGCACCGCAGGGCTGGGGGAGAAGCACTTGGGGGTGCACGGCAGGCGGGGCTGGAGCTGTGGGTGACGGCAGAGGAGGGGGTGACGGCAGAGCGGTGACAGCAGCGGGTCCCCCGCCCCTCCCGGCCCGGCCAAGGTCACCCGCGCTCCGGGCGCCACGTGCGGACAGAGCCGCAGCCCCGCCCCGGCGGGGGCCAATAGGAGGCAGGGAGGGGGCAGAGCGCGGCGCTGATTGGTCCAGGCGCTTCCCGAGCGTATTCCCCGCCGCCGGTCTCGGGGCGGAGCGCGGCGCTGATTGGTCCAGGCGCGGAGGGGCGGGGCCCGGACGATCTATGGTAGCGCGCGGAATCCCGCGCGGTGGCGAAATCAGGATCGGGTAAGGACCGGGAACAAGCGGGGCCGGGATCGGGGCCAGGACCGGGCGGGGCCCGATCGAGGCGTGTGGCGTGTGGCGTGTGGCGTGTGGCGGTGTGGCGTGGGGAGAACAAAGCTGGAGCATGACAGCGTCCAGGCAGTGCCGGTCTCCGCCACCCGGGGCAGGGCAGAGGGGCGCGCCACCAGGCTCTCGGGATGGGGGATGTCATGGAGTCGGAATACAGTGGGTGCAGAACTAGGTGGAGATAGAGCTTTAGGGACGGGGTTCCCCAGGTGAGGTGTCAGGTGTCCACCGTAAGAGGGGACATGGTGGGGGGGGTTTCATCCTGACTGGGAATGGCAGCTCTGTCCCCCCTGAGCCAGAAGAGTGAGTGTGAGTGCTGCAGCAATCTGTGCTGTGGGACATGCAGGACCCAGGCATCCTGTCCAGAGCCAGAGCACTTCCCCTCGCAACCCTCTGCCCAGCCCAGCCTCTCTGGCACTGAGGATTCCCACCCTGCCAGTGAGGCCTGGACTTGGGCCAGAGCGTGGCTGAACATCCCTGCCCAGCAAGGGCAGTGTGAATGGACTTTGGCAACTTGGCACAAGGAATCCATGCGAGATTGTTTAATAACCTGCTCACGGACCTTCACCCATCCTTGTGGGGTAATGAGTAAAAAGATGCATTGTTTTCTGCCAAGGCAGCAGCTGGGCTGTTACTCTTTCCCCAAGAGCAGCAGTGGCATCAATGGGGCCAGAGGGCTCCTGCCAGGCCTGGGCATCACCCATGCCATGGAACCAAGCAGAGGCAGAGCTGCTGCCTCTCAGGGCCTCTCAGCTCAGCAAGATGTTTCAGTCAGAGTTTGGGGCACGACTCTGACCTGCTGGGGTTTTTCCCAGGGGAAAGCAGCCAAGAGGTTTAAGCGTGCTGGGCATTGCAGAGTGTGTAAAATTGAGAAATGCGTGCATGAGCACTTGAAATTAAACATCACGCACTGCCAAGCTGGGCAGGGGGAGCTCAAGGAGGGGTGGTGATGGGAGAGTATCAGACATTATCAAAGCACTGTAATTAAACTGATCTTAAATCAGCAGGGGAAGCATGAGGGTTGTGCGTGTTTTCCTCACCCAACAGCCCATGGCTGTTCGCAAGGAGTAAGTAGGATAGCAGCAGGCAGCACACAGGGACGTGTGGAGGCACCCAGCCCTGCTGCCATGCCATAGACTCCCTGCTCCCCTGGCAGGTGACTCGGACCCAGCAGCAGCACCATGGCAAACTCAACACAGGGCCTCCCCAGCGCCGAGCTCTGGGCCTCCCATAACAAGATGGTGATGGAGCCACTGGACACCAACGACCCGGAGGTGAGAGCCCCTTCCTGGCTCTTGCCCAGCTGCTTCATTCATCCCCCAGCCAGCCGTGGGGATGGTGACCTCGTTGAGCCAGGGACATGGCAGGGTCCAAGGCTGAGCTGCTGGAACCCATCCGTCCTCTGTGTCCTCTCTGTGACTGGTTGGGATGAGCTGTACCAAGAAGGGATCGTGTCTCCGTTCTCCAGCACCTTTCCAGGCCCCCCTCCAAGCCCTGTTCCTGTGGTGGAGCATCCACATCTCCGTGCAGAGCCAGCATGGGTGAAGCCATTTCTCTCCTCTCCCAAAGGTGCACAGCATCATCAAGAAGGAGAAGCAGCGGCAGAGGTTGGGGCTGGAGTTAATTGCATCGGAGAACTTTGCAAGCCGAGCAGTCCTGGAGGCCCTGGGATCCTGCATGAACAACAAATACTCTGAGGGTTACCCAGGACAGAGGTATGGGGCTGGGGCCAAGGCCCACCAACCCAAACCCTCACAGGGTGGGAGAGGAACCCCCCATCCTTCCAGGCCTCACCTCAGGGAAGGAAGGGATGTCCTTATGTTGGCAGCCAGGCTCTTCCAGGATGGGCTCTGACCTTCTCAGTCTCTGTCCTTGGTCACACACAGGACAGTCTCAGCAGGGTCACATCTGCTATGGCTGCACAAACAGGGCATCACCCCAGTTTCTCCCCAGCTTGGTCACAGGGACCGTTCTGGGTAATGAATTTGGTTTTACCCCTTGCCCTGTCCTTTACTGCAGGTACTATGGTGGGACGGAGTTTGTGGATGAGCTGGAAAGGCTGTGCCAGAAGCGAGCCCTGCAGGCCTACCGGCTCGACCCCCAGAAGTGGGGAGTCAATGTCCAGCCCTACTCAGGTATTGGGGTGCTCAGGAGAGCCAAGACAGTTGCCCAGGCCTCCATGTGCCCCAGCATTCATAACCAGCCCGATGCGCTCTCGCTGCAGGGTCACCTGCAAACTTTGCGGTGTACACGGCCCTGGTGGAGCCCCATGGCAGGATCATGGGGCTGGACCTGCCCGATGGTGGCCACCTCACCCACGGGTTCATGACAGACAAGAAGAAGATCTCTGCCACCTCTATGTTCTTCGAGTCCATGCCCTACAAGGTAACAAGAGCTGCTCCAGCCAGAGCCAGGATGCAGTGATAATAAGTGTTGGTGCCTCTTCAAGTTAAAAGTACCAGCACCAGGCTGCCAGCACCCCCTCCTGCAGGACAGCACTGCACCTGACCTTCACCACAGCGAGGTGGCTGAACCCTCCTCTTCCTCTCCCAGGTCAACCCCAAGACTGGGTACATCGACTATGACAAGCTGGAGGAGAACGCCCGGCTCTTCCACCCCAAGCTGATCATAGCAGGTAAGGATCACACCTGTACCGACCTCCCTGGTGGCACAGCCTGGCTGGGGGTGGCTCCCTGAAGCCAGCAGCACCCCCGTCAGCCCATGGATGCTGCAGTGCCAGGAGGAAACCTCCAACACAACCACCCTGGAAGGAACTTGGGCTGTCTGCACCGCAAGCCTGGTTCTGGAGCTGTCCCAAGGTGCTGCACATGTGCTCCTGTCCCCTCTTCACCACCTGTCCCCGCAGGTGTCAGCTGCTACTCACGGAACTTGGACTATGCCCGCATGCGGAAGATCGCCGATGACAACGGGGCCTACCTGATGGCCGACATGGCGCACATCAGCGGGCTGGTGGCTGCCGGTGTGGTGCCCTCGCCCTTCGACCACTGCGACATCGTCTCCACCACCACCCACAAGACCCTGCGGGGCTGCAGGGCTGGAATGATCTTCTACCGCAAAGGTGCCTGACTCGGCCGGGGTGCTGAGAGAAACGCTGCAAGTTAACGCTCCTTCCTGCTCTAACCGGGGAGGAGGGAGGGCAGAAAGATCGTGGGAGAGTCTGGGGAGCTTCCCTGAGCTAAGCCTGGCTCAGATTTGGAGAGGAACAACCACTTTGCCTGCTCTGAGCGGCCAAGGGGTGAAAGCAGCTCATGGGAGGGGAGTGGCTGTGCTGCCTTGTGACCGTGTCCTCCCTGTCTTGCAGGTACCCGCAGCGTGGACCCCAAGACAGGCAAGGAGACCCTCTACAACCTGGAGAGCCTCATCAACCAGGCAGTGTTCCCAGGGCTGCAGGGAGGCCCACACAACCACGCCATTGCAGGTGTGCAGCCTGCATTGCCGGCTGGCTGCCAGCTCCAGCATGGCAGAGGCAGCTAGCAAAGGTGTTGTGGCAGGGCTCTGACCCTCAGCAGCAGCACGGGAGGCTCCAGCCGCCCTACAGGGCTCACAGCCTGGGGACACTGTGGCAAAAGGCAGCTGGTTGATCCAGCACTGCCCAAGTTGTGACCAAGCCCTTCCTGTGTTTTTGCTCATGTGATGCCACCAGCCTGTATAAGGGGAAAAGATCAGTCCATTAGTTTGTTCAGCTCCAGTATGGCTTCTTCTGGCAGTGCCATTGCTGGGGGGAGCCCCCCAAAACTGACCCTGGCCTGCCTCTCTCCGCAGGGATCGCCGTGGCGCTGCATCAGGCCATGACACCCGAGTTCAAGGCTTACCAGCAGCAGGTGGTGGCCAATTGCAAGGCACTCGCATCAGCACTGATGGAGATGGGCTACAACATCGTCACAGGTGAGGACACGTCTTGGCACTGGGATGGGGCTGACCCTGGGGGCTGACCTGGGCAGCACTTCATGGACACCATGGGCAGGACTCTGTTGGTGCAATTCCTCACCCCTTGTTAAATCTCAAATCTTCTGCTGAAGTTTCCTTGCAGGAGCAGCATTTCCCCAAGCCCACATTCCCACCAAACCCCTCTCTTTGCAGGGGGCTCTGACAACCACCTGATCCTCGTGGACCTGCGCAGCAAAGGCACAGATGGCGGCCGGGCTGAGCGGGTGCTGGAGCTCTGCTCCATCGCCTGCAACAAGAACACGTGCCCTGGTGAGGGACCCCAGAAGCTCTGCCAGCTCCTGCTCCGCTCCAGGAGCCTGAAATCCCACAGGGGGTGGTTTCGGTGCCAGGGTTGGTGACGTGTCCCTTGTTGTGGTGCAGGTGATGTCAGCGCCCTGCGTCCCAGCGGGCTCCGGTTCGGGACGCCGGCTCTCACCTCGCGTGGCTTCCGGCAGGACGATTTCCGCAAGGTGGCCCAGTACATCCACAGAGGTGAGCGGGGGGCCTGTGGGGCTGGGCCTCAGCTCCAGCACCAGCCTGGGCCAGGGCAGCTCCCCCGAGTGAGCCAGGATGGAGCCATCCCCACAGCTGGCAAGGCAGCACACCCACAAATGAGGATTAACCACATCTGTGGCCACAGCTGGGACCAGCCAAACTCTCCCCTCTGCACAGGCTGAGGGCTGAAAGCCTGTCCCTCTCGCAGATTTCTCCCAGTTGTCCTCAGGAGTTCCAACTTGCTTCCCAGGGCAGCAACTCCCTCAGATAGGAAGGAGGGAGGGAATGAGGCTGTGTCCCGTGGCATGCAGCAGCTGCAGGGACTGACCAAGACATCTCCCATCCTGGCAGGGATCGAGCTGGCTCTGCACGTGCAGAAGGATATGAGCCCCAAGGCCACGCTGAAGGAATTCAAGGACAAACTGGAAGACCCAAAATACCACGGGGAGCTGAAGGCACTGAAGGAAGATGTAGAAGCCTTTGCAGCCACGTTCCCACTCCCGGGGCTGCCTGTCCTGTAAGGGGACACTGCCCGCTCCTGGAGCCATGGGAGTACCCAGGATTGTGGCACACTCACAATCCCCAGCCTGAGCCAACACCCCAGTGCCTTCTCCCAGCATTTCCCTGTGGAACTGCAGCAGCAGCTCCTCCTTTAGCTCTTACTCCCCTTTCCCCTCCCATGTGGGGCACAGGGACCCCATGAGTACAACCCCCATGGGGACACCAGCCTTTCACCACTGTGTCACCACTGTGTCACCATTGTGTCACCACTGGGACTGAGCACCAGGTCACCCTCACTTCATGGCCAGGTGCCATCCAGCTCCTGGCAGATGAGATTCAGGTCTGTCCACATTCCCTGGATACCCTGCCCACAGCAGTGTGAGGGATGGGGCTCCAGCTGCACAAGAAATCTCACAGCCACTAGAAGTCCCCCTGGTTTCAGCCTCAAGGATTCCCCTTCATCCTATGTGCCTTGCCACCTCCACAGGCTATGACAAGGCCAAGCCTTGTCCTGAACATCCCTCCTGGGATCACCATCCCACCCAAACCACATCCTCCAGTATTTTCTCAGACCCCTTGGCACAAAGCTTAGGTTGAACCATTTTTTAATAAGCACGGTAAAATTAAGAATTTAACCACGACGTATGACAAGAATTATAAGCTTTAAAAAATACGACCAATTTTTTTTCTTTTTTTTTTTGTATTTCAAAAATATCTGAACCCAAATAAATATTTTTTTTTAAAAGTACATTTCTCAGACTAGTCATTTGGTGTTAACATCTGTTAAACTCTTGTGCAGTAACACTTACAGCACGACACTAAGACATGCTTCTTGGATTTCTCCCGGTCACACTCGCCCTAACTACTGACGCAAGCATTCGGCACACACAGGCACACACACGGAACTCAACATGCAGGAATAGGATACAGTGCTTTTAAAATCAGATGAGAATTCATCACAGCCTCCTGGCAGCCCTCAGAGGCAGCTCCGAGCCCAGCCCCATCCCCGTGCCAGCAGCGGTGCTGCCGGCAGGACCGGGTACCCTGCTTCTGCCTTCCAGTTAAACCCATCTCGGGGAGCAGTGGGGGTTTGTGACCCCTCCAACATCGGGGTGCAGTTTGGTGCTCTGACATTGTGCTCTGGGGCAGGTGTTCTCCTGCAGCCTGGGCAGCTCCCTGAATTCCCTCAGACCCTGTTACAGGAGCCTTCTCACTGTGCAGCTACAAGCCCCGGGTCCTGCCCAGCTCGGGGAATCTGCAGTGTGGGCTGGCCCCCACCACCCGACCAGGGGACTAAGGACCCTCAGGCTCAATAAAACCCAAAGAACTGGCCTGGGGGCACAGAGCCATCAGCTCCCACCCCTGGAGTGCCTCTCCCACCACGGTGAATATTGCTAGAGTATAGGCAGCTCCTCCCTGCCGAGGCGAGGCAGCTGTGGAGCTGCTCAGAAGTAATTGCTATCAGATGAAAGGAAATCTGAGCACTGTTCTCTGAGAAATGAAACCTTTGTAGGGTTAAGATCACCTACAGCTATGGCTGACCCTCCTGGGGTGGGAGCTGGAAGCAGCGGGTTAGTGGAGAGCAGAGCAGGGGCTGGGAAGAGCAGGAGCGGGAAACGGGAGCTCTCCCTGCTGGCCGGGGGAGCCTCCTGCTCTGATGAATTCTCGGGCAGGTGGAACACCTCCCTCCCCTCCCTGACAGCGAGGAGCCAGCGTGGCCGTGCGGGAGCGGGGACATGCTGGGCTGGCAGCACTCACGGAAGCAGGGGACGGCCATGCAGGGCACACCGCTGGCTCTGGCAGCTGAAAGGCTGGTGAGGATGGCACTGCCACTGCCAGGAACCCACCCTGCTCCTTCTGGAAGGATGGCACGGGCAAGACGATGACACACGTGCCAAGACTCATGGCAGGAGCTATCAGTGCAAAGGTTGTGGCTTGTTGTTAAATCTGTGAATATCAGAAACTGGTGAGGTACCACACCAGAGATGGGGAAATGTCCTAAAGTGCCAATACAGGGATCTGTACTGTACAGGAGCAGAAGAACAGAGACAGAGAAATTACAGAGGAAAGAGGAATTCAGCTCCCAAACACCAGCTAGGCTTGGAACCCCCCCAGTTTCTGCCACCACAAGCAGAGAGGCTCCAAATGCACTGAAGTGGCACAGCCCGGTGTTCAGTCCTCCTTTCCAGTCCAAGTTCAGAGGTTACACTGCTAAGAGGAGGACAAGCACTCCAGGGCGTGTTTCTCCACAGCTCCCAGTTGCAGATAATCCCAGAGCTCCTGCTGGGAATCAGGAAACGAGTGATGTTCCAGCCAAGCCCCCGGGGCATCCTCCTCAGAGCTGCTTTGTGGCAGAGAGGTGAAGCAGGTCAGACAGGTGGTAGTGCAAGTATTGCTCAACACGGCCTTGAATATCAGATACTACAGGTTGGACAGAGGGAGCAAGAAGTGAGTTATTTATCAATTTACGAGCACAGCTGAACACTGCAGGTCGACACCACTGTGACTAAGATGAGCCAGCACGAATCATCTCTCCCACTCCACACTGGAGGAAGATGTGAGTGAGTCAGCAGGAAAGAAGTCTGTCCCTCCCTTCCTCCCTCCTTAAACCCAAACAGCACTAGGTAGTTTTTCAGCAGGAAACAAGCTCCTGTTCTGAACACTGCTCCAGAGCAGGATGCTGGGAGCTTTCATCTGCCTGGTGTCACCTGAATTACTCATCTACCGAGACGCCTCTTCCCCCAGGGAATCTCATCTCAGCTTTAGTGTGGAAGTTTGGGTGTGCATGAATCCATCAGGAGGCACCTTGAGTCACTTCAGGAAACAGCAGATTTGATGGACACGGAGGCCTTTCACCAGCAGACTCAGTTCACATGAGACAGGAGGGCACAGGGAGGACAGGAAAAGGCTTTGAACGTGCTGAAAATGTGAGCAGCCCCAGAGAGACACTGCTCACCTTTAGCAAAGGCCACACCACACTGCTTCCAACCACGACCTTAAAACACCATCACAAGCAACACCTGACCCAGGAAATCCCTCTGGAGTGTACCACAAGGCCAACTTGGCTGAGCCACCACCAACAGCAATAACCTTAAAAACAGCCTTTTTGCCCTGCTGGTTGATACCCCAGAGATATTTTCCAAGGGAGAGGAGGAGGTGGCACAATCCTGAGGCACAGATGCTGGTGCAGAATGACAGCCTCCCCAAGGAGCCTCCCTGCCTCCAGGACATGGTTTTGGAGGAGTGCAGGTCTCACAGCAAGTCTCGGTGGGGTCTAAACCACACTGGGGAACCCCAGGCTGTACACAGAAACTTCCCAGGCTCAGAAGGAACATGACATTCATCTCCAAAGCTGCCTCACATTATCACCATAAACAGAAGTTTAAAAAAAACAAAAAACCAAGGAACAGATCAGCTCTTGTACAAGCTCAGCTGTTCTCACCCCATAATCAGCATTAAAAAGAATTAAAACCAAGATTAGCTTTCCTAGCAAGACTTTTCTTACTTAGAAGTACCTTGGGAGCTGCTACTGCCACATGGCACTGGGCAGAGCAGCCTGGGCCCAGCATCACATACGAGACTCCAGAGGGAAGCGCTGCACCTGGGCACAAAGCTTTCAGCACTGACAGGAACCATCTGGGGGTGTCACCACATTGGTGGTACATCTTTTATGGCACAGAAGCTTTGAAAGGAAAAGTTGTCAGTACCCAGGCTCAGAGAGCAGCAGTTCTGCCCCATCCAGAGCCACCCAGGAGCCCCGGGAGAGGTAGTCAGGATGTGACAATGGCTCAGCCAGGAGCGGCACGCACCAACGGCAGCCCTGTTTTACCACAAAAACCAACTCCTCAACAATTAAAAAAAAAAAACAACAAAAAAAACCTATAATGGATAAAACACAGAATCCAGTACATTCTTCCCCAATCTCTCCTGAGCACTTGTACCGCACCAGCCAGGCAGCCTGTGGTAACAGCCTGCTGTCTCACAGCGTGGCTCCAGCTGAATCACATCATTTCCCCATCACAAAAAGCACCTAAAAAGAGGGCCCTGACCCTCCTTCAGTTCCCTTCTGTCTTTAAAAAGCCATCCCTGACCTCACACACTCTGAGGATTCCCAGTCTCCCTCCAGCCTGCTCGGAGGCCGCCCAGCAGATCGGATGTGACAAATGAACAAGGCACAGTGCTCTACATTCACAGAGGCCAGCGCCTCGGGGCTCGCCAGCCCTAGGGAGTGCTTCCACCTTCCTGGTTTTAACAAAGCTGGGAGAAACTGGGAAACCCTTTCTGCAGAGAAGCACGTGTGCCTCCACTGTGCTCCCACTCACCCAAGGGAGAACCTATCCTGGGAAATGCCCAGAAACTCAAAGTGCAGGAAGTGACACCATCCCCTGTGGCTGTGCACAAACCTGTGAGCTGCCGTCCTGCCAGGGGGCTCTGAGCTACACTCACACGACAGACACATCAATGGATACAAAACTTCACACAGCTTTTACACCTCTGGTCACAGCCCTGGCTCTGTGGAAGGGACTGACAGTGCTCAGGGTTCTGGCAGAAGCATGCAGGATGCTGTGCTATATGGGGGGCTGCACTCTAGTCAGTATTGATCCCCGAGATAGCCCACCTCCCCTCATGCCATAACCCCCCTGGGATGCTGCCGTGATCCACGTTACCAGAGCCCCTTCCAACATTCACAGAGTGCCCGATGGTTTATGTGATGGAACATCTACGCTACAGGGAACACCCAGAAATCCTAATGACCCAGATTTCTGAGGAGCAGAGACACCAACACCTGGGCCCCTTCCCGATGTGTGAGAGCTACTGCAGGCAGCGGCAATGTCAAGCACGGGTGAGCTCTGTCAGGCTCCGAGCACGCGGGCACATGGCCTGTGCAAGGCTAGATTTTGTACAAAAAGCTGGGAACGTAGTCAAATCTGAGCAGGGGGTTCCCGCCCTGCCCTGGTTCCTGAATGTAGTGCAGCTTCAGCAGCTCGGCCAAGTACTGCACGATTTTGATATCTTCATTGGCAAGGCCCAGCTGAAGCTTTAGGAAGTTCATCCTGCGGCTCACGACGGATTCCTCCGATTCCCTTTCGCTGATGGGAAGGTGCAAGTGATGGCAGAAGGTGAAGAGGAAGGCTTTAGCACACAGCTGGGTGAGGATGCTTTGGACGTGCATGTAGTAGGTGCTGCCACGCTTGATCTGCGTGCGGTGGTCGGCCAGCCGGGTCACCACGGTGCCCTTGTACAGGGGACAGCGCAGGGTCTTGCTGTCGGCGTCCAGGATGCTCAGGTAGCGGCTGTAGCGGCTCAGGGCGTGCAGCACGTTCACCCCGGCAGGGGACACTGCCCTGCAACAGCAACAGAGAGGTCACGCCTGGAGGAGAGCCACAATGAAGCAGCAGGGTGTGTCCGTGCCCTGAATCCCGGGTAGTTTCCCTCTGGTTGAGGAGTTGGTGCAAGATCTTTGTGGGGAAATAAAGCCTAGGAGGGGACAAATAAGCTCTCCAGCCCACCAGATCCCAAAGAAACCTCGATTCCCTGGATCCCTGCATGCCCTGATCTGTACTGTGAGTGCTACAGCATAAACCACCACACTTCAGGTCAGCTTCCTCCCTCAGTGACTTGGAGAGAGAGTGATAGGACATGTCTGGTGAACAGACACATCTTACAGCAGCTGGAAGCCTCTCGATGTGACCCAGAAACCCAAAGCAGTTCCCTCTTTCCAAGAGCTCCACATTCCCCCCAAATCGCTTTGGGAGGGAGCTGCTCTGAGGTGGTCGAAGCCCTGAGTGGAGCAGAACCTTCTGAATTTCCTGAAAGAGAGAACCATCCTGAACCCACAACACCCCGTGGCTGAGCCTGGCTATTTGTCACTCAGCTGCAAACACACGGCAGGCTCACAAGCATACAATTACCTACCAAGCTTAACGTAACGTTATTGAAATGCAAATTACAAGCCTACGCAAACCCTTCAGCTCCTCCATTCTCTGTGGTGCCAGTTGCTGGGCTCAGATGCAGCTCCCAGCCTCAAACTGGGAGCCCTAACTGGTGCAGAGGCTGCCTCTGTGCCCAGGCAGCACCTAGCCTTAGGAGACACAGGATCCTCCCTGGAATAAATAGCTCAGCCTCTAAATTGCTTTCCAGAGCCCTCCTACAAATGGTTTGTGGAGAGCACCCACATTAAACTGAACACTTAATTAACATTCCACGGAGGAGAGCTGAAATGACTGACACATGTTACAGGCAGCTCTTAAATAAAGATTTCTGTTTATAAAAATTGCATCTAACCACAAACATTGAGCAACGAGTAAACACTTGGGATTTTTAAAAACCTCCCTGTCAGACAGAGAGCTTGTGAGCAGCTGTTGGCAGAGCTGTCATCCTGCCTTATGAGCACAGAAACGAGAGCAAACTCAGTTTTGGATAATTTCACCATCCACATCCCCCAGGAATACAATACTCTGCAGTTCAGAAAGCAGGTTTCTGTTTTAGTTTTCCTGCTGTTTACAAACACTCCTGCAGGAGCTGTTCCAGCCCAGCTCTGAGCCCTGTCCGCCACTCTGACTCATGTTTTCCACACTGGTGACAGCAATGGCCATTCCCTGCCATACCTGCACCCAAAGCACACAACACATGCTGGAACATACACAAAAAAAATCATTTTCATAACATCAACAAGGGCAGGGCCCTTGAGCTGAGCAAACACTCTATGCTAATATGAGCTGTGAAGCCACAGTTCAGGAATGGGTGTTGGGAAGGAGCACTTGTTTTTGGGACACTTCTCACCCTCAGCAGAGGTTTCCTACAATCCCAGCACTGCTTCTGCACAGCTCCAGGGGCCTTTCTTCCTCACCAGCACAGACTGAGCTGCTGCACTCCAATTCTGACCTACAGATGTCATCACTTCTTCAATAGGCTCCACAAGAAAAAACCCTCCACTCCAGCACAGCACCATTTACCCTAAAACTCCAGCTAGAAATGTGAGAAGAGTTCCAGTAGAGATGGCAAAGCAGAGCACGCCAGGAACACTTGTATCAGGTCATCCAGGAACCCAGCAGCACACTTGTTCTCTGCTTTGCCAGGCAAAAACCTCCTGGCCAAGTAAATTCACCTGAGGCAGGCAGCAAGTGCCCAGCAGATGTTTTAAACATTAACTCTCAGGCGAGGCTGGATACAAAGAGACTCCTTCTCCAAAATAAATCCCACCAGCAGAAATTCATGGCAGCTATGCTGGTAATTAAGAGGTTTCCCCTGCACACCCATTGCCCTCTGAGATGAAAGCTCTTACCACACACTTCAACCCTATTAAAGCAAACAGATCCCTGCATTTACCTCTGGAGTCCAATCAACTTCCACTTTTGGAAATCCACCAAGTGCAGGGCGGAGGTGACCCAGTGCTTCACGGGCTTGGCGTGGGCGCCGCAGTTGGGCACGAAGATGGAGAGTGCCGTCACCAGCCTCTTGACCATGGCCTCGTCCTCCCCCAGCACCACCAGGGTCCTCCCGCTGAGCAGGGAGTAGATGGCGGGGTGGGCGAAGGGGTACTGCCGGATGAAGCGCAGCGCGTTCTGCCCCGCCCTCTTTCGGTGCCTCTCCGCGGCCGCGCTGCCCAGGTGCGCGGGAGACGGGGTCCTGTCGGAGCACGTGGAGGCGGCGCTGCTGATGTAGCTCGTCGAGTCCGAGCACTCGTCCAGGCTGCTCTTACTCACCTCCCTGCTGCCCGACAGGTAGCGAGAGTCGAGCTCGTAGGGGAGGAGCCCCCCCGAGAGGCCGTCGTGGGAGGGGAAGCCCCCGCGCAGCCCTTGCTCGGCCGGCCGGTAGGGCTGCGGCGGGATCCGCACCACCCCGTCCTCCTCGCACGGCTTCTGTCCCAGCTCGGGCAGGGGCTCCAGGAAGTTGGGACTCTCCTTCCCGATACAACAGGCAGCATCCACCTGCACTAAGCTTTCCTGCTTCGAGACGTCGTCCTGCCCATCATCGACGCCCGGGTTCGCTCTGGGGGTGAAGCGAAGGCCTCCCTCGTCGTCATCCACGTAGGGCTCCTCGTTAATGGCACTTGGGTAGCTCGCTTTGAAATCCTCCGGGATGAGGGACTCGGAGGGACACGTGCTGAGCACCTCGATGCTGTCCTCGCTGACCGTGCGCCGGCTGCCCACCTTGCTCCGCCCCGCCTGAGGGCTGGGCATGACGGGCAGGCTGGCCTGGCTCTCCGATTTTGTCAGGCCAGATCCCGACTTCTCCGTTCCCAGCACCTCGATGCTCTCCCCGCTGCTGATGCTGCCTTTGAGATCTGCATCCAGATAGTCCAGGTTCTCCTGGTGCTCAGACATCACCGACTCAGACATTTTGGGTTCTTCAGAGTCCTCCATCTCCTGCTCCATCTTGATGGGCACGCACTCCACACTGGACTTGTAGGAGCCCAGGCTGATGACCACTTTAGGAGTAAGGGACTCTTCCAAACACTTTTCATCTATGGCATCTTGGCCGAGCCCCTGGCAGCCTCTGTACTGTTTTTCAGGAGGTTTTTCATCCAGGAAAGACACATCCTCAAAGAGGAAGTTGGTGACACTCTGCTGCTTTAGGAGAGCCCGGCTGATCTGCTCTGTCAGGAGGTAACACACATCACCTCGAAAAGTCCTCTCGATATGGTGCAACTGGTCAAGGGTCTGGGTGAAAAAATAAACATCACAGAGTTCCTCCAGTGTCTTCAGCTTCTTGTCAAAGCACTTGGCAGACTTGGCTTTGATGAGTTTGGGGGTGTAGGATGGCACGTGGGTGTAAAGGGGAGTTTCAGCGGGGTCAGAGGCAGCCGGGTCCTGATCTATGCCCACGTCAGCCCGGTCCAGGGCACACTCTGGCTCATAGGGGTGGAATTCAGAGTCCTTCAGCTTCCTGTAGGGATACGACCGGATTTGCCTCAGCAGGTCTTGGTGCTCGATGATTGACTTTTCCACACTGGCCAGCTCGTTGGCCTTCTCAATGGCCTGGGTTGTGTAATATCCCTTGTCGTTGGCTTTCTTCTGTTGCTCAGTCTCGTTGTGCAGGACGGTCCTGGTGTAATCAAGATCTTTCAGTTTCTTTTCCAGCTCGTTGGCAAAAGCCTTCCGGTTCCCCGTCTTCAGGCATTCGGAGGCTTTGGAGAACTCGGTGGAGAGTTCCTGAAACTGCTGCATGATTTTGTGCTCGTCAGCAGAAATATAGGCCATGCAGAAGGGCCTCACAAAGCCCCTGGCTTCCAGGTCATACAGGGTCAAGTGGTGCACGTAGGCAAAGGCCCCTTCCTTGGAGTCCCCCAGCACCACCTTGGAATCCTCCACAAAGTTCAGCTTCGGGTAGGCAGAGCCGGGAGGGTGCCCCACGAAGGATGCCTGGTAATCCACAGACATGATCCGCAGGGAAAAATAATTGAGATCGAAGGTGCCCGACACTTTGGCGTCATCGGGGATGGTCAGGAGGGGCTGGGGCCCCACTTGCTCCGAGAACTCGGAGATGAGGATGAAGTCCCGGGTGAACTTGGAGCCGGCGACCTTGGCCCAGGGGTTGGCTCCCTGGCCGGCGAAGGGGAACAGCGGCACCGAGTACTCCTCGGGCAGGGGCGGCTCGCGGTACAGATCATCCTCCAGCTCCTCCTCCCTGGTGAAGGCCACCACGTCAGGGGCGCTGATCATATTTCCCGCAGAACGGGACCGACATGGAGCAGCGACGCGGCCCCGGTCCCCCCGCCACCGCCGGGCCTCGCGGGAGGCACCGGCGCAGCCCCGGCCCGGCCCCGCCGCAGCCGCAGCCCCGTGTCCCCCTCACGCCGCCGCCATGGCCGGAGCCGCCGCCTCCTCACGGCCCCGCAGCCATCTTGGAGTCACATGACGCGCGGCCTCCGACCCCGCCGGCAGGAAGCGACGCCACCGCCTCCTCCTCTTCCTCAGCAGGAGTTGTTTATTAGTTGTTTATTTTTACCGTCGCCGCCCTTTGTCGTTGCCGACACCGGGACGGGCCCAGCGGCGGCGGGAAAGGGGGAAACCCAAGGCGGAGCGGCGGCGGAAGGGGGCACTTAAATGTTCCGCGGGGCATCTCGGGAGTTGTAGTTCCGCGCCGCCGCGGCGGCAGCGCTTTACGGCAGGACGTGACGGTGAGGGGGAGCGACAGCG
>VZSR01003816.1:4426844-4453283 GCA_013398615.1 Brachypodius melanocephalos
CGAAGGGGGCTGCGCTGCCCCAGGTAAGAGACAGCCCGAGGGCGGATCAGGGATGGCGAGGGGGCTGCGCTGCCCCGGCCGTGTGGGAGAGGGCAGCCCCAGCAGGACAGGAGAGGGCCGAGGGACAGGCTGCGGGACCCCCCGACAGCTGTGTCTGCAGCGGGGTGACGCCTTCTCTGCCCTGAGCCTCCCGGGGTGGCCGAGCGGTGACACCCGCGATCCCTCCATCCCGGCAGGATCCGGCCCCGGGACGCGGAGCAGCAGCATGCCCTGGCCTCAGCTCCTGGGATGAACCTCTCCGTGCGGCTGTTTACCGCGGGCAGGATGCTGCCTCAGCCCTGGCGCTGCTTCTCGCGGGCCGCGGAGGACTTGGCGCTGCAGAGGATCCGCAAGGTGCTGTGCGTGGCGGAGAAGAACGATGCTGCCCGAGGGATCGCTGAGCTGCTCTCCAACAGCAGGATGCGGCGGGTAGGAACGCCCCACGTCGTGCTGCTCCCTGGTGCACGGAGACAGGGGTGGCTTAGATGGCTGGGGAGGATCCGTGTGGTGTGTGGCAGCCTCTGGGCAGAGCTTGCCATGGACTCTTCACATCCGCACATGGCACACTTGGCACCGTTTTTGTCCCTGAACGCACAAGAGTACAAGAATGGCTTTGTTCTGTGGGCAAACACCACTTGTCCAAATGCATTTGGGAGTCTCAGGTCCTTGCGGTTTGAGTCCAGTGGGAGCTCAGCTCCCTTTGCCCAGGCTGCTTTCCTCAGGCACTGAGCTCCATGGTGAGGGCTCCCTGGGGCATTCCTGGATTAGCAGTGTATGACAAGGGCTTCAGAAGCTGACACCATCCATTAGCATGCATTTCCTGTCTAAAAGCACCACTTCTGCAGCGTCAGCAAGTGTCAGGGGTTTACTGGAGGTCACCAAATAAAGCAAAAACAGGCTGTGGTTTGGAGAAGAAAAATCCAAAGATTTCTACTCTCTGCTGCTCTGGTAACAGTTTGCATAATCACTTGCTATTTTCAAACTAAGGAATTTCCAAACTACGGTGCTACCAGACCAGACTCAGAGAATCACTGAGGGTGAAAAAGACCTCTGAGATTATTGAGTCCAACCTGTGATCCCCACCTTGGCACCCAAACCAGAGCACTGAGTGCTACATCCAATTGTTCCTTGAACACCTCCTTTTACATGAAGAAGTTCTTCCTGGTATCCAACCTAAACCTTCTCTGGGACAGCCTGAGGCTGTTTCCTCTCGTCACCTGGGAAAAGAGGCTGACCCCCATGTGGCTCCAACCTCCTGTATTTGAATAAAAGGTGTTACTGAGAACCTGGGCACTGACAGTCTCAATCAAGACTTCGTCCTGCTTCTGTAAAAAAAGCAGCAAATACACAATCTAGAAACTTCCATGAGTCCCAGTTAGGTGGGAGGTAGCCTTGGGGACACTACTTGGCACTCGGAACAAGATTGTCAGGAGCTTCTGAACACTGGGCAGCACCATTAAATAAATCAGTTCCTCATTATTCATGGGGAAATAACCCTGGAACCACCTTCAGGAACAATTTAAAATCCTCTTACCTTGGAAATCACCATTTCAATATCTCCATAAATAATACATTTCCATCCCCTTGCTGCAATTCCCATTAGCTTCAGTACCTGGTTTTCCTTTGCCAGGTGCCTCTTGTGCTCCATCCCAGTGTGGACAAAGCGAGGCAGGATGGATTTGTTTCCTGTTAAAAATTTTAATTAAAAAAAAAATTAAGATTTTGTGTCCTATTAAAAGCCAGAAACTCAGGAATTCTCCTTTTCCTTCCAGCGAGAAGGGTTTTCCAAGTTCAACAAGATCTATGAATATGACTACCAGATATTTGGCCAGGTAAGAGCTCTCTCTCAATCTGCTGCTGGATTAATGGTGTACAAATACTAATTAATAAAAGCCATTTGTCAGTAGTTACAAAACACGGCTCCAGCCATGGGGATGTTCTGCCCAAAGATGAGGAAAAGTCAGATATTGTTTTCTTGGCTCAACCACCTGTTTTGTCGCTCTAAATCTTTAAACTTTTTGGTTTTGTGTCAGTCAAAAATACATTGCTCTTTCGAATTGGGAGCTTCCTACAAAAATTAAGGATAAGGCCATGGATAGAGCTTGTTATGATGTATTAGTTTTGATTGCCCCAGCCCTGGAAGTGTTCCAGGCTAGGTTGGATGGAGCTTGGAGCATCCTGGGACAGTGGAAGGTGTCCCTGCCCTTGGCAGGGGGTGGCACTGGTGGCTTTAAAGTCCCTCCCAACCCAAACCATTCTGGAATTAACAGGAGAAAGGTGTAGATCATGTAAATGGAGAACTAAAGGGAGATTCTGGGGCTGTGGGTAGTTTTTGGTGAGTGATGGGCACTAATTTCCTTGCTCTGTCTCTTGCAGAACGTTACCATGGTGATGACATCCGTGTCAGGACATTTACTGGCTCATGATTTTATCATGCCATTTCGCAAATGGTTGGTACCTCGTGCCCCTGGCAGGAAGGGCTCTGTCACCTCCTGTCCCTCACAGGAGGGGCCTGTCACCTCCTGCTCTCATCCTTGACACTGCAAGCACCTCCTTGACACATCCTTGGGACACTGCAAAGCTCGAAGACAAAGGGGCAGGGAGGAACTTGGATGCAGAGCAGAGCGATGAGTTCCAAGTTTTATAGAAAACAGCCAAAATATTGTTTCAAATTCCTGTCTTCAGAGTGCTAAAACGCCCTGAAGACATAATACTGGTTAAAATACATCAAGGCAGACAGGGAATTAAACTGATTCCAAAATGGGATGGGTTTGTGTTCTTTGTTCAGCTAGGAGCTGTTCTGGGAAGCAAGGTGCTTTCTCTGCCTTACCTCCTTTTGTACTCTGGGCTTCAAATAGGAGAAGCTCCTTGTTGCCTTCCAGATTTGATGTTTTCTCTGGCTGGTTTTTCATTTTGTGGCTTTTAAATGTTACTCATCATTTCATGCGAACACACTGTTGTCTGAAACAAGGCCTGTAATAAAATACATTAATTCTAGTACTTAGCACCAGTTAGTGTCTCAAAAGTGGTGTTTTAGTTTATGTGATGCACACACACATTTCTCCTCTGTTTTCCAGGCATAGCTGCAACCCTTTAGCTCTTTTTGATGCTGAAATTGAGAAGTATTGCCCTGAAAATTACGTGGATATCAAGGTACGTCATGGTTAAGAATTTGAAACTGAGCTCACGGTTCAAAAAATTTGGTTCAAAAAATATTGAGAAAAGGATGATCTTACCTTTGTCCTTAACATCCAAATTCCTGCAGTTTAGCAGATTCCTCTTACATTTCCTAGGACTGTATATGCTGTTCATTTGTGACACTGAAACTCTTGTTCATGTACAAGTAGTGCAGTGAAGGAACAGCTAAAAATAGAAATTTTTTCTCCAACAAGGTGGAATTGATGACAGTGTCTCAGTTCTACAGAAAAAGACATTTTTAGAAAACAGATTGTGCTACAACCTGCTCCAAGCCAAACTTTTTAACAGAATTAGATGTAAATAAATTACTCAATTCTTTTTAAAGCTGCCCGATCTCCCGAGACACACAATTACAAAATGTTTTTGCAACAACCCATCTCCATGGATACACATTGCATTTTGTGTTCAGTGAGTCATTCTGCAATGAAATGACAGAGCAAGTGGCCTGGAATGTTCTCCCTGTGTTGTTTTTCTCCTCTCAGAGAACCCTTGAACGAGAAATCCAGCAGTGCCAAGCCCTGGTGATCTGGACTGACTGTGATCGAGAAGGAGAGAACATCGGCTTTGAGATCATCCACGTGTGCAAAGCTGGTGTGTAGAGCACCTTCATCAGTCTGAGTTCCATTAATGGTTTAACAACTCCTTTAGCAGAGGCAAATTCTCAATTTTGTTGTGTCCAGGTTAAATGCTGGCTAATTCTGATAAATATGTGGCTGTGATAGACCGGAAATGCATCCAGCTGTTGTAAAGCTGTAGAATCAGTTGTCAGCATGCTCTCTCAATAGCTGTGTATTAGTTGCTCCTTTCTGTTGGTGTTTGAGTCACTCTGGTTTCTCTTCTGTGTGTTTGTGGCAGTAAAGCCAAACCTGCAGGTTTTCCGAGCCCGGTTCTCTGAGATCACACTCCACGCTGTCAGATCAGCCTGTGAGAACCTCACCCAGCCTGACCAGAAAACCAGCGACGCCGTCGACGTCAGGCAGGAGCTGGACCTCAGGATAGGCACGTAAACATCTGCTACTGAAACCTCAACACAAGGCAGAAATGCCCTCTGTAGTCTCATAAACCTGATTTTTAGATCAGATACCACTAAATGACATCTTATGTTTTACTGGAAATGTGCTCTTTGAATCAGAGAATCAACTCCCAAGATCAAATCCAACCTGTGACTGATCCTCTTTGTAAACCATATCAGAGCACTGAATGCCACATCCAGTTATTTCTTGAACATCTTCAGGGATGGTGACTCCACCACCTCCCTGGGCGGTCCATTCCAATGTTTAAAAGCCTCTTCTGTGAAGAAATTCCTCTTGAAAAAAGGAAATTTCTCCTTGAAGCAAATATTAAGTTTATAGCTCATGCAACACTGACAAGCTCTTCAACTGAGTATTAAACAGAGTAAACTTAATGCTCGGAATATTAAAAAGATCTGAAGTGCTGCGATTATCATTCAACATTGCTGTATTCAGTTGTGGTGCCTCTTTTGTTTCCTCAGGTGCTGCCTTCACCAGGTTCCAGACTCTGAGGCTGCGGAAGATCTTCCCTGATATTTTAGCAGATCAGCTGATCAGCTATGGCAGCTGCCAGTTCCCCACACTGGGATTTGTAGTTGAACGCTTTAAAGCCATCCAGGCCTTTGTTCCTGAAGCCTTCTACAAAATTAAAGGTAGGTTTGGGGAAACAGTCCTGGGCTCCACCTTCGAGGGTTTGATGTGGATAGAAAGGAAAAACATTGAAACAACTAACACAGAACACTGCAGAGGGGGTTTCCTCTTCCTCTGCCATGACCACTGAGCAGAGCTGGAAGGTTTCCAAGTTCCTTTGTGGTATTTCCATTTTGTGGCTCTTCTGTCAGCCTGCTCTGTTGTCCATCACAGTGACCCACGAGCATGAAGATGGCAGCGTGGTCTTCAACTGGAAGAGGAACCGGCTCTTCAATCACACGGCATGCTTGGTCCTTTACCAGATGTGTATGGAGGTAGGAAAGCTTGTAAATAGTTGCATCATCCAGATTCAGCCAAACATTCCTTGTATCTGTCTTGTTCAAGACTTTTAAAGAACAGTTTGTGTAAACTCCTAAAGGAGATGTGGGTTTTGCTTACTCTGTTTAGGATCCGGTAGCAACTGTTGTTGATGTTGTGAGCAAGCCAAAGAGCAAATGGAGGCCCCTGCCCCTGGACACTGTGGTATGTTTGAGCTCTGGGAAGGGTTTCTCTGAAAAGAGCTTTGAACAGATGTTTTATTGACTGCTCTGAATTATCCACTAATACTTTTGGGTTTTCTGGCTCTTCGCAATGCAGGAACTGGAAAAATTGGCTTCCCGCAAACTGAAAATAAATGCAAAGGAAACGATGACAATAGCAGAAAAACTCTATACTAAAGGGTAAGAAAGCAAGACTTGGCTTGGTAAACTGAATTCTTTTAAAACTAAATGGCCTTTTGTTCGAAATGGGAAACATCTTGGAGCAATTCTCAAAGTGCTCTCCTGTCTTTGTTCCTAAGGTTCATTAGTTACCCTCGAACTGAGACCAACATTTTCCCCAAGGAGCTGAACCTCTCTGCCTTGGTAGAACAGCAAACACAGGACCCAAACTGGGGAGAGTTTGCACAGAGGATTTTGGATCAGGGTGGGCCAAACCCTCGGAGTGGAACCAAATCCGATCAGGCTCACCCTCCCATTCACCCCACAAAATACACCAGCAACCTGCAGGTGGGTGTAACCAGAGGGAACTGAATGGGTTGTGTTGCTTGATAAAAGTCTTAACATGGTCATTAGCACAAAATCCTCGCTGAGATCCCACTGATTTTGTGATGTCTTGTTCACTGGGAGGACACTCACCTTTCTCACTGTTTGATCTCAGGGCAATGAGCAGAGGCTCTATGAATTCATCGTGCGCCACTTCTTGGCTTGCTGCTCTCAAGATGCCAAAGGACAGGAAACAACTGTGGAGATCAACATTGCCAACGAGCAGTTCATTGCTCAAGGACTCATGATCCTGGCCCGAAATTACCTGGAAGTGTATCCTTACGACAAGTGGAGTGATAAGGTAATCCCCTTGAGTAATATAAGTGGAAGAGGCTAAAGTAGCACTTCACTGCCAACTTCAGACCTCTCTGCAAAAGATCTTTGGACCATTTCTGGCTGTTTCACTCAGGGCCTTTGTCCTGAGTGAATGGACCAGAAGCAGTTTCAAAGAGATTCTCCTTCCCTTCAGGTTATCCCGCTGTATCAGAAAGGGTCTCGCTTTCAGCCCACCATGGTGGAAATGGTGGATGGGGAAACCAGTCCTCCTTTGCTCCTCACAGAAGCAGATCTCATTGCTCTCATGGAAAAACATGGCATTGGTCAGTACTGGGCAGCGTGGCCTCTTGCTCTTGGCAGAGGGAATTCTCCCCAGGGAATTCTCCAAATGTTGCTGCAGATAAGAAATCACTTAAATGTGCAGAATAAAGGGATATAGAGGGCAAAGTCCAAACATCCTCAGGAGCCTGCAGGGTGCCTTTAGTACCCAGAAAGATGAGCAGTTCCATGTCCAGGGTGTGCCACCAGCACCTTGCTGGCCTCAGTCCCAGTGGGGCACGAGGGCAGTGCTGCTCCTCACCATAAGTTGTGTCCTTGTCCCTGGGCACAGAGGAAATCACTTCTTGGCTCCTGTTTGACTGACATGTCTCTGTTTCAGGGACTGATGCCACCCACGCCGAGCATATCGAGACCATCAAGACGCGGATGTACGTGGGGCTTACGGCAGATCAGCGCTTCCTGCCTGGCCAGCTGGGCATGGGGCTGGTGGAAGGTGAGGGGAGAGCCCTTACGAAGGTGGCAGAGTCCTCACTTGCTCCTTCCTTTAGCTTACCATTCCACATACTCCTCAGGCTATGATTCTATGGGCTACGAGATGTCCAAGCCTGACCTTCGAGCTGAGCTGGAGGCTGATCTAAAATTGATCTGTGAGGGGAAGAAAGACAAATCTGTGGTGTTGCAGCAGCAGGTCCAAAAGTACAAGCAAGTCTTCATTGAAGCTGTGGCCAGAGCCAACAAGTGAGTACTGTCTTTGCCCTCTTCCTTTTGCTTTGCTCTGCTGGGAGGTGCTGGTTGCTCATCTGGGGCTCAGCCTGGAGTGGGGGATCCTGTCACTCTGTTTCCCTGGAATGAGGGATCCTGTCACACTGTTTCCCTGGAGCTCTCCCCGCTGTGTGTTAGCATTTACATGGGAAACGATGACTCGCATCCTGGCAGGATGTCAAGAGCTCCTCCCAGCTAAGGGTTTAAACCAGGATGAGCAGTTAAGATTAAATTTGGGCATGGCAACATGCACTGACCTCTGATGTTATAGCCACAGCTTTCCTGTTCCAGAAATATGGTGCTGAGTCAATGTGCTCGTGGAGGAGCTCAGAGGGGCTGTGTGGGGGGCAGCAGGCTCTGAGTCACTGCAGCACCTGATTGCTCCTTGCAGAGACACCCAGGATGCTCTGCTCATTTCTTTACAGGTTGGACCAGGCCCTGGCTCAGTATTTGGGAGAAGCTGCAGAAATTCCAGAGCAGGATGAGGTGTACCCAGCAATGCCCGTTTCTGTTCGGAAATGTCCCCAGTGCAACAGTGACATGGTCCTGAAGACCAGGAAGAATGGCGGGTTGGTGACCTTCCCTCTTGTAGCCTCCTATGTTGGTTTGTGTTTCTCCAAGCATTCATTTACCTCCTTTGGTAAAAGCTTGGAAATCTTGGGCTTCAGCTCACTGACTCTACCAGCTACATGAGCTGTGTGGACTCTGCTGAATCTCTTCTCAAATAAATATTTCCCCTGTAAAATTGCAGTTTTGGCAGTTTCTGATGGCTGAGAAGACGCGAGAATGGATCTCCAATTGTCTTGAGTTTGCCATTTCCTCATCTAGTGCCTTTGTCCCACGGCAGGTTCTACCTCAGCTGCATGAGCTACCCGGCCTGTAAAACTGCAGTCTGGTTCCCTGATTTTGTGCTGGATGTGACCAGGGATGAGAGCATCTGTGATGTGTGTAAACCCCATCCAGTTCACAGGTAGGTCATGCCAGTCCTTGTTGGACACTGGGGCAAAGACTTCCATGGGCTAGGCTGGGCAACCATTTTCTTTTCCAGTCTTGGAAATCTGGAGTAGCACTTGGCTTAGGGGTGGAAAGAAGAGGGCTTGGGGAAACTGGCTTCCATATAGCAGAATCAAAACCATAAATAAAAGGTCAAGTATAAATTGAGGTCTGTTGATGAGAAACTGGGGGACTTTGACTCTTCCTTTCCTTGCAGACTGAAGTTCAAATTCAAGAAAGGCAGTGTTCCCCCTGTGATGCCCCTGGAGTTCGTTGGCTGCATTGGAGGCTGTGATGAGATGCTGAAAGAGCTTTTGGACCTCAAGTACTTGCACAGACCATCCCAACCTGCATCATCCACACAGCCAGGGCATCACCTGCAGGCCAGCCACTCACTGAACAGAGCCAGCAGTGAGACCAGGCAAGCCAGGGGCACCTCAAACCTGGCACGGGGACACCTGCTCTCCGTCAACTCCTCCAGGACCCCCAGGGCTGCTCCTGCAGCTGCTGCAGACGATGGGAATGCCGTGGTGTGCAACTGTGGGAGCGAGGCGCTGCTGCTGACCGTGCGCAAGGACGGGCCCAACAAGGGCCGCCAGTTCTACAAGTGCAGCTCCAGCGCCTGCAACTTCTTCCTCTGGGCCGATGAGCAGCCACAAGACAGGGGCTCCACGCTGCTCCAGCCCGCTGCTGGAAGAGCTCCAGTGGGATTCCAGCGCCCAGGAGGAGGGAGGGAGCCCTTGGGAAGCAGCAGCTCGGATGCTGGAGGTGGCACAGTGTGCAGGTGTGACCAGCCCGCAGTGACGCGCACCGTGCAGAAGGACGGGCCCAACAAGGGGAGGCAGTTCCACACCTGCCCCAAGCCCCGGGAGCAGCAGTGCGGCTTCTTCCAGTGGGCAGACGAGAACGTGGCACCAGGTACGGCTGGGCTGGGGGCACACACACGGGCTGGAGGCTGTTCTTAAGCTGAGCAAAACAAGGAGCTGCTGGAGAGGGTCCAGTGGAGGCCACAAAGATGGTGAAGGGTCTGAAGCATCTCTCTGATGAGGAAAGGGAGCTGAGCCTGTTTAGTCCAGAGAGGAAAAGAATGAAAGGGGATCTCATTAATGCATGTAAATATCTCAAAGGTGGGTGCCAGAAGGAGGGCACTAGACCTTTTTTTGGTGGTGCTCAGCAACAGGATGAGGAGCAGTGGCCAGAAGCTAAAATACAAGAACTTTGACCTCAACGTGAGGAATAACTTCCTTACATTAAATGTGGCAGACCTCTGGAACAGCTGCCCAGGGAAGGTGGTAGAGTGTCTCTCTCTCTGGAGACATTCAAACCCACCTGGCGTGCCAGGGAAACTGTGCTGCTCCTTCTGCCCTAGTTTAAGGATACAGGGAAAGGGCAAGTCATTCTGGAGCTTTGATCAGAGATCTGTGTGGAAAGATGCTGAAAACAAAAATAATGACAAAATAAGAATGCAAAAGAGAGAGGACTGACAAAAAGGGACATAACCAGGTACAGAGGGGGAGATGTGGGATCTCTGTGAGAGATCCTCCTTCTCCTCAGACATTTGGGCCTAAAGGGATAAAATCAAGTTTTCAAAAGTACTTAAGCCCCAAGTTCTCCTCTGCCATGTTTTGTTTCTGCTTCAGCTGCAGACCAGAGCATACAAGCAAGAGCATTAGCCTCCTCTGTGCTGCTCCCACAGGTCTCTAATGCTGCAAGACAAATGGGTAACATTTCACTGTTCAGACAAGTCTGAAGCAAATGCAGATTCAGGAATAATCTGAGAATCCTTGATCTGCTGTTTTGAAACTTACCTTGTGTTTCTCACCTATTTATGTTTTCAAAGATCCTTAAATTCAAGTTGTTTATCTCTAGGCCCTTCTGGAGATGACTCTTTGAACCACTTTGGCAGCAATGGATACTCCAGAGGGTTGGGAAGCAAGGCCAAGAGACCAGGCAGTCTCTCCACAGGATCTGCTGCCAAGAAACCACGGACCTGCAGCATTTGCCACCAGCCTGGGCACACAAGGAAGAACTGCCCTCAGAACCACTGAGGTGGGCTGGACCTCTGAGAGCCTGCAAGGACCAGGGTTGTGAACTGCTGCAGGAACCACCTCTGCCTCTGGACTCCAGGAAAACATCCCTTGAGTGTTTTTTGGAGGGTTGCAGGCTGCTCCTGCCAGAAGATGCCATTTGTTACAGCAAGGGTTCAGCCAGCTTGGAAAAGTGGTTCCACTGCCAGCTTTTGTTTCCAGCTGCTCTTCTGCTGAGCAGATTGGGAAAGTCTGAACGTTTCAAGGAAGCACTTGGAAGTTGAGTCTGTGGAAAAAATGCACTGGATCGTCCCCCTGCACCATCCTGGTGGTTGTTCCTGACCTTTCCATGCGGGGAAGAGCTGGATCAGGGGCAGCAGGACAGACACCAGGGCTGCTGAGCTCTGCTCACTCCCTGCCTTTCCACAGTGTGGAGTTTAAGTTCCTTTCTAAGTTGATGTTACCTGAGCAACATTCTCCTTTTTTGTCACCCTTACCTGGGTTGTCCCTGCCAGTGGAGGAGTGTCAGGTGCAGAGGAGCAGGATCGGGTGTTGCCTTGGGAGGAGCTCAGCTGCAGTGCTCAGGAAAAGCCTTCATTTTAGATGGTTCCTGAATATGAAGGTGAGTTCTTCCTCAAACTTTGAGACATGCCTTTGTGATGCTGCTAGCTGATGAAAGTTATTTTTGTCAAACCAATGAGTTTCTTATTAAAATATTATTTAAATTTTAAATTTGATGCAGTGACACCTTAACTCTGCCTAATTATTTCTTCCTCCATAAAGTAGTGAAGCTTTTACTGTAAAAGCATCCAGCCAAATCTTGCTCTTTCCAATCACTGGAACAATACAGGAGCTTTCTTGGCAGAAACTCCCCACAGTAATTCAGAAGTGAGCTACAAAGAGATGGGAAAAGTAGTTTTTATCTCACCAGCTGCATCTGCTGACCTGGGACAGACAGACAGAGCTGGCTGAGCTGAAGAGAAGTTCTGTTCTCCTGTTCTGAGTTCATACTGAACTCCCTGGGAAGCCAGGCTGCCTCTTCCCTTGCTGTTGGGGCTTCCTCTGTTCATCAAAGGAGGGAGATCTGCAGGATTCCTGTGTGCTCTGCTGCCAGGACCTGCCAGGATCCTGCTCCTGGGCACAGAGCAATTCCTGGGGTCAGCACTGAGGGGATGGGCAGGAGGCTGGAGCACTTGGAGAGCAGCTGGAAGCAAAGCCCACAGCAGCACAGGTCTGGAAGAGAGCCTGAAACCCTGCAACAGTCCATTGCAGAAAGTCAGGAGAATTTGGGTTGCATTTCCCTGTAGCCCTCACTCCCACCATTGACAGCCGTGGCCTAAAAATACACACCCTGGGCTAAAATAACAGGATTAGGAGGCTTTGGAATGCAGTCACTGAGCCAAGGCAGGGCAGCAGCCTGGCCAGCCACCTTGGAATGGCAACAGCAGTGGGAAGCAGCTGTGCAGGACACAGGGAACAGGTTAAACCTTGCTGGTGGATCAGCCGGGAGCGGCTTTAGGAGTCAATGCTCAGCTGAGCCCTCTAAGTGCTACAAGCTCAGTGTCCAGACAGCTCCCACACTGTGGGAGTGCAGCCAGGCACTCTGTGGGTCCAGGGCTTTGGAAGAGGAGGAGGAAGACTTTGCAGGATGAGATCTGACCATCACCAAGCTCTCCAGGCAGCAGGGACACTCCCTGAGTGGTTCCCAGGAAGGTCATCACAGCTGGGGGGTCACTTCAGCCCTTGCCAGGGAAAGGAGACAAAAGAGAGCTGACACCAGAGAACCAGTGTGCACAGGGAAGGTTTATTCTCATCAGTAACACCTGGGAAGTGGTTTGGAGGAACAAAGTAATTGTCAGACTGGGAGGAAAAGCAGGTTTTTTCCTCCAATAAACAAGATGATAGCTGTAAAAAAAGCTAAACCACAACAGCTGCTCACAGTGAAGTCCACAGGATTCCTCCAGCTCCACCCACATGCAAAACCAGCTCTTCCCATTAAATATAAGAATAAATTCCTTTTCTCTGGGACTAGAGCCAGGCCAAACCCTACTAGCAGCCACTCAAAAGAAAAGAAAAAAATCAACGAAATACCCAAACAAAATATATCTTCTCAATAAAAAGCATAAACCACTTCAGTTCTTGCAAGCACTCTGCTCACAACATCATTCCTGGCCTGCTTCCCCACCCCATACTGTGGGGCTCCAGGGAAAAAGGACCTCAAGACAGCAGCAATACATGTGTGAAAAGGTGACCAGACAGACTGGGAGGGACCTGCAGACAGACACTGGGAGCCACCCACCCACCAGGGAGGGGAAGCAGCCCTGCTGCAGCCTCCAGCTGAAACCAGGAGCTTCCCCCAGAACCAGCAGCTCTTTTTCAGGACATCTTCCAGCAAAACACTGCATGGGACAAGGGCCCCTTCCTCGGGGCAACATCGACACTGTCAGAACAAAGAGGCAGGGCTGCCGTCTGGCAGCTGGAAGGGTTTCCAAGGAATAAACCCCGGCCCCCATTTGCTATGGCTGTACCATCCAGCACCCCGACAACCACCCAGATCATCCACAGGGCTTATTTTGGATTGGCAAAACCCTACAGGTGGATGAGGCTTCCCCCCTGCCCTGAGGGGGCTGGCACAGTGAGACCACATTGGGTGCTGGTGACAGGACCAACATGTGGCACCTGAGGCATCTGCAGGACACAGCAGCAGGAAGGGGCTGCTCCCTTCCAGCTCCAGCTGGTCTCAGAGCATGAGGGGAACCTGACAGCTGGGACAGGCAGAGGATACTGGGAGCCAGAGACCAAACATGCTTCACTGGGCTCCCAGCAGACAGAACTCAACGTGTGTGGTGTGGGCTGCCCTCACCCCGGGGTTCAGCAGAGCCTCTGAACCAAAGGCTCCTACTTCCACCACCCACCTCTGCTCACGCGCGTTTCATTCACACAGAAAACTTTTTTTTTTCTCTCTCATAAAGTGCAAGAACTGTGCCTCTTACTGACTATTCAACTAGAAGCATCACAGCCCTCAGAGCGGGGAGCAGCAGGCAGGGGAGCAACACCCCACGTTCAGGAGCTCCCAACACATCAGTCACTTCAGCAGGAGCTCTGGCTCAGATATGGCCCTGTAGAGCACAAAGCCCATCTCATCGATTTCCTCTTCCAACAGCCCGGAGAACAGGTTGATTTTGGGGTTGAAATAGGAAAGCAGGACTCCTTTCTCCAGAGAGGCCACCAGCTCCTCAAGCACCTGCTGGAACCTGTCAGCAAGGCTTTCCTCTGCCCAGTCCGAGGCAGTGTCACTGAGGTGCAGGATGACGTTGGTCACGGGGCTGCCACCCAGTTTGTGCAGGCTGGGCTGGCTCCTGCAGACGCCGTTCAGGACACGCAGGCAGAGCTGCCGAGCCCCGGAGTCGCTGGCATCCAGCTCCTTCACCCTCGACACCTCCGCCCTGTAAAAGCTCTCCAGCCAGAGGTTTTCCACCAATCCTTCAGGAGGAACAGCCAGAAGAACTTTGTCCTCCATTTCCACCACTGGGAAGAGGGTGATGCTCAGCTCGACCTGATCGTGCTTGACTTCCAGCTTCAGCTCCCGGGAGGCCACCACGGGGTAGATGGCACATCCCAGCAGGCCACCAATGGCAGGCCAGTTGATGGAGGCCACCAGCAGCTTGTGGAGGGTCTCATTGAGCACACTGGAGGAGAGGTACCGTCCCACAATGAACCTGTCCCAAGGGCTGCGCCCACGAGGGAAATACCCCAGATCGATCCTCCTGATCATCCAGTACTGGGGGTTCCTCACCACGGTGTCCTCTCCCGAGATAAGGCTCCAGAGCCCAGGGTCAAGGACCACCGGGAGCATGAGGTGGATGTGCTCAGCTGCCAGGACCTCGAGGCCATCGAGCAGGGCTCCGCTGAGGAAGAAGCGGCCGAAGGGCAGCTCCGGGCACTTGCTCCGCAGGAAGTTCTGCAGCTGGGTGCAGATGCTCCTGGCCAGCTGCAGGACAAGCGACGCTTGGATCTCGGGCACGGCCACCCGCCTGCTGTGTGAGAAGAGCTTCTCCTGCAGCGTCAGGCAGCGCACGGGGCTGGACTCGACCTGAGGAGCCTCCAGAGGGACAGAGCAGCCCCTGGGATCTGTGAGAAGGGAAAGGAGAAGTCACAGCTCTGAGCTCATCATCTGAAACCCTCAGCGGCAGAGGGGAAGGCGTGAGTTGGGTTCCCAGCTCTCAGTCCACCCCTCTGGAGGTGACACTGCCCTCATCAAGGGCCCCATCAAGCCCACTGATGTTAACAGCATTTCTCAGCCATGCAGAGCCCAAACCAACCGCAAAACCCGACTGCTCCCAGCCTCACTTCTCAGCCAAAGATGGGAACCAAGCAAGGGACTTGTTGCCAGGGTCAGAGAATCACAGGATATGCTGAGTTGGAAAGGACCCATGAAAATCATCCACCACAGTTCCTGGCTCTGCACAGACACCCCAACAATCCCACCCTGTCCCCAAGAGTATTGTCCAAATGCTCCTGGAGTTCTGGCGGCCTTGGGGCCGTGACAATTCCCTGGGGAGCCTGGGCAGTGCCCCAGCACCCTCTGAGGAAGAACCTTTTCCTGATATCCAACCTAAACCTCCCCTGACACAGCTCCCGCTGTTCCCTCATGTCCTGTCACTGGTCATCAGAGAGATCAGTGCCTGCCTCTCCACCTCCTCACAATGAGGATCCTACAAACAATCCTGCTCTGGGTCCAGTATCTCGGGACATGCCCTGGACCAAGCTGGGCCAGTTTCCCACTTGGAAAAATGCCATCTCCATGGGCAGCCAGACAAGGCAGCCTTTGTCTGCAGCAGCTCCCGAGCCCACCTTCCTACAGGCAGAGCTGACCCAGAAAACGAACGCAGCCAAGGCTGCTCCAGAGGAAACAAAACCCAACAGCCCCCACCCCACAGCTCTGGCCAGGATACCCCGGATGTCATCAGAGGTCCTGTTTCCACAGCCATTGCCTAAAAAGGCTCAGGAGCCTCCCAGGAGGGCAGGCTCAGTCGGGTCAGCTTTCCAGAGCTAAAAATAACACGGAGCTCCCAGCCTGCTGGGAGCACGGCACAGCCACCGGAGCACACCAAGGTGATCTTCCTGCCTGGGCACCAGGAGCCTCACCTGGCACCACAGGCCGAGCTGGAGAGAGCAGAGGCTCGCTGAGGTCTTCCCTTCTCTGCTTCTTGAGGGGTTTTGGTGTTGTTTTGATCAATGCCAAGTCCTGCCAGCTCTCCTCCAGGGACTTCTGCTCAGCTTTGGGATCGCTCTCATCCCGAGGGCTGGTGGCTCGGTCGATCAGCTGGAGGGAAGGAAAACCCAAGAGGACAAGTTGTTATCTTTGCTTTCCATGAATTATGGGTGACAACAGACCCTCTGGAGAAGACACATGGGGGGACAGCCCCACTCAAGGCTTCTGCTCAGAAAAACACCCAGTTTGGTGTACAAACACCCACAAATGTGTACATCATCTTCCTGCAGGTTTTGCATGGAAAACGGATACCCAAATAAAACTTAAGTTCCAGGTGCCTTTTGGGATGGGATGCTGTATCCCAAATGCTCCAGGCAAACTGGAACATGGATACATGGTTCCACAGGGTGGGAGCAGGCAGGTCCTATGGCATTTGGCATTTGTGCCATATGCAAGGAACCAGCTCAGGAGCAGACATCGAGGTTTGGGGCACATCTTGCCCCACCACACTGGGGCCAACCCAGCTCTCCTGGACATCTTCCCCTGCTCTGATCCCAGCCTTACCCTCTTGACGGCCAGCGTGGCGATGGCCAGCACGGCCGCGCCGCTGACGCCCAGCACCAGCCTGGCGTTGGCCAAGAGCACATCGAACACGCTGCCCAGCCCGTCGATGACACTGCCCAGCCCGCCGTTCTCCTGCCGCCTGCCCCGCTGCTGCCAAAACGCCGCCATGGTCGCCCTGCGGAGAACAGGAGTGTCACCCCGGCTGCGGGATCTGTCACCCAGAGACAGGCGCAGCCGCAGGGCGGGAGGGATTGGGGAATAAGGAGTTCCGCTGGCCCGCTTTCCTCCGGACAAAAGGTCCCGCCGCCGCCGGGACGCCTGGGTGCGGCGAGGGAGCAAGGGTCACCCGGGGAAGCGACACCCCGGCGGAGGGACACACCAGGGAAGGGACACCCCAGGGAGGGAAGAGGCATTCAGGGAAGGAAGGGACACCCCAGCGAACGGGCACCCTCGGGAAGGGACACCCCAGGAATGGAAGGGGCATCCCGGAAAGGGAATGGACACGCCGCGGAAGGGTCACCCGCTCCTCAGCCGGCCCTACCGCAAAGCTTCGCAGGGCACCGGCGGCGCTGGGGCGGTACCGCGGCCCGCAGGAAGAGAGCCCTCCCGACCCCACTGACCGAGGGGAGGCGGCAGCAGAACCGGGACCGGGACCGGGACCGGGACCGGCCCGGGCCCGGCGCTGCCCCCGCGCGCCCCCGCCCCGCACGCACCGCGCGCCCCCGGCGCGGCCCCAGCCAATAACGGCGCGGCCCCGCCCACTCGCGCGCGGAAGCAGCGCCCAGCCCCGCCTAATCCCCGTGTGCGTCACGGCCGGGGCGGGGGCGGGGCGGGGCCTGCAGGGGGCGGGGCCTGTCGGGGCGCGGCGCCGCCGCAGGGTCCCCCCGCCCTTCCGCCATGGCGGCCACCGGCGTCCTGCCCTTCGTCCGCGGCGTCGATCTCAGCGGCAACGACTTCAAGGTGCGAGGGAGCGGGAGCGGGGGACAGCCCGGCCCACAGGGCCCCAGCGGGCTTGGGCCCCGCGGGGTTGTCAGGCCTGGCTCGGCCCCCAGGGCGGGGGAATCCCGGCCCCGGCCCCGCCCGGGTTTGGTGACCTGGGGCAGTCCCCGTCCGGACCCCTGAGCTCTGCGGGGCTGGGCGATCCCTGACCCACTTCAAGCCGCTATGGTTGAGCAACCCTGCCCCAGCCCACGGGGTCCCAGAGAGACAGGTGATCCCCGAGCCTCCAGATCCCGCTCCCATAGGACTGGGAGATCCCAGCTCCCAATCCCATAGGACTGAGTCTCCATGGCTCCCAGCTCCCAGTCCCTTAGGAATGATCGGCCCCCCTCTGCCCTCTCCTAGTCCCCTAGGACTGGGTGATCCTAACCCTCTAGTTCCCAATTTTATGGGACTGGTTGATCCCAATCCCCACAGTTCCCAGTCCCATAGGATTCCTCGATCTCAAACCTCCTATCAATCAGACTGAGGTCCCCAGATCCTCATCCCATGGGACAGATGTTTTCCTCAGCCTCCTCCTCCTCTCCAGGGCGGCTATTTCCCCGAGCATGTGAAGGCGATGACGAGCCTGCGCTGGCTGAAGCTGAACCGCACGGGGCTCTGTTACCTGCCCGAGGAGCTCGCTGCCCTCCAGAAGCTGGTGAGTCCCGTGTTTTGGGATGGAATGGGGCTCCCCTGTCCCGCTGGGGCCGTGGGATCCAACAGGAGCCTGTTCCCTGCCAGCCTTGCGGCTCAGCAGCAGATGCGTTGGTGTCTAATAATAGCACTGAGCTACAATGTGTGGTTGGAATGGGATGCAGGAGCTGTCAGGAGTGGGGCTGGGATGGACTTACACTCGGTTTCCCCTTGTTTCCTTAGAAAACCAGATTAAAAACCATGCTTAGATCCTTTGCCCTGTAGGAGAAGGGAAGGGTGATGGTCACAATGGGAGGATCGAAGTTTTTGGGGTTTTTTTTCCCTTCTCCTTTGCTAAAATATATAAAGAGTAGGAGCTGGCAGCTGCCTGGCTTTGTTTTTTGGGCAACTCCCTTGGTGGAGCCGTGGCTCAGCTTGGCTTTGGTGCTGTCCACAGCACATCAGGAACCTCATCCTGTCAGTGCCAGACAAACTCGGTGCTTTCAATGCTGCCAGAAGTGCCTGTCCCTGTGCCAGGTGCAGGGAATCCCTCCGTGCCACTCGGAGCCGTGCTCCCGCCAGCCCTGCCAGGTGCTCGGGGGCCTCAGCAAGACTGAAATCCTGGCATCCCACCCACAGCCTGCCAGTTCCTTGTGTTCCTGAGCAGGCAACAGCTGGGGCTGGTGATGCTCAGAGGGAAATTCCTCCTTCCCCAGCAGTGCCCACGTCTGCCCATTTCCAGATCACCCAGTGAGAGGCGTTTCCAGGGAACGGGATCTGTTTGCACAGGGACTGTGTGGGCCAGCTCGGTGCCATCCCAGAGCACCCCAAACCCTACAGCAGGGCTGAGGTGTCCAGCCAGGGCTATCCCAGGGAATGAGGGATGTGGAGGCAGCGCAGGCACGCTGGGCCAACCGACCGGTTTGGGGCTGGGAATGTCCCAGCAGCCCTGTGTGTGACAGGGCTTCACAAAGTCTCCAACTCTCCTGGGATGGAGGAGCCTCCCCATCAATGTGGGGGCCCAACCCTTGCTCTGCACAGCCCCAGCTCCTCTCTCTGCTCATTGGGGCTTGTCTGGGGCTTCCCTGCAGGAACACCTCTCTGTGAGTCACAACAGCCTCACCACGCTGCATGGAGAGCTCTCCGGCCTGCCCTGCCTCCGGGTGAGTGTCCCCCTCGTGCCCCAGGGGTCCCCAGGCACCTCTGGGATCTGAGGGCACACGAGGATCATACCTGAGCACCCACTCAGCAGACAGCTCCATTCCTGCCTCTCTCCCTTTTGCAGGCAATTGTGGCTCGTGCAAACAGCCTGAAGAACTCAGGAGTCCCTGATGACATCTTCCAGCTGGATGACCTCTCAGTGCTGGTGGGTGCAGTCTCCCAGCTGATGCAGGAGCCAGCTCAGACTCCTGGATCCCATTCCTGCACCTTGGTGGCTCCTTGTGCTCCTTGGAAGCACCAGTTACAAGCCCATGGCTGAGCTCCAGGGAAGCTGGCTGTTGGCAGGATGACCCTGGGTACCCTGTGGGGTGTGGGGCAGAGGGTCACAGCTGCTTTGTGCTCCCGTTTTCCCAGGACCTGAGCTACAACCAGCTCACAGAGTGTCCCAGGGAGCTGGAGAATGCCAAGAACATGCTGGTCCTTAACCTTGGCCACAACAGGTGGGTCCAGGCTAGGGTGACCACCTCCCCCTCCTGCCTTTGGCCACCTCTACTGGTGACATTTTGCTCTGGGTCCTGCTCTCTGCCCCTCCTCGGGGGACACCCAGGGCTGGTGCAGGTCCTAGGCAATCCTGAATTTCCCCATATCCCTGCAGCATCGACACCATCCCCAACCAGCTCTTCATCAACCTGACGGACCTGCTCTACCTGGACCTGAGTGACAACAAGCTGGAGAGTCTCCCACCACAGATGAGGCGCCTGGTGCACCTGCAGACCCTCATCCTCAACAACAACCCCCTCCTGCACGCCCAGCTCCGGTAGGGCTCCACTTCCCAGGCTGGCTCCCAGTCTGGCAGGGCTGGGGCTGAGGTTCCTGCTCCACCCTGACTCTCTCTCTGCCCTGTGGCTGTCCCTGGTCCCCAGGCAGCTCCCAGCCATGACGGCCCTGCAGACCCTGCACCTCCGCAACACCCAGCGCACGCAGAGCAACCTGCCCACCAGCCTCGAGGGCCTGGTGAACCTGGCAGGTAGGGCCAGGGCATCCAACCCCACAGAGCCCTCCAGGGGCTCTCCCAGCCCCAGTGTTGGTCTGGCTTGTGGTGTCACCCCGTTGTGTCTTTCCCCAGATGTGGACCTGTCCTGCAATGACCTCAGCCGTGTCCCAGAGTGTCTCTACACCCTGGGCAGCCTGCGGCGCCTCAACCTCAGCAGCAACCAGATCACGGAGCTGTCCCTCTGCATCGACCAGTGGACCCAGCTGGAGACCCTCAACCTGTCCCGCAACCAGCTCACCTCCTTACCTGTATGTCCCTGCCCTTACGTGCCATCTCTGCTCGTGTTTATTTGGTTCTCCCTCACCCCACCATCTCCCCCTTCCCCAGTCAGCCATCTGTAAGCTGACCAAGCTGAAGAAGATGTACCTGAACTCCAACAAGCTGGACTTCGACGGGATTCCCTCAGGCATTGGCAAGCTCACCAACCTTGAGGAGTTCATGGCAGCCAACAACAACCTGGAGCTCATCCCTGAGAGCCTGTGCAGGTAAGGAACACACAGCTGGATCTGCTGTGTCACAGGTGGTCACAGGTCACCCTGGGCTGGCCTGTCACCACCATCACTGTCCCACAGGTGCTCCAAGCTGAGGAAGTTGGTGCTGAACAAGAACCGCCTGGTGACTCTGCCGGAGGCCATCCACTTCCTGACGGATGTGGAGGTGGGCACTCAGTACCTCTGTGCCTTGGGCTGGCTCCACCACAGCCCCAGCACCTCTGTGGGATCCCAGGGCTGTAGGGTGGGCTGGATGAGGTGAGGGCAGGGGAGCTCAGGGCCAACACCTGCAATCTGCCACATGGTTCAGCCCAGGCAGGCCATGGATTTGGGGCTCCTTCCACATCTCCTCACTGAAGCCTGGAGCGCTCCTGAAGGTCTCCATGCCACACCACTCTCAAATGTCCCTGTGAGCATGTGCTTCACCGAGGTCTCTGTGCCCTCCTTGCAGATCCTGGACGTGCGCGAGAACCCCAACCTGGTGATGCCCCCGAAGCCGGCGGATCGCTCCTCGGAGTGGTACAACATCGACTTCTCCCTGCAGAACCAGCTCCGCCTGGCCGGAGCCTCCCCCGCCACTGTCGCCGCCGCTGCCGCGGGTGCGTGTGTGGGAACGGGGGCACACAGCCCCTGCCTTGGCACGGCCCTGGGAGGGGCTGGGAAAGGAGCTGTGCTCCACAAAGTGCTGTGGCTGTCCCTCATCCCGTCCCCGTGTCCCCAGGGAGCAGCACCAAGGACCCGCTGGCCCGCAAGATGCGGCTCCGGCGGCGCAAGGACTCTGCCCAGGATGACCAGGCCAAGCAGGTGCTGAAGGGGATGTCGGACGTGGCCCAGGAGAAGAATAAGAAGATAGAGGTAGTGGAGGGGCCCTGAGGGCATCGCAATGTCCCTGGCCTACCTTGGGTGCCAGCACCTACCTTGATCTACTTTGGGTTCAGGTTGTCCCTAATTTGACCTGTTCTTGTGCCACAGGAGAGTGGGGAGGCGAAGGCGCCGGACCTGAAGACACGGCGCTGGGACCAGGGCCTGGAGAAGCCACAGCTGGACTACTCAGAGTTCTTCAGCGAGGATGTGGGGCAGCTGCCCGGCGTCTGTGTTTGGCAGATCGAGAACTTTGTGCCCACGCTGGTGGACGAGGCTTTCCACGGCAAGTTCTACGAAGCTGACTGCTACATCGTGCTCAAGGTACCTGGGGAGGACAAAGGGTCCCCCACATCACCTGCCTAGAGCTGCAGCTATCCCATCTCACATCTTGTCCTTCTCAGACCTTCCTGGATGAGAATGGTTCCCTGAACTGGGAGATTTACTACTGGATCGGGCAGGAGGCCACACTGGACAAGAAGGCCTGCTCTGCCATCCACGCCGTCAACCTCCGCAACTACCTGGGGGCTGAGTGCCGCAGCATCCGGGAGGAGATGGGGGATGAAAGTGAGGAGTTCCTTCAGGTGAGGCCAACCCCCAGCTCCCCTGTAGCCCCCGACCTCTCCTGTCCCACCTTCACCCTCTCCCTGCCCCCAGGTCTTCGACAATGACATCTCCTACATCGAGGGTGGCACGGCCAGTGGTTTCTTCACCGTTGAGGACACGCAATATGTCACCAGGTACAGCTGGGGACAGGGGCTGGGGGGATGTGTGGGGCAGGCAGTGCCTCATGTCCCACGATGGCTGTCCCTTCCCCAGGCTCTACCGTGTCTATGGGAAGAAGAATGTCAAGCTGGAGCCGGTGGCACTGAAAGGGACATCGCTGGACCCCCGGTGAGTGACCAGGGGACAAGGGGGTCCTTGCAGAAAGTTCAGCAAGGTCCACCTGAGACATTATAGCTGGAGTTCTGTGGTGCAAATGGGCTATGCAAGCACCTTTCTACAAGAATATGGGTTCAAACCTGCAGGGACCCCCAGAATGGGGAGGATGCTCAGCACACCTCATTCTCTCATGACTCCTCTCACTTCTCTCCACCAGGTTTGTTTTCCTCCTGGACCATGGCCTCGACCTCCTGGTGTGGCGTGGGAGCCAGGCCACGCTGAGCAGCACCACCAAGGCCAGGTAGGGCTGGTGGGGGTGCTGGGGGTGTGGGGAGCCCAGCTGCCATCTCACCTGCTCCCACTGCAGGCTCTTCGCCGAGAAGATCAACAAGAACGAGCGGAAGGGCAAGGCTGAGATCACGCTGCTCACCCAGGGCCAGGAGACCCCCGAATTCTGGGAGGTGCTGGGGGGGCAGCCTGAGGAGATCCGACCCTGTGTCCCCGATGACTTCCAGCCCCACAAGCCCAAGCTGTACAAGGTGGGGAGCTGCATCCGTAGGGCCACCAGCCCTGCTGGGGTCCTGCAGCCCCCACTTACCTCTGTCCCCATCCCCTCTGCAGGTTGGCCTTGGTCTGGGTTACCTGGAGCTTCCCCAGATCAACTACAAGCTCTCTGTGGAGCACAAGAAGAGGCTGAAGGCTGATCTGATGCCAGAGATGCGCCTGGTAGGATGGGGCGGGGAGGTTCTCCCAGTCTGACCAGTGGGACTGGTTTCATGCCCCTTCTGCCTCCAGCTATGCCCTGAGAGAGGGAGGTTCAGCCATCAGTGCCTGGCTGGGGAATGCTCTGCTGTGCTGGGAGCAGGCAGGGTGTTTTCCAGCTGGGAACGCCTGCAGGTGCCTGACCCCCTCTTCCCTGCGGTGCCCTCAGCTGCAGAGCCTGCTGGACACCAAGAGCGTGTACATCCTGGACTGCTGGTCCGACGTCTTCATCTGGATCGGGAGGAAGTCATCGCGGCTGGTGAGGGCAGCGGCACTGAAGCTGAGCCAGGAGCTGTGCACGATGCTGCACCGGCCCAAGCACGCCATGGTCACCAGGAACCTGGAGGGCACCGAGTGCCAGGTAGGGCCTGGACCCCTCAGATGGGTGCTGGGTGCCTGGGAGGGGGCTGTGGCCGAGGGTCTGTTACCTAGTCCCCATTTTACACCTTGAACACCTGGAGGTGTTGAAGGAACAACTGGATGTGGCACCCGGTGCTCTGGTCTAGTTGATGAGCTGGGGATCGGTCACAGGTTGGACTCGATGGTCTTGGAGGTTTTTCCAGCCTTGATGGTTCTGTGATGTAGGTGTTCAAGTCCAAGTTCAAGAACTGGGATGACGTCCTGCGCGTGGATTACACCCGGAACGCCGAGACGGTGCTGCAGGACGGGGGCCTGGCTGGCAAGGTCCGCAAGGACGCCGAGAAGAAGGACCAGATGAAGGCCGACCTCACTGCGCTCTTCCTGCCCCGCCAGCCCCCCATGCCCCTCAGCGAGGTAGGGCTGGGGACCCCCATGAATGCCCCATGGTGTAGGGCCAGGTGCTGAGGGAGGATCTAGGGGGCTGAGGGAGGATCTGGGGGGCTGACGGAGCTCATGGGGCTGCAGGCGGAGCAGCTGATGGAGGAGTGGAACGAGGACCTGGATGGCATGGAGGGCTTCGTGCTGGAGGGCAAGAAATTCACTCGCCTGCCTGAGGAGGAGTTTGGCCACTTCCACACCCACGACTGCTACGTCTTCCTGTGCAGGTGACACCTGGCTTGTCCCCTCTCAGGGGCTGCTGGACCACCTTGTCCCCAACCTCCCTGCCCAGTCAGACTGTCCCATCCCTCACGTCACTCCCTGTTCCTACCCTCAGATACTGGGTGCCAGTGGAGTATGAGGAGGATGAGGAGAAAAAGAAGAAGGGTGAAGGCAAAGGGGAAGAGGAGGGTGAGGAAGAAGAGGAGGAGAAGCAGCCTGAGGAAGACTCCCAGTGCATCGTCTACTTCTGGCAGGGCCGGGAGGCCTCCAACATGGGCTGGCTCACCTTCACCTTCAGCCTTCAGAAGAAGTTTGAGAGTCACTTCCGCGGCAAGCTGGAGGTGACACAGTTTGGGGGTGACACAGGGGTGCCCCAGCTTTGCCTCTCCTTCCCCATCCCCTCTCTGCCCCTCAGGCTGAGGCAGGGGACAGCAGCAGAGATAGGAGCTGGCAGGGGGGTGCAGCTGGGGCTTGGAGCTGTGTTTGGGAAGTCCCTGTGCCCCTTCTGACCCCCAGCCCTGTCCAGGTGGTGCGCATGACCCAGCAGCAGGAGAACCCCAAGTTCCTGTCGCATTTCAAGAGGAGGTTTGTGATCCACCGGGGCAAGCGGAAGGACCGGGTCAGCACTCCCCAGCCCAGCCTGTACCACATCCGCACCAACGGCGGGGCCCTCTGCACCAGGTCAGTGCCCCAGGGCTGCTCTGGGCCAGGCAGCACCCATGGGTGCCAGATCCAGGTGGGATACCTGCTGGTGGGCACAGCTGCCGGGTCTCCCACTGATTCGTTGCCTCTCCAGGTGCATCCAGATCAACACGGATGCTGCTCTGCTCAACTCCGAGTTCTGCTTCATCCTCAAGGTACTGCTCGTGGCTCAACATCCTCAGGGCTGCCTGGCTGCCCTCCTGCCCTCCTGGGCAGCCCTGACTCCACTGTTCCCCAGGTGCCCTTTGAGAGCACGGACAACCAGGGCATCGTCTACACCTGGGTGGGCCGGGCAGCTGACCCTGACGAGGCCAAGCTGGCTGAGGACATCATGAACCACATGTTTGATGACTCCTATAGCAAACAGGTGAGCAGGGCTCAGTGCCACCTTACCTGGGTGACAGGGACCACTCAGGCCACACTCAGCCCTGTTCCTGCCCTTTCAGGTCATCAACGAGGGAGAAGAACCCGAAAACTTCTTCTGGGTGGGCATTGGGGGCCAGAAGCCCTATGATGAAGATGCCGACTACATGAAGCACTCACGGCTCTTCAGGTGGGCACTTGGCCTGGAGGGGGATGCTCCAGTCTGTGCTGCTTCCCTTCCTCCCACAGAGCCCATCCCCCTGGGGAACCAACCAGCCAGAACTGCTGCTCCATCACCTCCCTTCCCTCTACATGAGCCGAGTCCTAACAAACTCATGCCCGATGCTGTTGCTGTCCATCTCCCTGCAGATGCTCCAATGAGAAAGGTTATTTCTCTGTGTCAGAAAAGTGCTCAGATTTCTGCCAGGATGACCTGGCTGATGATGACATCATGCTGCTGGACAATGGGCGGGAGGTGAGCTGAGGGCACAAGGCTGTCCTGGGCCCAGATCTGCCAGTGGCTCTGTGGGCTGAGCCCAGCTGCTGATCCTTTCTACAGGTCTACATGTGGGTGGGCACCCAGACCAGCCAGGTGGAGATCAAGCTGAGCCTCAAGGCATGCCAGGTAAGACCTCCCTCCATCCTGGGACTGTGTCGGGGAGGATTTGGGCACTTCCATCTCCCCTTGGGACCCTGATCTGGGTGGTGCAGAGCTCTGGGCTGGAGAACACCATCCCTGGAGGTGGGTGAGGGCCAAGATCCCCACAGCAGTGCTCTGCCCCAGGTCTACATCCAGCACATGCGCTCCAAGGACCCCACACATCCCCGCAAGCTCCGGCTGGTGCGGAAAGGCAACGAGCCCTGGCCCTTCACCCGCTGCTTCCATGCCTGGAGCGTGTTCCGCAAGCCGCCCACCTAAGGGCCAGGGGCACCCGGTGCTCCAGCCCCGGCACGGCCGGACCCCGGCACCCCACGCTGCCACCAACACCAGACTCAGCCTGGAGCCACTTACCCCCCGAGCCGGGGCCAGTGGGGAGCACTGGGGCTGCCCCTCTGTCCCCCCTCCTCCCAGCATGGGGCCCAGCACAGCCCCTTCCCTTCCTGGGGGGCATTATGGGGTGGTGTGGGCCCCTGTCACACCCTGCCTGGGGATGCTGCTGCCCCAAACCAGTGCCGAGCTCCCCCTGTGACTGGGGAACAGGAGTGACTCCCAGTTTGGGTGGGAGGATGCTTTGCTAAGCAGAACTGGGGGGGAGTGAGGGGCGTTCAGCCCTGGGCCTTACAGGTGGTCTCTGCTGTCCTGGGGGATGGACCCTCAGCAGGGATCAGCCAAATCTATATCATATCAATAAATGCTGTACTTATCACCTCGACACTGTCCCAGGCTCTGACTCACTGCCAAGTGGGGGCACCCCCAATCCTGATCATGCCCC
>VZSR01003816.1:4467990-4497709 GCA_013398615.1 Brachypodius melanocephalos
AAAAAAAAAAAAAAAAGAGAAACCAAAAACCAAAACAAAAATACAATTCTTGAACCTTGCGCAATGAAACAGTTAAACTTTTTGGTGTTTTCAAAAGAAATCCCAACAGACAACCTGGCATAACTTTATCTGCTTCCTAAGGGAGAGACGCCTGCTTGACCCATGACTCAGGACACCACGTGCACTGGACATGTTCCATCCTCACGTATGTCTCAGCATTCCTCCATTCATAAAACCAAATCCTTCCTGTTTACTCTTCAGCCTGAAAGGAAAAACCAAAACTGAAGCTAGATGGAAGATAGCCAGAGGGAGGAGAAAAGTTTTCACAGACTGGAGGCCAATCTCATCAGCTCCACGAGCCTGGGAAGTGCAATCCTCAGTGTCGCCTCATTTTGACTTTCCTGGCGGGGCTGCCATCCTCCTCTTCCTCATCACAGTCCTCTGTGTACTCGTAAGACCTTCGCCAATAGTTCTCGGAGCTGAAGTGGCTCCGTCTCCTATGTTTTGGTAAGAGGACCGAGCGCCTGTTCTCCTCCTTATCCATTTCTAGAATCCGTGGCCTGTGGAGAGGGAGAAAACACGAGTGAGAGCACACTTTGACAGGATCCAGGCATTCCTCCTGGATGCTATCTGCAGGTTACTAGCCAGGATAGCTCTGCCTGTTTTCCCACTGCTTTCCCAGCACCGGGTACTTGGCAAAGCAGGAACAGATCACCAAGTTGCACCTCCCAAGGAGAGCTGAGAACTTTGCTATGACGGGGCAGTTCTTTCCCTTCCCAAGGCAAGCTTTGGCCTTTACCTCCACCAGGAACACTTCCAGTCACCTCTTTTTTTTTTACTTGCAGCTTGAGTCCCCAAGAAAAATCCTTTGAGCAGAGGGGTCTGTCTCTACTGCAGCAGAATTTAGAGCACAGAGCTGAGCTCCTTATGGTGCAGGATCATACCACAGCTCCAAAATCCTTTGTCCTCTCAACTATTAGCACAGTGCAAATGTTATGTCTGCAGAGCTGCCTGTGATCACTTTCTAGCAGGACTGGGTTGGTGGGCTGCACACACCACTTACTTTATTCGAGTGGCTCCTGAGAGATCCCACTATGATACCCATGAGAATCACCTGTTATACTGGAGTCTCTGAGGCCAGAGAAAGAGAAAAACATGTTTTTCACACCCATCTGCTGCAGGAGCCTGTGCAAGCCATCCCCCACAGCCTGATAAGGTCACATCAGGCTGAAAAACAGCTCTGACGGATGGGCACATTTGTCCCGCATGATCGCTCCTCTAATCGGACACCGGCCCCTCTGCGTGCTCCCAGGGAAGCTGCATCTGCAGCCCAGCTTCAGATCTTCATCCATCTTCCCAGCCTGAGTCCAGGTGAATGAACACTGCTCACAAACAAACCATCCCCACCCTCCTCCCTCCAGGACAGGTTCAAACAGGGCTGGGACCGCATGGCAGCCAAGCCCTGCCACCGAGTCAACTCTTGGGTTGTACCCATTGTGCAGAGAATGCCATCTGGATCCTCAGGAAGCTTTGGCATTGGAACGTGCAGGACAGCTGGCAGACTGGCTATCACTCACAGCCATCGGTGTGCTCACACCAAGGTGTTATGGGGAAGCCTTGCTACAGAGCTCAAGCTTTGTCTGAAACCTCAGCAAGGAGCTTCCCTGAAGGTCAGGCTTAAGCATCCACACAGTCTGGTTTCTCACACAAAAATACACACACAGAGCTCTGGAATCAAAACAGGCCTGAGAAGCTTTGCAAGAAGTCCTTAACCTTTCCCAGATAGCAAACCCTCACGTTCCCTCCCTGGACTGCTTTCATAATATAGTTTAACGCAGCTGCACAGGTTGCTTGGCAATAGAGGTCAAAAATGATTAGCTGCAGGGAAACTATTGTTCTGAATGACTGCATTATCAAAAGCCAGCCAAATCTATTGCTTCTTCATTATGCCACTCACAGGATAAACAATGTAAGCTGCTTACAGCCAGAGCTCAGCCTCCACAAGTCTGGGAGGAACACATGAAGTGCTCATTCTGATAAAACAGATCTGGGCATTGCAAAGAGCACCTGGCAGGTGCAAATCAGAACTGTTTTAAATATGTTCCGAGGCCAGGAACCTCAGCTATGCACTGCTTCAAAGACACCATCCCAAAACTCTTAGGAGAGATGATCCTACCTGTGGGCAGCATCAGGATCTGCTTTGCGATGGGACCGCTTTGGTTTCAGGATCTGGTCCCGGTTGCTTCCTGACAGGCGGTCAGAGTTATAACCTGGTGGCAACACAGAGCTACTCAGGGATTTTGTTTCCAATCGAGGTGCATCTAGTCTTGTTCTGCAAATATTTAAAGAGAAGAGAATTTGCAAGGAGTTTCTACAGAATCGCCAGTGTTGCAGCAGAACCCTCCACCCCAATCACACAGCTCGGGAGGAGAGGCAGGAATACCACACTCTACAGCACAACAAGCTGCAGTTTTGTGGCAATAGAAGCTTCACAGAATCACAGAATGGTTTGAGTTAGAAGGGACCTTGAAGATCATCTCATTTCCAACCCCCTGCCACAGACAGGAACACCTTCCACTAGATCAGGTTGTTCCAAGCCCTGTCCACCCTGGCCTTGGACACTTTCAAGGATGGGCCAGCCACAACTTCTTTGGGCATCCTCTGCCAGGGCCTCAGCACCCTCACAGGAAAGGATTTTATCCTTGTATCTAATTTAAACATACTCTCTGTCAGTTTGAAGCCATTCCCCTTTATCCTGCCTCAGCTTAGGGACACACAGTCATGAGGTGAATGCTAAAGGTGCCAGGCTCACTGCAACCCCAACTCTGGGATAAGGAGCAGAGGTGCTGAAGCAGCTGTGAAATCCCATGAAATCACTTGGCAATAACTCACAGCTCCAGTTAAGCCACCTGGGTGGGAAATGCTGCTAAAGTATCATCACCTGCAACAGCAATAACTGCTTCCACCTGGAAACTCCCTCCAGCCCACGGATCTCCCGGGGTCAGGTGTTCCTCAGCTTGACTAAGAGGTGCAAAGAGTTGAAGTACGAGTCAGGAGAGGGTGTAGCAAACAGAAGCTGCACCACGTCCCTTCCAGCAGCTCTGCACACATTCAAGCTATGCTGGAGAGCAAGCACAGCTCATCCCAAAGGAGAACTGTTACAGGATTGTAGTCATGCACAGGTGGAGGAGGCAGCAAAAATGAAGGGGGAGAACCACTACTTGCTCTCCAGTGCTGAACTTTTACTCCTGAGGGAGGTTTCCACAGGAGAATCCAAATCTAAACTTCCATTAGGAAGCACATCCAGTTGCCAAGCTTCTCTCTGCCATCAGGGAGAGCCTCTTCAGCTAATCAGGGTAATGCCAGTCTGGCACAGGCAAAGCTGGGCATGGCAGCCTGAGTTTGCCCAGCATGCCAGAAACAAGGAACACTTCCACAGACAGCTGCCAGCCTGGAGCCTGTGCTAGTCCACACTGTCATCCTGAGTTGTTCTCAGCTCCAGGGCTGGACCCAGTCCAGCCTGAACACCAGAGGCCTTGCAGATCCTGCCCCTGACAAGTGAGGTGGTTTAAATACCTCTCAAATACAACAGCGACTGTGGGGCTGCAATTCAAACAAATCAACCCTCAATACACTGGAAGGGCAAAGGAACACCAGCCATGCTCCCTCTGGCCAGGTACAAGGAGAGGTGACACAAAAATGGAGCACAATGTACCTACCTAACTTAAACAGAGAAACTCTATTTATGAGAATGAAAGCAGAATGGCAGCAAAAGCCTCTAAAATTGCTTTCAAGACCTGGTTCAATAGGTCTCATTTCTATACCCACCTCCCACGTTACCTCTCCCAGCATCTCATAAATTGAGAGCACCATTCCTCCCCTCCCCTGGCTCAAAGCACTTCCAGACCCCGCTGGCTCCCGGCAGCTCTGTGATCCAACACACAGGAAATACTGAGTACTGAAGTGTTTATGACCTGCTTGGTAGCCACACTGCTCTGGAGAATCCTGCAAAACCCCACTGCTCCTCCAGCTCCCACAGCTTTGTTCTCCTGCTGCTGTCAGCAAAAACAAGCTCGGAGCAGACGCAAGAGCAGAGCCATGCTCAAACCTCCGGGACCCAGCGGGCTCCGGCAGAATTCAGAGCCGAATATCCCAGCTCCAACTGGGATGATCCAACCGATCTGATCAGGAAAGCTCAGGGCTGATCTTCCCCACGAAAAAGAGGAAGAGGAGTTTGACGAGGCTGCTCGCAGGCCACCAGCGGAAGCAGCTCTTTTCCTGGTTGCATAACAGCCCCGTTCCAGGCAGAGCCTCACGATCCCGGGGCTGGGGAATGGCGCTGGTGCGGCGATGCACGGCGCAGGCAAAGGGCACGGCGGCCCCGCTGCGCGCGCAGGGACACGCAGGGGACACGGGGAGGTGGCCGCCCTCGCCGGGGATAAGCAGCAATTAATAAGCTCTATTTGGCAGCAATCACAGAGCGGCCTTTGGCAAACATCGCCACGGATTCACCGCGGCTGAGGAGGCTACGCAGAAATAATTACCAGGAGGGGGTTATGGCTTTGCTGGAGAGAAAAATCCTGGTGTGGTTTCGTCTGGCCTCTCTGTTGGGTCAGCCCCTCACTGTCTGATGGGCAGAGACGCTTCTGCTCTGACATGAAGCAAATCAGGCCCCAAAATTCAGGGTGGATGAGCAAACAAAGCCAGCAGAACTACAGGCTCAGACCCTTCAGCAGGAATGCACCAGGTCAGCTGGGTACAACCAACCAGGGGGACCTCACTGCTCTTCCCAGGACTTAAAGGGGGCTTATAAAAAACACAGAGAACAACATTTTACATGGGGAGGTGGTAACAAGACAAGAGGGAACAGTTTTAAACTAAAAGAGGGAAGATTTAGATTAGATATTAGAAAGAAATCCTTTACTCAGAGAGCAGTGAAGCACTGGCACAGGTTGCCCAGAGAAGCACAGGTTGGATGGAGCTCTGAGCAACCTGGTCTAGTGGAAGGTGTCCTTGCCCATGGCAGGGGTTGGAATGAGGTGGGGTTTATGGTCCCTTCTTGCCCAGATGCACTTTGAGTGCAGCCAGGCTTAGCTGAAACAATCCAGCAGCCTCAGCTTACCAAGGCAGGTGAAAGCAAGAGGCAGAGCCAATTTTAAACAGGTACCTTCAATATCTGCAGCAGTTTAGGCAGCTTTAGCTTATTTATCTGAGTCTGCCTTTTCCAGGGCACTGTTCCACAACTGGTCCACAACCTAGTACAGGCAGCTTCTCTTTCCCAAAGTCCAACCAAAGCAGCTACAAGACTTGGAGATGCCTCCCTGTCAGCACTTGTGCTGCTTTTCTCTGGCTGTTCCAACACCACAAACACAACAGCTGTAAGTTCTTATCACAGCCTCTTGCCCCAAACCTCACGTGGCCATACCCAGCTGTGGGGTGGTTTGGCTACAGCCTGCCTTTCATCCCACTCTTATCTCCTGCCACATCTCATCCTGCCTCCCTGGGTCTGGGCTGATTTTGCCTGGCTAATGCCTCAGGGCTGCTGTTTTTGCTGCCTTCATTCCATGGGTTTCTCTAACCAGATGTCCAACTCCACTCCACTGGCTTTGTGCCATATCCTCATAACGTTGCCAGACTTGTTTTGAAACCAACTAAGCCATCCAAAAGCTCATCCAGTCTGAATCCAGACCGCTTGCCTGTGAGCCTTATGCCAGCCTGGGCCACAACCACAGCCCTGCCACCAATGCCCACGTTTTTGGCTGCATTTCCAGGACTCAAAGTTGTGTATTTTCATTTACAAAGATGCTTCTTGACAGCAGAATTATTGCTAAGACCTTCCAAGGCACAGTCAGCAGGGGTCAATGTGTGGCAATCACATTTTTTGGTCTCCTAGTAGAAGGAACTGAGGAGAGAGGACATTTCTAGGCAGAAAAGAAGGTTTTACCGAGGGACTTTGGGGTGGGGTTAGTTTAGTTTGCCTCCATTTTCTTAAGAGCTTTAGGAACAAGCACTGATTGATGAAATGTCATCAAGAGTGCTCTTCTAGAATAGGAAGCCCCTTTCTAAAACAGCTTATGGAGCTTGGCTTCCCAACACAGACTTGAAGGACAAGCTCTGTAACAAGCACTGAATTCTCTACATGTTTCCCTCCAAAGCCAGTGTCTTCCTCTCTCCACAGGAAACCAAAGCCATGATACAAGAAAAATTTCTCTGCTTCCCAGGACATTCTTCATCACAAGCATCAGCTTCAAAAAACTGTCCAGGTAACTCACACATGTGGGTATCACACCACCAGACACCTGAACACACAGCCCACAACAAGAGAGTTTGATATCCTAAGTGTTTGGAGCTGGGCTACCCAGTTTGGACACCAACAGGGCTTGCAACCCCAGACATTACACTGAAGTGCTGCTGCACAGAGCCAAGCAGAGATTAACCCTGCAGGAACAGGCTCCAGCCACTTCCACTGCCAGCTATGGCAAGACACGAGCGAGAGTCACAGTGACACCTAATCAAGGTGTAAGATCAAGCCAGCAAATTAACAAGCAAGGCAGTTTTCAAGTGTTTCAGCATCATGACACCACATCCACGTTTATCTTGCTGTGTGGAGGGCTTCAACACTTACTTTCGGAGGATGATGACAGCTCTCCTCTCCTTGATGTCCTGTGGTCGAATGCAGTGTGTGATTTCGTCGGCCGCGTACCCACTGACAACAGAAACAAAAAGCCACCGTCAGGGAGGTGCCAGGCAGAAGCAGAAAGTGGTTTCCAGCCTCAACAACTCAGTTTGGCCAGTACTTCCAAACTTCCACCAGGAATTCCTCCTGCAAACACCACCCCCCAGGCACACAGGAGTAGATTTACAGGAAGGAACAAACGTTGGGAAAGAATGAGGACAGTCAGGGGGTTTTGGGGAGGTTTCATGACTCAAATTTTCATACTCCAGAAGAAACTGCCACTTGCTCCAGCACTGTGAAATAAACCACGTAGAAATGTAGATTCAGGCGATTAATTTATGAAGAAATTAGAAAGCAACAGGGGGAAAAATGAACACATTCCTCCAAAGCATCATCTCAAACATGCCCGCCTATGAGAAAAGCCATCTCTCACAGCTCAGCTGTGCAGCACAGCCAGACCCAAACATATATCAGACCAAGGAGGTTTTTTAGTGACAGAGGGGTGCAGTTGTGGTAAGAGCTGAGCCTCTCAGCCCCTTTCCCTGAGAACAGACACCTCACCCATCATATGGCACATCCTCAGCCACCACAAGAACATTACCAGCCCTAACCCAGTACTCATGGGGTAACTTACAAATTCAGACCTGCAAACCAAGCTGCACTCCTCTAAAACCTCCCCATAACAGGGTGGACCAGCTGCCTGGGCTGAGGAAAAGCCCAGGTTCAAGCAGTAGCTGCTGTCAGCAGGAGTGTTTCACTGTGTGACATGACTCCAGATACTCCACATTTTCTGCAGGCTGGAGAAAAGCCAGGGCCAAGGACAGCCCCAGCTTCCCACAACACACTGGAGAATTCCTCATGGCTGCTTCTGTTTCCAGCTGTTCTCCTGTGCCCAGCACAGCACAGGTGAGATCACGGTGGGTCCCTGGGGCGTGGCCACCACACCTGCTCTGACACACAAACCATGCTGGGAGCACATCCCAGTCACTCCAAGGGTGTGAGCCAGCAGATCCCAGCGGTGGGGCCTGCCCTCTACCTGCCAGTTGGAGAGTGTCAGCTCACTGAGAGCCTGCTGGAGTCCATATGGGAAAAAGAGAAACTAAACATCTTCAGAGCTTCCTCAAACACCCAACAAGGGCAGGAACACCTTGGAAGGCACTTGGGGGAAGGTTGCTCAAGCCTGCACACCCAGCCTGAAGCAGAAATCAGCAGGCCCAGTGTCCCCACAAAGCTTTTCCGTGCCAGGGTCAGGGGCTGGCAGTTTATTCAGGACACCCTGAGCAGAGAACAGAGCTCACACACGCAAGTCTTCTCTGGGGACAGGACCAGGTTTCCTTGATCTGGTTAGATAACCCACCCACTCACCCAGAAACACCTCCTCACACACAGATTTACTGCTCTAACTAAAAGTCTAAGACCTGACCAGTTAAAGCAGGGGTGGTGTCCATCCCCACCGTGCTCCAGACATTGCAGACCACAGCCAAGGGGCTCATGATGATGCTCTATTATGTTCTTGGAATCTCTGCGTCAAGCTCCAGTGAATTCATGAATATCACCCACGTTAACATTCAACTCAGCATCCTCAGCAGCACCCTGAACACCAGGGAAAGCTCTGCTTCCAGACCCACACTCTCCATCATGAGATCTCAACCTGGACTCTCCTTTTCACTCCTTCCCCAGGCAAGAATGCCCTTTCCAGATCACTTCCAGAGTAGCACCGGGAAGTTTGTGTTCCCAGATGCACAAAAGCAGCATCAAACAGCCCGACCACTCCAGTCTGAGGCCGTAAGGGGGACATACCACTGTCCCAGTGTCAAACTGGTGTGGGAAAACTCTGTTTGCACTATATCATATATGACGACGGTGTGCCTCTGCACAGGCAGAGAAAGAAAAGCATTATTTGGTTATGTCATACTTGTGCTGCTTTGTGCCAGCATGAACTTCTCACCCACTGCCCAGCCTTGCATGCCCTGAGGATGGGGTGAAGGGGCAGATCCTGAAGAAAAACACCCATAATGATATGAAGGTTCTACCCACAGATTTCTTGCACAGAAAAGAAACCCAAATAACTTGGAAAATCACCCTATGAGAACACTCAAGTGTGACATCTCTATCCAAGAGCATTTTCCAGAAGAACATGGGGAACTGCTAATGTTTTTCATACACTACCCCAAGACCAAACCCCTAACCCCAACCTAACCTGTCAAACCTTACACCCCCAACTCTTCCCTGAGTCTCTTTTTCCATCAGGAAGAGCCGCTGCCGAGCCAGAATTGATTCACACAAGATAAAAGTGGATATTTTTGTGCAAATGTCACCAGAAAGGAAGCCTTGAAGTTCTACAGACTCTAACAAGAAAAGCTTGAACAAATCTCTGCCTCATCACCACTGGCACACGTGGAACTTCCTCTGCACCAACAGCCTGTTCTGAGGGATCAGGCTATTTTGGAGCAGGCAGCTGCAGAGAGATTCCTCCAGCTGGGAAGGAAGGAGGTTCACCCTCCAGCGACTCCAACCTGCTCTGATTATGCTTCCATCAGGCAGGCCTCGAGACACCAGGAGGGACACACATCACAGCCTTCCCCTGCCATTGCAGACAGCCAGGAGATGACCTGGAGCACTCTCCAGCTGCGGGAGGGAAGCCCAGATGGCACAAGATCCAGGAACTTGGGAAATGTTACCTGTGCCTTTCGGTCCTGCAACTGCAGCTGCATTATTTCCAATGCTCAGACAACATACCTGGCAGTTTCAGTGCTGGGATTTGCTTCCTATGAAAGCAGCTGCAGGACAGGGATCCACCTGGAAGCCCCCATGCCAGCTGGATCCACACAGCTCCTGCTCCCCCCCTTTTTCCCAGTCCAAGCATTCTCAAAGCACACGCACCCCCGATGAAATGGCAAATTCCTCCATCTCCCCAACACTGCTTCTATCAGTTCATGCTCACCAAATTATTGTTAAAACAAGAAAAAAAACACAAGTGTGGCAAGGTCAGCAGTCCCTCCCCATGGAGCTGATGGGTCACAGGACTGGGATCCAGCAGCACAGACTGAGCTGATGCTTCCTCCTGACCTGACTGCCCCTGGGACAAACCTGCAGGAGCACCTGCTTCCCAGGGCTGTGGGAGAAGAGGGGACTGCAGGAGGTCATCTTCTAGATTTCATAACCTGCCAGAGCAAACCTTCCTTGCAGATGTGAAAGGAGAGGAGAAAGGGCCTTGCTGGAAGAGGGAGGGGCTCATCAGCAGGTCATGGGTGGCTCAGCCTTTGCCTTTTGGCAGAGGGGCACGGCCCAGACACGTGAATATTCTTCCACCTCACCTGTTATTTGAGGTCTGAACACTTTCCAAAGAGTCTGAGGCAGGTTCAGTGTTGGCAAACACCACATCCTGCTTTCAGGGCAGGCAAACAAAGTCAAGGGAGAGGTACAGGGAAAGCCCCCCTGCAAAATCCCTACTGGGTCGGCAGCTATAAAATCAGGAGCAGGAATAGGACAGGGGCAATCTGGGGCCAGCCTGAGAGTTTTGTGGGGTCAAAGAGAAGGATCTGACAGCTTCCTTTAGATCCTCATGACTTCGACAGCCCCCAAACACACACGGCTTTCCCGGAAAGGCTGCATGCCAGGAGCAGCCACTGACCCAGCAAGGATTTGAATCCCAGACATTACAGGCATGCCACCTCTATCTGTGCCTGCTCCCCATCTCCAGGGCAACTGCCTCCAACAGCTGTTTACCCAGAGGAGAAATGCCAAGTTTGGGGAGTTGACTTAGTCATGACCAAGGGCTGGATTTGGTGACACACCCCTGGGCACGGTCTGCACCTCTCCTGATTGCTGGGGTTAGATGGGAGACAAGGAGATCTGCTGTGGGGCAAGGAACTGATTCCAGCCAGGCTCCTATCAACACAGAACTTTGGCAGAATCTCTTTTAAGTGAGTGTAAAGCACATGCTAACTGCTGTACCAAATTTGAAATAATCCCTGTTTTGAAGTCTATTACTTGCTGGAAGGCAGAACAGCTGACCATGATCGAGCTGCAGCGGGTGGATCAGAAAGCAGCCCTTGGATTTGGAGGGAAAAGATATCTTCATCTGGTTTACAGGACTGCTTCAGCCACATTAACAAACTGATTACAGTACCTGAGTGACACTGGCCAACAACCCAAACACCCCTGGGAGACACCTCACTCCAATTCTAGGAGCCCTGAGCAAGCAGCCCCTTCCCAGCAGTTTTGAAGGAAGAGCAAGGGTCTGGAATAAGAAAACATCATTCTCTGGTCCTGGAGCAGAGAAAGCATCTCTCTTTCTTCCCACCATCCTCCACTGCGGATCCTCCTCCAGAGTTTTTCAGGAGGCTTTGACTGCAAGACTTGAGGCTGACCCTGCATTAGCAGCTCTACCAGAATGCTTCCAAGCAGGATAAAACTTTCACTGTCCTTAAAAAAGAAGGCCTCTGGCTGTAAAAGGAAGGACAATTATTTATCCAGTCCTGATGAGGAAAGACAGCAGAGGGGTTTGCATCACCAGCTGGAAAATTAGGGTAGAAAGTTTCCCTCCTGGTATCTCAGAGAAGTCAGGGAGCAGAGCAGCTGCCTCACACCCAGCAGTCTCCATCCCTGGGGATGGAGCTTGCTCTGCACTAAAAAGATACAGGTCAGGATGGGTCCCCTTGGGTCCCATTTTACAAAATCACCCTGACCTCTGCCCCCTCGAGCCCTGTCAAACCACCAGAGGATGAGAAAATATCCTCAGCACCATTCCCAACTCCCTCTGCAGCCTCCCTCATCCCTGGCTAATCCACACAAGTTACCTAACGCCGGGGTACGGCGAGGATTAGTTAATGTTTGTGCAGCTTTTCCGAGATAAAAGCTACGCGAGATCTCAGCATTTATTACTGATGCACCAGTCAAGGAGGCCGTGTGTTTGTGGGGGGAAAAATTCCTTCCCGAACCTTGCGGCGATCAATTTACAAGCCAAAGCAAGGGATTGTGTTACGGCCTGAGAGCCCGGAAAACCAGCCTGGACCTTCACCAGTCCAAAAAAACCACCCCCCAAAGGAGCTGGTAGCACTGCTGGCAGAGTCCCGGTGATCCCTGCTCCTGGCAGGGAGCACTCTGACCTTCAGGGACACAAGGGACTGGCAGTCCTGGGGCCAGGCTTCGAGCTGCCCTCCCCAGGAGCTGGACACCAGCAGGATCCGTATATTCCAGCCCTTCCTGTGCCCTTACCTGCCTTGTCCCCTCACCTGTCTGCTCCCCCTCCCAGCCCACACCGGGAGGCAGTGGGATTAGGAAGAAGACATTTCCTGGTACCAATTCCAGCTTTACTGCCGACCAACTGTGTGACCTTGGGCAGGTCGTTCCACCTTCCACGACTCTTCCTTAACACACACAAAGTCCTTTCCTGTGCCTGTGACCCGCTGCACTTCCAAGTGACAATCACGCGGGGCTCGGCACTCTGGGCTCCCTATCGTCACTTGAGCAGGGGAGGGTTCAGCATTCCCAGTTTACAGACTAGGAAGACGAGGCCATTCACACCTCGTCTCCACGATTAAGGTCAGGTCAGAAAGGCACCGGCCAAGCTAAGAATAGACCCAGGAGCCCTGTCCCTACCAGCTGCTCCGCTCTGACCACTCTTGGGCAAAGGATCCATTTTGTGTCTCAACGTGCTATTTTAACCATTTACGGGAACTCAATGGTTAGCTCGGCCCCGCAAGCAGCCACACTCCCACCAACATTCGCCTCAAGCCCCGTGGAGAGGGCAACCCACACAAATCCTCACCCACGACGACTGCAAGCCCCGCAAATCCCCGCTTCACCCCTTCCACCACAGCGAACTCCTGAGCTCCTACAGGCGAGGGAGATGGAGCCCGAGGCGCCGTCGGGGCGCGCATCCGTGCGCCTCGTGATCCGTGTTACACAACCGGGCCCCGGCTCCTCAGCGGAGCCTCGGCAACGGGGGAGAGTTACCTGAGCACCGTGACGCTCCCCCTCTTCACGGGCAGGAAGAGAACGGGCTCCGACACCCTGATGGGTTTGAACTGGAATTTACACCCGAAGCAGAGCGCCGAGTCGCTGAAGAAAGACACGGAGACGACGGGCCTCTCAAAGATATGGATGGGGTCCACGTGGGAGACAATGCAGCCCCCGGGCTGGTAGTCGTTGATGACGGCACTGTTCACAAAGCCCTCGGGGATCACCCGGTGCTCCACCAGCTTCCTGATCACCAGGTCGTGCACCCACTCGGGGATGGCGTCCACCTCCCCCCGCGGGTACAGGCGCTCCTGGCCGGGGCCTCGGCGCTGCAGCTGAGACCCGTAGGTGTAGCCTTCCCCGAAAAAATACTTGTTCCGCAGCGGCGCCCGATCCACCGTGTGCTCCTTGTAGAGCCCCTTCTCCGCCCGGGACACCACGTCCTCGATGCGCGCCTCGATCTTGGCGCACTCCTCGGCGCTGAAGAGGCGAAGCTGGCGGATGCCGCTCTTGACTTTCCGAGCTTCCTCCTCCTCCTTCTGCTCCTCGTAGTCACTGGGTTCGGAGCCGGAGTCCTCCTGGTGCCGCCGCTTGCGGTCGTACGGGGGTTCGGGGGGCTCCCGCGGGAGGCCGCCGCCGCTGCCTTTGTGGCCGTCCCGGTAGGGCATCATGGACTTGAGCTTCTCTCGCAGGTCCGTGTAGCCGCTGCCGGCCATGGCGCGTCCGCAGCCCCCGCCTCTATCGATCCCGGCGCTGCAGGCGGCGGCGGGCGGCGGCGGGGGACGCGCAGCTCCTGCTCATGGCACCCGCCGCCCTGCCGGGAGAGAGAACCCCGGAGGACGGGGAGGTGAGGACGGGATCCCGGTACCGCGCCAGACCCTCTCCCGCCCCGCCTCCACGGGAGATGGGACCCCGCTCCCGGCGGGCAGAGCTCTCGCCTTCTCCCTCCCTCCTTCCCGGGGCAGGGGCGGCCCGGCGGACGCCACACTCACGGCTCGGCCCGGGGCGGGCGCGGACAACGCTGCCGGTGCCGGTGCTCACGCGGCGGCAGGGCCTGGCACATTCCCAGTGTTGGCCCCGGACGCCCTGCCCGTTCCCACCGCCGCGGCTCTGCCCATGGCGGGGGGCAACCGGAGGAGGTGTGGGGGGTCCCGTGCCGTGCCGGGGGACAGCGGCGGGCCGGGGTCTGGCGCGGCCCTTCCCGCTACGTCACCAGGAGCCGGCCCGACATCCCGGATCGCCGCGGGGCCGCCCCGTGCCCCGCCCCGCCGCGCACGCGCCGCCACCGCCCCCGGTCCCGCCCCACTCGCGCACGTACGGACAGAGCGCGCGGCGCGGCCCCGCCCCCCCGCGCGCGCACCCACCGGCGCCGTTAACCGGGAGCGGCAGCCCCGCCCCACCCCGCCCAGCACGGCGCTGATTGGCCAGGGGGCGGCAGCGAGCGCCGTGGGCCGGCGGCTGATTGGGCGGTTGGAGCGCGCGCGCGCGCGCGGCGGCGGCAGGGATGGAGGGGCGCGGAGGTGGCGGCGGGCGCGCGGCGCCAGCACCCCCTGGCGGACGCGACGAGCGCGACAGGCGGGCGGGAGTGACCGAGGGGGAGCACGGGGAAACTGAGGCACCGGGATGGGGAAACAGACACGGAGATCGGTGGGGGAAACCGAGACACGGGAATAGGAAACACATGGCGATTGATGAGGAATCAGACGGGGTGCCCCTGCACCAGCGAGCGCAACACAAAACCACGGACACCGAATCATGTTGGGCTCCCGGGCGTGTATAAAGCCCCAGAACAACAGTGGGTTGGTGACAGGGACACAGCGGCCACTGGCCAGGCTGGGGGCACCCCATGTTCCCTGCACCCTCTGTCCCCCATGCAGGGGTCCGGGGTGCCGAGGCCATGGTGGGCTCAGAGCAGGGTGATCTCGCTGGGCGGCAGTGTCAGCCTCTTCTCCCGGGCGCCCAGCAGCCTCTCCATGTGCGCAGCCACCACGCGGCACAGCTCCAGGCCCTGGAGAGGGACACACCGGTGGTTAGTGACCTTGCCACCACTGTGAGAGCCCCGGCAGGGCCCCCCCGATGTCCCCAAGTGTCCCCGACCTGCTCCAGCTGCAGCTGGGTGATGCCCTGAGCCAGGAGGTCTCCCAGTGTGATCTCCACGTAGGGATAGCTGGATCCAGCCGTGGGCCGCTGTGTCCGCGTGGACTGGATCTCATTCAATGAGAACTTGGCGATGGGTTCCTGGGAGGGGGACAGGGGGGTGGCCACTGCACCCTGGGAACCCCTCCAAGGGGACCCCAGCTTGGACAGGGCTTGGAGAAAACTGGTCTAGTGGAAGGTGTCCCTGCCCATGGCAAAGGGGTGGGACTGGATGAGCTTTAAGGTTTGCTCCAACCCAAGCCATTCCATGATTCCATGTGTCCCACACAGCCCCACACCTACGTGGGTCTCCTTGCTGAGGAAGTTGAGGCCATTCTGGTTGACGGCCAGGATACAGGGCGAAACAATGGCATTGTTGCTGCAGCTCTGGATGTAGAAGAAGGACGAGCCGAACATGGGGTAGGCGCTCAGCAGCCCTGCAGGGCAGAGGACGGGGTCTCAAACCACTGCCACCCCAGGTGGCCTGCACTCAGGAGCAGCCAAGGGAAATGGGTGTCCCAAGTGGGGCCTGGAAGCAGCCTGTCCTGTCCTGCCAATCTATCCTGCTCTCCATGTGCAGCACCCCAAGCTCTGTGCAGGGACAAGGGCTGCCTGTCCTAGCAGCATCCCATCCTCCTCATCATCACCCTCCAGGCAGCATTGCATCCTCAGCAGGACTGCATCTCCAGCGGCATTACATCCTCATTAGCGCTATGTCCTCATCAGCATTGCATCCTCTCCCTGTGAATGTCACCTCCCTGTGCCCATCGCTGTCCCCTCACCCAGGAACTGTGCCCTGGCCTGGTGGGCGCTGAGTGCCTGGGCTTGCTGCACGTGCTGTGTCACCATCTGCAGCCAGGACTGGGGCTTCAGCAGGCGGAAGAGCTGCGGGGGGACATAGTCCTGCATCTCCCGCCTGTGGGGAGCCCGAGGTCAGGGTCAGTGGGTCCCAAGTCCCACAGGACCCGTGCTCCCCCCCTCCAGGTGCCCCGTCCCCTGCCGTACGCGGTGGGGAGGTGGTGGCGGTCCTTGGCTCGGTGCTGGAGGGCGGCCAGCTTGGCCACGTGTGGGAAGTGCTGCTCTCCCGGCCTCGCCGGCGGCAGGACGGTGAACAGCCCCTTGAGGTAGTCAGGCAGCACCTGGGGGAGGGGACAGAGCACAGGGACACGGCTTGGGGACAGGGCACGCTCTGAGGGTGACAGAGAGGTGGCCCTGGGGGAGGCTGATGGGGTGGCCCGACCTGGTTGTAGTGGACAGTGACGTAGAGCTCGTTGTCGAATTTGAGGGGCTGGCTCCAGACCACGCGGCGGCACCAGAAGGTGTAGCTGCTGTCCCGGAGCTCTGTCTCGGCTGCCACATCCAGGACGTATTCCCGGCGGGTCAGTGGCCGCACGCTCTGCCCTGTGCCACCCAGGAGTCAGGCCACCACACCACCTTGCGTGGCTGTCCCATCCTGTCTCGTCCTGTCCCGTCTGTCCCATCCCTGCCAGCTCCTCACCTCTGTCGGTCACCACGAAGAGCATGTACTCCTCCAAAGCCTCTGGATTCTGCAGCCCCATCTCACAGCACAGCTCCTCGATCACATCCAGAGCCACCTGGGCACAGGGACAGGTGGCTGGGACACTGCCATATGCCCCTGTTGTGCTCTGGGCCACCAACTTGACCTGAGCATTGAGGCTCATTCCCAGAGGATGAAGTGCCACAGCAGGGACAGCCAAAGGATGCAGCCCCCCCCCACAATCACACCCTCTGGATGCCCACAACTGAGGTGTCACTATAATCTTGGGATTCACTGATACTCCTGTCCCCTCTGGCTCACCGAGCACGTCTTGATCTTGAGGTGCCTCTCGATGCCACCGGGCAGGAGGAAGAGCTGGCGCTTGGCGCTGCGTCCAGCCTGCATAGGAGGACGAATTGGGGTGCAGGGGGGCCCTTCGCACAGCAAGAACCCACAGGACACCCCAAATCCTGCAGCTATCCCTAAGGAACCATCCCATTGGGATCATCCTGTCTCTTGCCCATCCTGTCCAGCTGAACCATTATGCCCCCACTCCATATCCACTGGGGACCTCTGAAGGCTCTGAGTATCCCCAAAGTGGTGAAGAGCAGACCCTAAGAAGGGCTGCGCTCTCTTGGGAAGATTCCCAGAAAGGATCAGCTCAGTTCCAGGGTGGTGTCTGAGGGGAGATCCCAAGCCCACAGGGGGACCTGACCCCATGTGGGTACCCAGAACTTCTAGGGGTGATCCCAAGCTGACACCAGCCCTGTTCCACCCCATGGGCACCCACGAGCCCCTGGCCTCACCACCATGGCCTTGAGCTCCATGCTGCTGGGGAAGAGGCTGCGGCCACCGAACTGCAGGGTTTTCCTCAGGTTCTGCTCGCAGGCTTTGGCGATGCCTGGTAGGAACAGGGATTGGGATGAAGGATGGGGCTGAGCTGCCGCTCTGGCTCTGTTAGGGCTCCTCCTGAGCTCTGTGACACCTGGGGTATCCTTTCCCAGCACCCAGCACCCTGGGGTGTGCACAGCCCCTACCATGGAAAGGCAGCTCCGGGTGCCTGCTAGCATCCTGCAGGAAGGCCAGGAGGAAGGGCTGGAGCACCTCAGAGCACTTGTAATAGGCAGCGAGGATGTAGAGCAGCCTCCAGCCCCTCTGGCAGCTGTCCCTGTGGGAACAGCCAGGGCTGATCCCCTAAGCAGGGTGCCTACGGTGGCACCCATCACCTTGGGGAGCAGCACAGCCCTCTGCAAGGATGAGGTGCCCGGGTGTCCCCCCAGGCTGGAGCAGGGTTACAAGTGTCCCAGTGCCAGCCTCTGCTGTCCTACATGGGTGAAGGGACTCACGGCTTGGAGCTGGTGTTGTTGGTGATCTGCTTGATGATCTGGCAGTACACCTCATCCCGCAGGACCTCCTGCTCTGCACACAGCTGGGGACAGGGACAGCTGCCACCTCTCTGCCACCCCCTGCCCAGGCCACCCCCAGGACTCACCACCCCAGTGATGGATTTACCTTGAGGATGGTGCAGACGGTGTCCAGCTCTGTCTGCCCTCGCAGGGGGTGGTCACCCATGAACTTCATCACAGCTGGGGACAACAAAGCCACACAATGACACAGCTCAGCATGTCCTTTCCCCAGGGTGAGCACATCCTGGGCACATGGAGCAGTGGGACCAGAACTAGACTCCCCCAGGACACCTTCTGTGCCCATCCCAGTCCAGTCCCACCATCCTCCAAGGACAGGGCTGGGGGTGGCTGAGGAACAGGGGGACAGGACACTCATGCCCTTGCCTACCTTGGAAAGCCTCAGCAGCCAGTTTGTTGAGGCCACCATCCACAAATTCAATGAGTGACTCCTGAATAGGAATCTGGAGTGGGGGGAGAGGGCCAGCTCTGGGACCCTGCTAGGACCTCAAAGGGACAGACAGCAGGACAAGGGCACCCCAGGACTCCCCTTCCCCCTACCTTGGTGAACGTCAGCATCTCCAGCACACTTGGCACCTTCATCCCACGGGAATCCCTGGCAGAGGAACAAGAGAGCAGGTGGGCACAGGTGTCCCCACCCTGGCATGTCCCTGTCCCACCGCTGGGCACTCACAGGTTCCCATGTCGTGCTGCACGGAAATGCCTCTGGGCAAAGGCCAGCATGGGACAGGCCCCAGTGACATCCCCGAGCTGCTCAACACCATCTCCCTCTGGACCCTCCAAAAAGGTGGCACTGGCTGGGGACACCTGAAGAGCAGGGCAGTGGGCACAGTGGCACAGCCAGCACTGGGGGACAGCCAGCACTGGGGGACATCCAGCACCAGGCACAACCAGCACTGGGGGACAGCCCCAGGCCAGGACTCACCTCAGTTTTCCTGTCCAGCTCCTGGGCAGCAGCAGTGGAGGCCACAGCCACAGCCACAGCTGCTGAAGCTGCCACCCTGCCCTGCTTGTCCCTGGGCTCCTCTTTCCTCTCCGCGGGCAAATGGACAAAGTCGGGAGCCGCGACGGGCTGGACATACTCAGCAGGGAAGAGCCCTGACCTGCCATGGATGGCCCCAAACTTCCACCCTGTGCCAGACAGATGGTGGGGATGGCCCCGGGCTGGCAGCCGTGGGGGCACCCCTAAAATTCTCTGCCTGCTCCCTCCTGCCTCTGCACTCCCAGCCCTTTTCAGGGATCTGGCCGTGGAAGCAGCTGCAGTTGGGCATCACTCAAGGGAAAGGTACAGACCAGGGGTCACAAAGCCTGTCACCTGAGGGACATGGGTGGCACCAGGGTGGGACCTGCAGGGGAGCATCTCCCTGCATCAGGTCAGTGCCAGAAAGACCCCAAACCATCCTGCTGAGGGGTGACAGAGGTAGGACCCTGCTCTGTGCCCCAGACCAAGGAGAGGACACAGCTCAGGGCACACCAGGGACACACACAGCGACAATGTGACACCCACCAAAATCCTGGGTGCCTGTCTTCAGCTCCTCCAGGTACATCACCTTCTTGCGGACCACGCAGCCATAGTAGTGGTCTGCAGGGACACCATGGGGACACCATGGGGACACCATGGGGACATAGGGTATCACAGGATGCAAGGCAAGTGCACAGCAACCTCCAGGGCAGGGCAAGCCATAATTCTGCTACCCCTGTGTCCCCCATCAAAGGCATTTTGGCATGGGGGGTTTGGGGGTTCCTCACCTCTCTCAGGGTGCTCCAGTGACTGCAGGTGGATGATGTCCCCTTTGTGGAAGCTGAGCTGGCCCCCATCCTCTGGGCTGTAGTTCCTCACAGCAACCACGTACTGGGAGTCCTAAGCACAGAGGGTCTGGCACAGCCCATGCACACAGGGACACCCACACCCCACCCAGCACAGGCACTTCAAGCACCCACAGCCTCAGGACCATTCCCCCAAATCCAGCCATGGTCCCATTCGCATAGTGCCCTCCCCTGCCCACACCAGCCCCATAAACACAGGCACACGGGCAGGGTCTGACCCCCAGGATAAACCCACCCTGGCCCCAGGGCACCCCCCACCTTCCTGAGCTCTGTGATGAAGTGATCGACCATGACTTTGACCTGGGGGGCTTTGGGGGAGAACAGGATGAGCTTCTCGCTGCGCAGGTTGAACTCCAGCATGTTCCTGGACGGCGTGGTCACGAAGAGCACGTCGGGGTAGCTGGGGCAGGGCGAGGGGAGGCTGAAACACGCGGTGGCATCTGTGGCACCCACAGTAGCCACCCCACCCTGGCCACCCCTACCTGTAGGCCCGCAGCACCCGCAGCTGCTCCCCGGAGACGTTGGTGCCCTTCACCATCCGCAGCAGCTTGATGCCAGTGTGGGACACGGCCAGGATCTGCACACCCGTCCCCACGCTGCCCTGTGGGCCACGACAGCACCTCAACCGGGGGCACGGTGACACAGTGCCCTCCATGCTGATCTGCCCCACAGCTGGACCCTCACCGTGGCAGGGAAGAGGCGAGAGAAATACACCTCGCAGCCATCCCGGGCCGCGGCGATGATCTCCCGCTTGACATTCTCGGTGGCCACGGGGCTGAAGGAGTCCAGCTTGTTTTCCGCTGTGGGGAGGGGGAAAGACCTCCTGTGAGCACCCGCTGCCTGGAGAGGATGTGGACAGTTCCCAGAGAAAGCAGGGATGCTCATGCCCTTCCCACGCCTGGCAGGACTGCGTTGCAGAGACAGATGTGCGTCCCCCAAGCAGCTGGCTGAGACCTGACACAACTTGTGATGTTGTGGAGCACTAAATTACAGGCAAAACTACCCAGCGTTAAGCAGAACCAGTCGTGGCTTGGAGATACCCAGGAGGTGAGGAGAGGCACGAGAGTGGCTGGGTGTGAGCCCCCAGGCAGGGAGCAGCAGGACACAGCGTTACCAAAGAGGGATTTCAAGCGGAGCCGCTCCTCCTGGCTGATCCGGATGCAGGTGTCAGACAGCACATCGTTGAAGATCTGGGAAAGGGGGTGAGGAGCACTGGGGTTGTGTGGGGAGGAGCAAAAAGCCTCCCAGCTTGCAACAGCCCCAGCTCCTCCATGGCAGTTTAACAGGGGAAGGCAGGATGGCCACAGTGGGATGAGTAAATCATCACCCCGCTGGGGAATACCCCATCTCCCAGGGGACCCCGGGGCCAGCTCGGTGCCTCACCTGCCGGAAGATGAGGTCGAGCAGCAGTGGGTTGTTGATGCTGTCCTTGGGGTAGAAAACCTGCCAGGAGAGAGACCAGGGCTTGCTGTAAACCCCCTTATCCCAGTAGGACCTTGGCACTAACCTGTCCCCAAGTGTCCCCATAATCTGTACCTCCTTCCGGATGAATATTTTCCAGGGCACGTTGTGGTAGGTGTAGAAGTCCTCGCTGCAGCTGCGGTGCAGCTGGGTCTGAACCTGCTGCGCCTCAGACGGGAGCTCCCGTGAGACAAAGACTGCAAAGGGACAGAGAGCCTTGCAATCCCTGAGGGAACCACCGGCAGCTGCCTCCACCTGGGGAAACTGAGGCACGGGGAGCAGCTCTCTGTGCCCACCAGGCATCAGCTGTGCCACTGGGAGAGCAAAGTGCCTCGCTCCACCGTGGTCCCCCCAGTGCCAGAGCTCTGCCTGGCAATACCTGGGGGCCGTGTGGCTGCAGGACGTCCTGTGGGTGCTCGCAGCTGGTACCTGGCACTTGGCACCGGCTTCACCGCAGCCACCACCTCCTTGGGCCCCTGCCAGGCACAGAAGGGCTGTGGTCAGTGCCAGTGACATCCCCAGCCTGGCCACGGGGACACAGGGGGAGGCCACATCCCTACCACAGCTGATGGCACCCGGGCTGCTGAGAGCTGCTCCTTCAGGATCTGCATGGCTTCCTCATGGGGGTCCAGCTTCTTCCCAAAGAGCTTGCTGCTGAGACAGCATCACACATCACCTGGACCCCAGCATCAGCTGCACCCCAGCATTCCCTGTACCTGACACCACCTGCAGCCCCATCGCTCGCTGCACCCGATCACTCGCTGCACCCCAGCATTCCCTACACCCCAACATCAGGAGCAGCACATGCACCCCCAGGCAGAAGAAGCCCGAGGCTTGGCTGGGGACCCAGGTGTGTGCACCTGTGGGGCTGGGAGCTGCGCGGGGCAGGCTGGCATTGCCGGATGATGTTGCGGATGTCGTGTGTGGGCCGCGGGAAGTGCTCCGAGTTGAGCCTGGAATGCCGCACCGGCTCTCCTGGCCACCGCTGGCCCACGGCTGCTGCAGGGCCAAGCACACAGTTCAGGGGCGCTGGCTCGGTGCCACGAGCCCCTGTGGCCACCCCATTGAACCGAGACCCCTTACTGGCTTTCTGTGAGTAGGGCCGGGGCTGGGGGACATGGGCTGGTGTCCCCTCTGCCACTCTGCCCTGCAAGAGACACGATGCTATCAACACCTGGCACCTCCAGCTGCTCCCATCCCCAGGAGCTGCCCCGGAGAGGTGTCCTGAAGCAGAAAAGGGGCTTGACCCCCCCCCAGCACTGACCGCGGGTCCGGGTGTCTGGTTGGCATCGGCCCGGCGCTGTGGGGACGGGTCTGGCTCTGTGCCTGTGACAGCAAAGAGGAGAGCTCGGTCAGAGCTGTGGGGCTCTGGGTGCAAGGATGCTCCCCACACCAGGGGAACAGACAAGGAAACTGAGGCAGGGAGCTGGGTGGGGATGTGGGAGCGCTCGAGGCTCTCACCCCTCGGCTGACGTGTCTCTGCAGCCACGGGAGGTTCGCTCTGGCTGGCATCAGTGCCACTGTTCCCCCCTCCCACGCCACCTCCTCCCTTCAGCCTCTGTGAGAGGATGGATGGCTTCTCCAGCTCCTGGGGGACAGGTGTCAGGGCACAGTGGCCAAGCCACTTGCACCCCAAAACGCCTCAGGCAGGGGGACACCCCTCTCACCCCATTGCCATAGGAGAGCACGGGGTCAAAGAGACTGTCCAGGTACCGGTCCAGACCCTTCTGGCTGCGTGGCTCCCCAAATTCCCCATCTGCGTGGAGACAAGGCATGAACCACTGGCATGGCAGGGCTTTGTCACGACTCTGGGGGACAGGAGTTGGGGGGAACGATGCCCTACCATGGGGGTGATATGCCTCTAAGGAGGGCAGTGTGGGGGCTTTCACAGATGGGGGAGGAGGCACTTCATCCAAATCAAATCCGTGTCCCAGCACCCTGCAGAGAAGGAGGATGGCACTCATCCAGCACCCCCTCAGGAGCCCAGCCACCCCTCCCAGCACCCATCCAGCCCAGTGCCAGGGCTCCCTCCACCAGCCCCATAGTGGGGCACCCATCCCTGCCCGGGTACCTACGGCCAGCTGTCCCTGCTGTGGCTCTCGGTCCCATCCCATGCGATGAGGAAGCAGGATTTCTGTCTGGGGAAACCCCGCAGCAGCTCGAGGTCAGAGACAAGGTCCAGGACATAGTCGTGTCCAGCCAGCTCAGCCCACTGGGCACCCGCCTTCATAGCCACGGTCCAGCCACGCCAGCCCTCTGCCAGCCCTCTGCCAACAGCCAGACACGGGGGATGGGCACAGGCTCCACGGGGACACCCTGCCCATGAGCTGGGCATTCAGGCTCCCAGAACACAGCCCCAGGTGACACCGTGACCCGCTGCGTGGGTGGCTGCCGAGCCAGCACCTACCTGTGCTTCAGGACATCCCCTGCCAGATCCTCGCCCGTGCTCCAGGAGTGGATGGGGCAGGAGAATTGGTCACCTGGGGATGGACGGGCGGTGAGCGGGTGCCACTAGCCCCTCCTGCCCCTGAGGGGGGTCACCCTGGGATCGCCCCTCGCCACCCCCACATTGCCCCCACCGTTGAAGCAGTGCAGGTCGAGGGCCATGCTGGCCTGCTGCCTGTTCGCTGTCCACTCCAGCAGCGAGGGCGGGAAGGTGCGAGCGGCTGCGGTGCCCAGCTGGGAGTGCGCCATGGCGTGCATCAGCTTGCGCTGGCACACCGGCTTGTAGCCAGCGAAGGCGTAGTCAGACACAAACCTGTGGGGAAGGGAGGAGGGACATGGGCAGGGTCATCTGTGCCAGGCTCGGACAGGGGACCACAAAGAGATTGAGAGCATCCCTGGAGGGATCTCAGTAGCCTCCTAAGCACACGTGCCAGGCTGGCCCAAGGCATCTGGGAGGGATCTCAGAGCACCTCTAGTGGGACTTGGCCGATATCCCTGGGCACATGTGCCAGGCTGGCCCTGGGCAACCTAGAGGGACATGGGCACATATGGCAGCTTGGCTAGAGGGATCATGAAGGGACCTCAGAGCATTCCCAACAGGACCTGGCCATATGTGCCAGGCTGGCCCAAGCAATCACGGAGGAACCAGTTGGGGCAGCATCCTCAGCTGTAGGTACCAGGAGAGCCCTGAAAATCCTTAGCAGTGCTCCCAGGCATGAGCATGGGTCTATTCCTGAGGGTCCAGCCACCCCGTTTGCCCACCCCAGAGCCCATCCCCAGCTCACTTGAGCAGGTACTTGTCGAAGGCAGTGGACGGGGGGAAGGCGCTGAGGCAGGTTGCCAGCAGCAGCCAGCCCCGCTCCTCGTTGTTGACGTTGGTGTTCCTCCACACCTGGTTGGCAGCTTGTGCCAGGAGCTCGTCCCGCAGCCCCGGCACTGACAGCCCCTTCTGCACGATGTAGTTGCCAAAGAGGGTCTCCTGCAGGCCGCCCAGCCCCGGGTCCCCCATGAACCGCAGGATCTGCCACAGGGACAGGCAGGTCCTCCCTCTGACCCCGGGCACAGAGAGGGCAGAGCACTGCTGTGACAGGCCCTGTGCCATCCCACCTTACCAGCTGGAAGAGGCTGAGAGCCTCTTGGCACAGCTCCTCATCCAGCCGGGTGAGGGGGGCTTTCAGTGGGGCTGTCAGCATCCCAAAGGCCGGTTCCTGCAGTGACACCCGCACCCATGGCTACCTGGGGACAGCCTCAGGCCACGAGGGGCTGGCCCCATGGTGCTGAGCACGGTGTTGATGCTGGGTGGAGCCTGTGGGGCTGCCAAAGGGCTGGGGTGGAGGATGGGGCCAGCAGCCTCTTGGGAGTGGGGCAGGGAGGGGCTCAGGCTGTGCTGGCAGCACTGGCACACATTGCCCAGAAAAGCTGTGGCTGCCCCATCCTTGTTCGAGGCCAGGTTGGACAGGGCTTGGAGCAACCTTGTCTAGTGGAAGGTGTCCCTGCCCACGGCAGGGGGTGTGGCTGGATGCTCTGTAAGTCCCTCCCAACCCAAACCATTCCGCGGTTTTATGCCAACACCTTGGCAAGGCCGAGAGCCTTATCCAGCCCCGGTGCTGTCATTCAGGATGCCGGGGACTGGGAAACACAGGGCAAAAATAGGGATGAGGAAGAGGAACGGGGCAAAGTGGCCGTGGATGGGGCCGGGGTCCCGGGAGCAAAGCGACCTGGTCTCCCGCCCCAGCGTTCCGGATCCGCCCCGCGTCGGGCGTCCAGGAGGGCTCAGCGGGTCTCTCTCCGATAACCTCAGCGGGGTCCCCCCGGCCTCTGGAGACGACAGGAACCCACGGGGAGGGAGGGAGGTGGCAGCCAGCTCCCCGCAGCACCACAGCCACCCCGGATCCAGCCTCTCTTGCTACCCGTTGTGTCCCCAGGGTGGGAGCCGGGGCAGAGCCCGGGGAGCCACCACAGGGACGCTGAACCTCACTGCTCCACCATGACCGGGGTGCCGGGGATTCCCCAAAAGCTGTCTGCCCGTCGGGAAAAGCTCCCCGCTGCCGGGCCGCGGCGCCCACCTTACCTGGAAGTGGCCCCGCACGTACTTGGCCATGGGGTAATCGTTGATGTCGAGCGGGAGGGTGAGCTGGGGGTCGGGCTGCAGCGCCGGCGGCGGCACCAACACCACGCAGCCGGCATTCACCTCCCGAGCGGCTGCGGCACAGCGGGGAGCTATGGCACGGCCGTCGAGGGGGGAACAAGGGCTGGGAGCGACGGCGGTGCGGGACTCGCTCACCTGCAGCGGCCTCCAGCAGCCCCATCAGCTCGGCCGGGATCTCCAGGTGGGTGACATCCACCACCTCCCTCCGCGTCAGCTCCTGCCGCCGCAGGACAGGGATGGAGCACTTGCCGTGCTGGTCCCTGCCCCAGCACGCACGGGATGGGCAGGGATGAGGGCACAGCAGCGCGGGCTGCACATGCATCACACGTGTGCTCCCACCAGTGCCGCACATCTTTACCTGCTTCATCCTCTCCTTCTCCTCCTCGGCCCGCCGGCGAGCATCCTCCTTCCTCTGCAAGCAGAGCAGCCGGGATGAGTCCCAGCGGAGGAAGGGAGACCCTGAGGCATCCCGGCACCCTGGGTTGCCATTGACGCCTCCCCAATATCAGCAGGGTTTTCACCCCAAAAAGGCACTGCCCATACCCAATGGGACACGGAGGAGGTGGGTGGCATGTGGGGGGGCTCGCAGTGTGGGGAGGCCACTGTACCATCTACACACCCACCACTGAACATGCAGCAGAGTGGCAGCAGGTCCCCTGCACCCCCTGGGATGTGACAGCCCCACCTCACCTTGAGGTACCTCCGGCGGTTCACGTAGATGTGCACCAGCGACCTGAACTTGATGAGCGTGTGCCGCATGCGCCGGTACCGCTGCCTGCGGGAGGGCACCCGTCACCCTCTGCCACCCACCCGTGCCCACCCGCCACCCCCAGGGACCCCTACCTGGCCAGGTATCCCCTCGCCCGGCTCTGCAGGAGGATGATCTTGCGGCGCAGGGAGCGGAAGCGCCGCTTGATGAAGAAGGTGCGAGCGTAGCGCTGGAGTGTGAGCGCGGCCAGGTGGTGGGCACGGGCTCGTTTGCTCTCCAGCGCCTGGTACAGCTGCTCCTTCAGGAAGAGCTGGGAGCAGGGGTGAGGCCATGAGCTCCCCGCCTTCCCCAGGGTATCACCAGAACCAAACACCCTCCCGGGACAGTACCTTGGTGACACCGACATAGTACATGCTGGGGTTAACGGGGCAGAGGCTCCTCAGCATCTCCACGCAGTTGGCTCCATTGGGAATGACATTGGACCACATATCAACGAGGCAGCGATACCTGGGCGAGCCCGTGACGCTGTCACCACACAGGGACACCAGCACAGACCCTCCCCGTGGTGACAAACACTGCACCTGGAGATGCAGCTTCTCCCAGAGCTGTGTGTTAACAAGAGGGGTTCCCAGCTCCCACTGTGGGGGAGCCCCAGCCCAAATGCTGCCCCCAAAACACCCACTGTGGTCTCCCCTCTCTGGGATGGCACCTGCGGCCCCCAGACACCTGTCAATGAAGACGAGGAAGGGGATGCGGATGGGGTAGCCCTCCTTGCGGATGCGGATCGTCTCCAGGATCCCCGAGTACCGCAGCTGGGTCCGGACCACGTCGGCCTCGAAGAGCCCCGGCTCCTGGGGTGGGGATGGGGAGAAGCATCAGCAGCTTCATGGGCAGAGCCCCACCTCCCTTGTGCCCAGGGCACTCCCAGTGCCAGCAGGGCAGGGAGCACCGGCACCAGCACAGGCAGGAGAGCCCTGGCTCTCACCTTCTTGTTGTTGGGTTTGATGCAGCGCACAAAGAAGGGGTTGCACCTGTGACACAGAGACCCTGTCAGCCACAGGGAACAGGGGACAAAGCCAGCCCAGCCACCTCGGGCTCAGGTCCAGTTCCCAACAGCCCAGTGGGTGGCCTGGCTGCCCACTCTGCCCACCCTGACCTCTCCATCTTCTCCACCAGCTCCAGGAGTGACTGCTGGAACCGTGCGGCCACGGTGGGAGCCTTGTACCGCCTTGTCCTGGTGCTGCTCCTCCTGATGAGGCTCCTCTGCCGGGCCATCACCTGGGCGTGGCCAAAGAAGAGGTTGGCCACCACCTTGGGGAGACAGGAAAGGTCAAGAGAGGAGGAAGGTGGCCGGAATGGTGCAGCTCTTCCACATCCTCTTTGCAGCCCGGCCACTCCTTTTTTGCCCAACCCTGAGCAAGTTGCATCCCCTAATTGTGGCTGGATTGCCTGGATAGGGATGAGGATGAGGATATGGGTAATACAGAGCACAGGAGCACCCCGCGTGCCTGTTTGACCCGCAAATGCTTGAGGGGTCAAAGCCCAGAGGATCCCGTGGGTGGAGCCAGAGGAATCCTCTGTTTCTGGTCTCCCTGGGCTTCACCAGCCATGGGACATGCTTGGCGACATGGAAAAGGATGTATGGACAGGGGCTATTGATGCCCAGTGTCACTGCAGAGCCAGCACTAGGCAGGGCCCTACCTTGGTCCTGCTGCTGATGAACAGGTCCAGCACATCCTGACGGACCTGGTCATAGTTTTTATCCAAAAACTTGTGAACCTGGCAAACAGCAAAACCTCACAGTGAGGAGCCTGGCAGGATGACAGGGTGAGGCAAGGAGCTCCAGGACCCCAGCCAGGAGCCCAGAGATGCATTTCTCTCCTTGGCGCAGGATAAACCTCCACTTTAACCTGCCTTAACATCCCCTTCTGGGCATCCCAATGTCACACACCTGGTAGGTCACCTTCCCTGCATAGTGCTTGATGGTGAATTCGGGCAGTGGCATCTTCGGCTTCGTGTACAGCGGGTTTGTCCCGTGGTGGTAGTGACACTTCTGGAGGAACGTGTGGTCAGTGGCCTGGGAAGGGACACAGCAGTGACACAGGGCTCGGGCATTCAGCAACAGGTTGGAACTGGCTGATCTTCCAACCCAAACCATTCTGCAGTTCCATGATATTTCTATGATTCCTTGGGCTTATCCAGCCTGAAGGAACTCAGGGAGTTTCCCAGGCTGTCCAGTACAGCCTAGGAGAAGAGCAGCCCTGGGCTGTGGTGACTCCCCAGCCACAGTGACCTTCCAGTGCTGGCAGCCTCTCACCTGGGGGAAGCAGCTCTGGTCATCCAGGATCCGGAGGATGCCGTAGGGTTTTTGGGAGATGAGGTCAATGCAGGGCTGGTTGTCGCTGAAGGGGATCTCCTTCCACTCAATCTGCTCCCGGATATACTCCTCCTGCAGGGTGGGCACCAGGTCAGCCCTGTGTGCCTGGCCCCACAGCAGTGCCCAACACCAAGGCAGAGCCCAGCACTGCCCACCAGCCCCACCTGCTCCTCCTGGAACACAATCCTGTTAAAGAAGAACTGCAGATACTCATTGGCGTAGTTGATGCACAGCTGCTCAAAGCTGTTGAAGTTGAGGTCCTGCGAGAAGGAAGATCCATGGAACCTGGGATGACGGAGCTGGGATCGAGCCAGGATGGAGATGGAGTGAATCCTGCTCACCTCAAAGCCGTAGATGTCCAGGATGGCGATGGAGAGGGCCTCCTGCCGAGGGTACACCAGCTTGTTGATGCGGTCCGTGAGCCAGCCGAAGAGCAGGGAGTAGAGGGTCTTGGCAATGGCATCCCTGGGGAGGGGAGAGATGAGCAGAGTGCTGGAGCTCTGGAATGGCACCAATGTACTCGATTGCCACAGCCAGCACCCACCACAGCATCAGTGTTAACCACCACAGAGTCTAATCCACAGTGGGGGACCCGATCATCCCCTTTCCCAGCTGGCATTTCACTTCCCACACCATCCCTGGGGGTCAGACCCCCCCCCCCCACGCCCTCCTGCAGTGCAGCTCCCCTTCCATCTACCTGGCATCCACGGCGCTTTCAACAGTCAGAGGGGTAAAAATCTTCTCCCGCTGCGTTTCCTGGGTAGGAAATGGCATGATGGGGTTTCAGCAACATCAGCTGTGGTCCTCAGGGGCCAGAGACCCCCTCCCAGCCTGTGCCCCCCTGCACTCACCGTCACCTTGAAGGTGATGGCTTTCTGCAGGCCCTCAGGGGACACCTGCAGCAGCTCAGCCACCGTCCTGATCTCCGTGGCACTCACCACCGTGGCCACCTCCTGGCAGTCGGTCTGCAGGACACAGCGATGCCGTGGGGTGGGGTGATCCCCTGTTTGCCACATCCCAAACCGTGCCCAGGGAGCACAGCTTGGCACCCCA
>VZSR01003816.1:4500818-4516423 GCA_013398615.1 Brachypodius melanocephalos
CCTGCTCCCGGCACAGCGGCCGGCTCCGGACCCCGCCGCCTGCCCCGGCTGGCTATTTACCTGTGCCCGGGTTTGGCGAGGTACATGCCCGTGCGTGGCTCCCTCGGGCGCCGGTGGCCGCCCGCTTGGCATGGCGCTGGGGCGGTGGCACCCGGCCCCGGGGCAGCCCGGCGGAGCTGCTCCTGCCTCCCGCGCACCCCGCGAGTCGGCAGCGCGGTGCCGGTGGCTGGGATGCGGCTGTAACCCAACCGCCAGGCTTGCGGCGCCATCAATAATGTAAGGGATGCACCACGCCAGCCCCGAGACTTTTCCGAAGGAGCAGGGAAGGGCCTCTGGAGCATCCCCCCAAGGGAACGCTGCAGGGACAGCACCGTTACCCCAAAACGGGACCCTGCCACCTCCCCACGCCTCGGGGCTTCCTCTGCCTCACCCTGAGGAATCAGCCTCTTCCTGCAGTCAGCACGGAGACGAACGGAGCCCAGGGATCCGTGAAGCCAAACGGCAGCACCAAGAGAGAGGTGACAACTCTGCAGAGCCCAGGGCAGCAGAGGGAACACACCCAAGGGAAACAATGCAAGATCCAACACCAGACCAAATTCCACAGCCCTGCTGGGAAGCACTGAGGAGCCCAGAGCCCGCAGGGGCACTCCTCATGCCATGCCAGATGGCAAGTATGTGCAGGGTGCCACACGTGCCCACACACAGCTGGCAAGAGGGGTTGCATGTGCCACACGTGTGACCCACGGCAGTGCCAGCAGCGTGTTTGTGCACACACGTGCCCAGGCACACGGTGACCACATCAAATGTTAATGCCAGACCTGGATTCCTGCGGCTGCAGCTCATCAAAGTTTAATCAGCAGTGGTGGGAACTCGCTGTCCCACATGGATCGCCTACAGGCAGCAGTGGGGTTGGTGTGGGCAGGGGTTGCACCCTTACAGGGGATGAGTTTGGGGAGACAGAAGAATTCAGCTGTGCAGCAGCTGGCAGAACCAAAGAACCAGCAGCAGCTGCTGGACTTAACCCATTGGTCTCCTCCAGGATGAGGAGAGCCCAAAGCTGGCACCTCTTGGCACTGTGTTGTCCCCAGCCTTGTCCTACCCTGCCACATCTACAGCAGAGGAGCATCCATCATGATCCCATGGCTTTGCCTGCATTAATTTCTGGGATAGGCCCATCCTGGTATGCGCAGATGGAGGCAGCTCTGGGGAGCAGGGTGGACAGAGGGACAGAGTGGGATGAGAGGCACCTGGCAGGCATCAGGAGAGGGTCTATGACAGAAACACAGGATCAGCAGGAGCCCTACCCGGCACTGTCACAGCCCATGCACAGGTCTGCCATGGCCACGGAGTCACATGGGCCTGACAGAGCCTGCCCTGCCAGGGGCACAGGCACCTACCACACTGCACAACCCCATCCCTCCTCCTGGCATGGGCACACAGAGCCTGGGCACCTTGATGTGGCAGGGAACCCCTTCAGACACAGATACAATCCTTGTCTCTCTGCTGGCAGAGAGCAAAGGGCACCACCCTGGTGAAAAGCTGGTGCAAGTCACCCCCTGCATCCCACCACTTGTGCACTCTTTGCCACCACTCCACTGCCCTCCAGGGTCCCTACCTCTGTCCCCCCACCCCAGGCAGGGCTCTTGGTGCCCTGGATGCTGGCACAGCTCCTGTGCTGTTGCCATGGCTGTGCCCGTGGTGCCTCCCTGCCCATGACAAGAGCTCTCCAAGGGAGGGAATAAAGGGAGAGAGAGGGCTTCACCCCACACAGATGCTGCCTTCCATGGTCCCAGCCTCCATACCACACCCCAAAAACACCTCCCTGCGTTCTACATCCTGGGCACAGGGTTCACTTGCCTTTGGAATGGCAGAGGGCCAAGAGGATTCTGTGCCCAGGTGCAGGGGGATGGAAGTAAATGCAGGGGGTCAGAGGGTCACCCACACTTGGTGGCTGTTTCCAGGGTGTCTGGGCACAGCTGCATCCAGCAGCAGCGCACAGGAGGGACCCTGGGTGCAAAACCTGGCAGTCTCTGCGGTGGCAATGGGTACCAAGGCTCTGGTAGAAGGTACCCAGAGCATCCTTTGGTCGGGTCAGTCCAGAGTGTCTCCAGCCACGTGGGTGAGGCAGAGAAAGCCACCTCACCCCGGGGGCACGGCCCGGGGCAGCCCCAGCGTCACTGCCGCAGCTTTCGGCTGCGGCGTGGCTGGATGCAGGGAGGGGATGGAGACTTTGGCCTCGGGGATTCACCCGCCCCAGCCCGGCAGGACTCACGGCTGCCCAGGACTGTACCTTCGGAGTGCCGGCATCGGCGGGCAGAGCTCCAGAGGCAGCAGCTCCACGTCTCCAGGCAGGTCTGCGGTCACCAGCCGGCCCCGGGTCCCCTTACAGCCTGTTTCCAGTTACAGCTGGAGCAGGGCTCCGTGCCACCACAACACACCACACCACGCCGGCCCTGGCGCTGCCTCCCGGGAGCTCCACGCTCTGGCACCACAGAGCCAGCCCAGGCACCTCCTGGCTGCGGCAGCACCTCTCACCACGTCCCCTTCGCTGTCTTCAGTTCTGCATCCTTGCATATCCTCTTTCAAACACCTGTGAGCAGGTGAGGAAGCTCAGCCACAGCTCTTGTCACTCCAGTGACAGCTCCAGGGATGCTGGGAGCACGGGATCAAATTGGACCCTTCCAGCACTGTGACAATGGCATAGCCCTCCAAGCCCCTAAGGCACAGTAGGGTCTTTCCTTGCTCCCCCAAGCACCCATCACCCCCCTGACCTGGCTAATTTCCACCCACTCCAGTTCTTGACTCCAAAATGAGGATGGGGACCCAGCACACGAGCAATACATGGCAGTCCCTGCCTGCCAGCTGCTGCCTGCTCCCCACGAGGGAGGTGTTATGGGAGGAGATAGGCCAGAGCAGATGCTGGAAGCACAGACCAGCTGGGCACGATGCTGGCGTGCACCCAGGAATATGCTGGCTGGCAGCCCTGGAGCCAGGTCACAGCCCTGTGCCATCACCTCAGTCCCAAAGCCAAGCCCAAGAGCTTTCCTGGGGCAAAATAACCCCGAGGTAAAAGGAATGTGGGGAAGGGGTGGTAGGAAACAGTGAGGTAGAGGGTTCCAGGCAAGGAGGGAGAGTTCAGGGGAGGCCGTTCTGCTCTGGAGGGCAGTGGGGATGTGGGGCTGTGGAGAAGGTAGGAAAGCAGAAGGTGAGATAAAGGAGGATAAAGCCAGCAAGCAGAGAGGCAGGGACAGGCAGAGGTGAGGGGACACCACACACCTTCACTGGGAGAACCTGACTTAAAAACCACCCTCAGGCACCGAGGTCCCTTCCCAGCAAAGCCACTGCAGCACCTGCGAGCCCGAGGGAGATGCCACCCATCTGGGGCACCCACAGCCACTCACCTGGGGAAGCCACTTGCCCTGCATGGCGTGGGGCTGCCTGGGTGCTCTGCCAGTGCCGTGCTCCAGCCCTGCTCCCCGCAGGCACCATCGCTGCTGCGCAGAGGGACACGATGCATATTTGATGACTGCTATTATTCTCATCTCCACTCATGAGCAGAGGGATGGGAGCTGATCTTCCCTCACAGAGCTGGGGGAGCAGTGGGGAGGGAATGGCTGGAGGGGTGAGGGCCCCCTCCTCCCATGGTCCCTGGTGACACAGCTGGACCATCCCACATCCCTCCCAAGATGTAGATGAGCCTCAGTGTAGCCCAGATGTGAACAGCTGGAAAATGGCCCTGACCCATTCTGGCCCCCAAACCAATGGAAGTTTAGAAGAAATCACAGAACATGAGAGTGAGGAACAAATGCACCTCCTCACACCCCTCTCCAAAGGTGGGCTGGGACCAACTAGCCGCAGAGGCTCTGGCAGGGATCTAGACACCCATTATCCCAAAAATACCCGAGCATCCTCTCCTCCCTGGACAAGCAGGACACTCCACCTGCCTTCACAACACACCATCCTCCCCATTCCATCATTGGGCTCCTGCATCCCACCGAACTGGGGAGCATTTTCCTGCAGTGATGGAGCCTGTGGCTCTGCCAAACGCAGGGGCAGGGAGAGCATCCTGCTGCAGCACCCGAGACGAGAAAACCTCCGCTTCCTTCTCCTGCAGGCAGGCACGTCCCAGCTGTAATGCGGTGGGTATTTATTATGCTGATTCCTCAGAACGCGAGGGCTTAACTGCAAATTACAATCAATAGCCCCAGTTCCCTCGGGGCAGGTTCATCATTTAGCAGGCGCAACCAGAGGAATTCAAAACTATTTGCCAGCCATAAATCCTCCTCTCCGCAGCCTCCCCAGCCAGCTCCGCGCCACTCGCGATGGCTGGTTGGGGTGACCCTTGTCAGCATTTGAGACAATTAAGCTGTCACTGCGGATCGTGACTCTTATATACGGCCCTGAGCAGCACTTTGAGATGTCACCGTGATGGGGTGAGGGGAGCTGGGTGAGGGGAGATGGCTGAGCCGAGCCCGCAGCAGCAACCATCTCTCATTGAATTAAATGAATGCATTTGGAGGCAGAGTCACTCTTTATTACCTTGCAAACGATTCCTGACTAAATTAAATTATAAGAGGAGTGTTCAGCCAATCAAACCTGCTTGATTGCCTGGAACAGGCATTTTAAACAGAGCACGCCTCGAGCCGTCGCTGGTTGCAGCGCTAGGTGGAGGGTGGCTGATGGGCTGTGGGGAGGCTGATCCACCCTGCTCCACACCTGGAGGGCTGCACGGCTCTGCTCAGGCAGGGAAAGGGCCCCAGGGATGGGGCAGGATGAGCACAGCCCCCTGGGAACAGCATGATCGAGCCTGGAGGCAGCTGGAAGAGAAAGGGAATGGCAGGAGCACAGAGCACCAGCAGGGCTGCTGAGAGCAGCTTTCTCTGAGCACCATACAGACAAGGCTTTCCTCCTACAGCAGAGAAATGCAGGGTTCTGCTCTTTCAGGGGCAAAGCCACAGCTCCTGCCTGCACCACCCTCCTGGAAAGCCCTTCTCCTAATACACAAAGACTCTTGACATTTCCCTTCAGCAGCTCCCCACTGAGAGGCTCTGGTCAATGCATAAAATCCCAGAAAGGTCTGGGTTGGCCCATGGGCAGGGATACCTTCCACCACTCCACGTTGCTCCAAGCCTTGGCCTGGGACACTTCCAGGGATGAGGCAGCCACAGCTTCTCTGAGCAGCCTGTGCCAGGGTCTCACCACTCTCACAGGGAAGAATTTCCTCCTAACACCTCATCTGTACCTCCCCTTTCAGTTTAAAACCATTCCCACTTTTCCTGTCAGTGCACGCCCTTGTGAAAAGTCCCTCTCCACCTTTTTTATAAGCCCCTTTAAATACTGAAGTGCTGCAGATTCCCCAGGAGGCTCTGGTACAACCCCAATGCTGCAGCAGATTTCCCCCTTGCCCTCGGGATCTTGTCTTTTCAGGACTGGGAGATCTCTTGGAGGCAAACTCACTCCAGCACGAACTGCAACGTTTGCTGCTTTTAACATAAGTGCAGAACAATTAGGGAAGCTCCTGGAATAAGGAATACTGCAATTAAATGGTGCATTTTCAAATGCAGCTATAAAGTTGCTGCCAAAAAAGCTACTCTCTCTGAAAAAAGAAGTTGGCTTCTTCTAGCTTAACTATTTTTACTTCATCCCCATTCCAATTTTGATCATGTATCTGTTCATTTTGAACAGGATAAAATGCCCATTTTCCTAAATGAAGCTAATTAGGCAGAGGGGGTTTTAACAGTGATATGCCAAAATCAATTTGAAACCCACACTGAGGTAGCACCAGCTATTCAAGGACAGGTTTTAGCAGGTAACACTGTGCATTTCAGCCTCACACCAAGCACCCCCCTGGCTCCCAGCACTACCTGGCCTGAGGATGAAGCCCTGTCAGCAGATCTGCCTGCCCGGCTCCGTGCCAAGGCTTGGCAGGCTGCAGGATTTGGACGGAAAAGTCAGAAACTCAGGGACAAAACGAAACCAAAATTAGTCTTTGTGAGGGCAACTCCGCCTGTGTGACCTTCACGGGAAATGGGAAGGGTGAGTTAATGTGCTGGAACAGCATCCCACCCTGCTCACACCGGGAAGGGCCAGCCTTCCACTGCCAGACAGGGATAATGGGGATAATTTGGAGCTTCTTCTCCACTCGCTGCCTCCGTGGTCAGGATTTCCTCTGCACTCCAGCTGTGAACAAAGCCAGGAACAGGGAAGGGAACTTACAGAGTTCAAAGTCACCTTCTTAGCTTGGGCACTGTGTGTAGTACCTATTTATGTCCCATCACCAGTCTCTTGCAGCCACTTCACCTTTTATTGCCCCCTACATCTCCTGAGATGGCATCCAGGATTCCTCAGGTGGCCAAAGGCAAAAAAGAGAGTTAGGAAACACACCAAGCCATCTACCCAACATTCACATGAAATAACAACTTTTTATTTTCTCAAATAAAATAATCCTTCCATTTCTGCTCAATCAGGTTGTGAGGGGTGAGGAGGAGCAAGGAGGAACCCTGCCCAGACAGGTGTCACGCCTGCCCTCACAGTTCTGCATCCACGTCAGACTGAACCTTTTTCCAATGAAAGAAAATAAAAGCTATTGGCAGCTCTTGATCCCAGAAGGCAGGAGCTGTCCTCTATCAGGCACTCTGAATTGTTTAGCAACAGTATTCAATGGAAAAGCATGATTACAAAAATCCCAGATTTCTGATGAACAATATCCAGACAAGCAATGTTTAACAGGGCTGGGGTAAAACTCGTGGTGTGGGGTGGTACCATGAACTCCAAAGAGCTGTGACTGGAATTTAGGGGCATGCTTGATGACACCTCCACCTTGGGGACTTAAGGACAGGACAACTCCTGCCCAACAAAGGAGGAAGCTCCCAAGGCAGCTCCTTAATGAGTGAGATGCCAGAAGTGAATCCTCACCCCAGACTACGGCTCTTTGATGATACCCCACTGCAGACTGGCCAGGCTAATTAACCATTACCAGTTTAATTTCTCATCTCTCAGTACCAGTTGGACCAGGATGTCCTACAAACCCCACTGCAAGGCTATGGAGAGGCACAGAGCGCCAGGTTTTAATGTTAATTGAGGTGGGACCATTAAAAATTGGGGTTGTCTCAGCTGCAGAGGCATGTCCAGTGAGCAGGGGAGGGAGAATTCTAATTCTGTTTCAGATCAATGCTTAAATTAAGTGAATGGATAAGCAGCAAAGCGTCAGCAATGTTCTCTCAGCCCAAAGCACAGGGCCAGATTTTTTCACACAAACTCTAACACTTCCCATTGGGAATGCACACGGATTCATGTGCAAACCCTACAAGGGGCAGGACACTGCTGGCTGTGGAACTATGTCCCAGAAGAAACCAGCTCCTTTTAAAGTTTTAAGAAACATCGCTTGGCCTGAAATGCTGCATCTTCCCCATCCCCACCTGCAAGCACAGTAGCCTCATTTTCTGCCTTTCTCCAGGAGAAGGAGCTTCACAGAAGCTTTCTTGGCTCTGGAACACATCTCTCTTTCTTTTTTTCTTTTTTTTTTTTTTCCCTCCTTTTTTTTTTGGTGTGTTTTGTTTTGTTTTTTACATGGTCAGTTCCAATTGCAGTGATTATAGGCAAGGCCAGGCACCAGCAGTTACTTCTTTACGATCTGAATGACATCTTCATGCTCCATCATATGGGTTAAACCCACTCTTTGAGGGCTGTACTTTGTGCTTGTTCCCTTTGAAGCAAAAAATGGGGAGAAGGGTTAGAAGACCAGTCAGAGATACCTGAGGACTGGGATTCCAGTTGCTGTCTAACACTTACCCACACCAAGGCATATTTGAACTGGCTGGCTAATGATCTGTGAATCCGATGGCACTGCAAGACAGACAGGCAGAAGTTGAAGCATTTACATGACACCACCTTGCAAGCAACTTTTTCAATACTCAGGAATTAAAAAGAAACTCAAGTCTATGCCAGAATTTACAATAAAGACTTTAGGAGGCAGTTAACAGCACCTGAAACCACACAGAACAGACACAGGAATCACCAGCCCACACAAAGCCCCATTCCACTGCTTCCATGTGCTTTTTCACTAGGCTGCATTAAATAATTACTGTTTAAAGCTTTTATAGCAGCTGTGAAAGAAGCCTGAGGCAGGTAAAATTGGTAAAGGCAACAAAAGGAGAAGCCCAACCAAACACTGACATGTCCTGAGCTTTATGAATCACAAATCACAGCAGGTCCAGGAGGAACTGCCTTCTGCACACAGGGAAATGTAAAAGATGCAGGAAAATTACCACGTGTTCCACAGAGGCCCCTTTCCGTAGAATAATGGCATCTGTAAAGTCTGGTCTCTCTGTGGAGAAGCAGAAGGGGGGAAAAAAGCATTGGATTTCTATCAAGTGTGTTCTAAAATGCTGACACCATCTCGCATCACCTTGCGCTTACTACTCCCAAATTCCTCCTTCCTGCTCCCAGACAGAACAGGGATCCAGGACCTAAAAAGCATCAAATCAGCTCTCCACTACCCACAAGTGCAATTACCCACTTCACACAGTCAGCAGCTTCCTCACAACCCACCTGATCTAACTCCATCCCAAACCTTTGACTTAAGAGAAACAAAACCACCCAAGTCAAAACACACCTGCTCAAGGAAAACCAAAATCCCCAAGATTTCAGAGCTTAACAGGCTCAGAAAACTCCCTGATCTCCTCACATCCACCCAAGTTCAGCTGTTCATAACCAAACAGGGCAAGTTATAGATGTGCCTTCATCATTGGGAGAAGCTGCAAGTGGGTTATAAAGCAAAAGGAGCATCAAAGGCATCTCCAAAGGCATGGGAATCACCAAATTTCTTGCAGCAGGAATAGGAAGCTTGTCCTGGATTGTGATGGGCTGAACAGTTCATCACAGCGTGCATAACAAGGAGAAAAACCTGTAAACTTGCACAATTTATTCCCTTATATCATGCAAAGCCTTGTGAAAATTCAGCTCTTGTAAAATACAACAGGAAAGCCATGGTGGGATACACACATGGCAGGATCAGACAGAGCAGGAAGCATTTCCCAAGAGCTGAAAGATGGTTAGGGAGGGTGTAATTCCAGCATTTCCAAGGCACCAGCCCTGCTGGCAGCCTGTCTGCCTTTCATGAGCAGCAGCAGCAGCAGCATTTGTGTCTTTCAAACCTTGTGTTCAGCTCATGATCACTTACGTCCCCTTTTCTTGGTGTAGATGCAGGTGAGTGCCAGGTATTCCCAGAGCTTTTCCAGCAAGTAGTCCAGGTTCAGCTTCATGCCACAGCTGAAAAACACCAGGATCATCTGTTTACTGCTGTTGTGATTTAGGGAACCAGAAGAACAAGGTCAAATGCCCTTATTAAAGTGCTGGAGAATGAGGGGAAAGTCTTTAATGAGGCAAGGAAAGGAAAAACACAAGGTAAAGTGACCTTAAACTGAAGGAGGGCAGGTTAGATATTAGAAAGAAATTCCTTACTAAAGGGGTGGAGAAGCACTGGAACAGGTTGCACAGAGTCTCTTGCTGCTCCATCCCTGGAATTGTTCAAGGCTAGGTTGGATGGGGCCTGAAGCAAACTGATCTAGTGGAGTCCCTGCCCATGGTAGGGGGTGGAATGAGATAAGCTTTAGGGTCCCTTCCAACCCAAACCATTCCATGATTCCAGAAGGGTGAACAGCTTTGAAGCAGCAAAGCCCCAACAGATCTATCAGCACTTCTAAGGAAACAAGCCAGATTATTTGACTCTGTCCTGCAGACAGCACAGACAAGCCAAGCTGTCTGTCTCTCCAGGGGAAGGAAATCTGGGAAAAGCTGCACACCAGCTCTGCTTCTCACCTCAGCAACCCTGGGAAAAGCTGGAGAAAGGGATGTGAAATGGACCCCACAGCAGGCAGAGCAGCAGAAGAGGCAATGGGACAGCTCCTACCTGATGACAACACTGTGGGGCCTCCGAGCAAGACGATCCACCTCCTCCATGGATATCTGGTCAATCTTGTTATAAACCTAAACCAAAGGGAAAACAACACAGCCCTTAGAAAGGCAACTCAGTAACGTAGAAATAACAAGGTAGCTCCAGCACCTGAAACAGCAACACGGATCCTTTTAGAAGATAAGCCAAGAACTCTCAGTAAAACAAACTATTAAAATTCAGAAGCCTGAATATAAATTTTGGTCTTTTAAAATTCTCCCTTTGGGATGACTTGGAACACGTTTTCTGGTGTCTTTGATTTCATACAGCCCCAGTGGCTACAAACAGAGCCCTAAAGGGACCTCTGGCACACAAGGGACCAGATGTGACAAGTTAAGCACAGAGCTGGCAGCAGGGGAGTCGGAGGCTCCGCACGTGGGAGCAAAGCCCCAGCACCAGGATTAGAAGCTCTGCTGCTCCAGGGCAGCACCAGCCACAAGAGGGCCCAGGGAACACACACAGCATGGCTGCACATCCAAAGCCTGTAAAAAAATCCCTGCCGAGCTATTTTCCACCTCCTAAATCCCAAATCGTTACTGTTTTAGGAGCCAAGAACAAGGGCATGGAGTAACAAGACAAGGGGGAATGGCTTTAAATTGAGAGGGCAGGGTTAGATGGGATATTGGGAAAAAATTCTTCCCTGTGAGGGCAGGGAGGCTCTGGCAAAGGTTGCTCAGAGAAGCTGTGGCTACTCCTGGATCCCTGGAAGAGTCCAAGGCCAGGTTAGACAGGGCTTGCAGCATCCTGGGATAGTGGAAGGTGTCCCTGCCCATGGCAGGGGTGGAATGAGATGAGCCTTAAGGTCCCTTCCCACTCAAACCATTCCATGATTTTGTGAAGTTCCAACATGTCCTTTGTCACAGAAAAGAGATGCTGGATGTGACAGAAGCCAGGCTGCCCAGGATACTCACATAGAGGCATGGCATGTAGACCCTGTTCCCTACAATCACATCAATGAACTCATCAGGAGAACAATCCTCTCTGAACAGGACCTCGGCGTTGAAGATTTCTGAGGTGGACACTGTCAAGGCCCAAATCCCAACACACCACATGGGCTGAGCTCTCTGGTGACAGCCTGTTGCCAACCAGCCATCACCAAAGTGACACCTAGGCTGTCCCACAGCAGGAAGCACTTGAACCATGAGCTGCTGATGGCTTATGGGTCACCCATTTTAGGAAAGGATACTGTATTCGTGGAGGATGAGCTGAACCAGCTTCTCAGAGCACTGAGTCAACGTGACAGTGGAGTTGAAGGAGATGCCTCCACCCTTTTTGGGCTGCAGGAAGCAAAAAAGCAACATAAGAACATTCTGCAAAACCCACAGCCCCCTCAACCTGCCCAACACAAGGGGCAGCTTTGAGCAGGCAGGCAGACAAGCTGTGCCTCCAGGAGCTCAGGAAGCCTCACCTTGAAGTAGATATTTGGTTTGCTTTTGTTCAGCCGGATCCCTACAGACTCCAGTTCCTTCTCCAGCAAGGCCCTGCAGGGACACACCACCTGTGAGGCTCAGCATGGCCAGGTGACACCCAGACCTTTCCCTAAACCCCCCCTAATGGAGATCAGAGTCTATGGTGGAAATCCAGGTTGACTGAGCACCTACCCCAGGATGCTTCTCATGGAATATAACCCCCATCTTGTACTCAATAATTCAATTCCTCATTCCCCAGGTGCTCTCCACAACTCCTCAGGGAGCTGGCACATTTTCTGGGCACATGGGAAGCCCAGAGCCCAGCCTAGCCCTCATGCCCAGCACACACTCACCTCTGTACCTCGCCCTTGGTGGCATCCAGCATCATGATAACAACATCTGCTGTCCTGGCCACAGCGATCACCTGCCGGCCCCTGCCCTTCCCTGGGGAGACAGGAGGTGGATGCACATCAGCAAGAGGAACCAGCTCAGTTCTGTGCCAGATGGGGACTCCTGCCCTGTGCAGCAGCTTGAAAGCAAGGGAAAAGATCCTGCAGTGCTGTTGTGGCTGCAGTCAGGCTGCTGGGAGCCCTGGCAGCAGCTGCAAGCAGCACAGAGAGCTCAGCAGAGATATCAGCGCCAGAAGGTGCCTTAGGAAACACAGGCATTGCTCTGGTGACCCAAGGGAATGGCTGGAGCTGTGTCAGGAGGGTTAGGTTGGATATTAGGAAAAGGTTCTTTCCCCAGAGGGTAGTGGGGCACTGACCAGGCTCCTCAGGGAATGGGCACAGCCCCAAGGGTGATAGAGCTCCAGGATAACACCAGGCACAGGGTGGGATGGTTGAGGTGTTCTGTGCAGGGCCAGGAGTTGGACTTGATGATTCCTGTGGGTCCCTTCCCACATGTTCCATGACTCCCTGACCTCCTAAGCTATTTTCAGACACATTCAGCCAATGAGGACAATGACAACCCAGAGAGACAAAGCCAACATCTCTTCCCAGAATCAGGAGTCGTGGGAGGACTGGCAGGAACTCAGAGAATTACTCAAACAAGGTTAGTGTTTAGCTGTAATTCCCCCTCTGCCTCTCCAGCATCTTTCTATAGATTTCCTCAGCACCAGAAAACAGATGAGCCACTTAACACTCAGGCAAGGAGGTGAGAAGTGACTTGGCTTGCTTTGGCTCCCACCTCCAGAAAACCATCTCTGTGCTACATATAGACCCTTCTGTGGGCTCAGGGATAGGAATCGTGCCTCACATAGGATCAAGGACTCAAAAATTTGGGAAGACAATGTAGGAACTCTTGGCCCAGGAAACGTGTATATATCTGAGACACCCAGGGGCACTACTGAGGGCAAATCCCTCCCGTACATGAACACAGACATGAGCCAACCTTGAGCTGCTCCTTCGATGATTCCAGGCAGATCCAGCAGCTGAATATTGGCTCCTTTGTACTGAAATGGAAGGATAGAAAGTTGAAAGCTTTTTGCAGGGCACCTGAGCTGCCCCAAAAGCCCCAAACACATGCTGGGGGTCCACATCCTGTGGAGAGTGGAACTGGATGGAACTGGCAGGCCAGGGGAACTCTGCACAAAGCTCATGGCTCTGTCCTGAGGCAAATTCCAGAGCTATGGGTTGTGTTCAGCAGCACACACAACTGTACATTAGATCCTGACTCCCTAAAGCATTCCGTGACTGCAGCTGGACAAAGCACCAGGAAATCAGCACAGCAGTCATGCATTCCCAAGTTGGGGGAACAGGAAGGAAAAACAACCCTTCTTTTCTTGGTCTAGTGAGAAAAATCAGTGATGAACAAATGCCACATCTCTTATTGTGACAGATCAAACTATTCAGGTGTGCTGCAGGTCTTACAGCACAAGAGAAAAAACCAGGAGACTCTCATTCCTAGGATTTGCAGGGCACTGGCTCTCTAGCTGTTGTTGCAGCTCACAGCTGTGCTTCAATGTGTAACAGTCAATTCCTTTCCCCAACAAAACAGTTATTTTCATTATTTAACTTCCTTTTCCATCCTGAGCCAGATTTCCTCATTACTCTTAGACACTCTTCAGTTTGATGCCCTTTATCATTTGTTTTACTGATGGATGCTGAGGTCACCACTAATAAAACCCCTCAAGGACAGGAGTAACTGCATTTGTTTTGAAAGTGATCACAGCACAGATTGCCTCTGTAAAGCTTCATTAAAAACAAATCTGTCAAGATTTGCAGCCAGCTGGTCACTGGCACTGACAATGGTTATACCAAATTCAGTTGAGAATTGCCATATTGCTCTGGTCAGTCCAAAAGCAGCACAAAAATCCTGATCAGGAAGCCAATCCCAAAGAGTTCAGGGAAATGCTACACCAGCACTCAAAAATTTAAAGCAAAAATCAGCTTTGGAGACCTTTGGCTGTCTCTGCTCCTTAGTGGCAGCACAAGTGGTGCTTAGTGGCTGGTACAAATACACATTTGCACAGCTGGAGGAGAATTTCTTACTTCTATGACTCCTGGGATGCATGTCAGCGTGGTGAACTCGTACGACGCGGCTTCACTGGCAGTCGAGGTCATCAAACTCAGAAATGTGGACTGAAATGCAAGAGATCAGCATCACCAGGCAGGAAAATGAAAAGGTTCAGCAAAACAAGCAACACCAAAGTGCTCCTCAGGCTGTGGAAGTTGTGTTGTGGCTGTTCCAGGCACAGGGACTGAAGTGGTGACACTGTCACGGAACTGAGGTAAATCCTGCATGCTCCCCTTTCCTCAGCAGTGCTGGAGTTGGTAAGAACAAATTTCAGGCTGTTCCCACAGGCAGAGCACACAGAATGAAGGAGTGTTTCCCCATCTCCAACCAAATCACAGAATCATGGAATGGTTTGGGTTGGAAGTGACCTTAAAGCTCATCCCATTCCACCCCTGCCATGGGCAGACACCTTCCACTATCTGCCCACCCTCACAGGGAAGAATTCCTTCCATATACCTCACCTAAATTTCCCTTCATCCAGTATGAACCCATTCTCCCTTTTCCTGCCACTTCAGTTCCTGCCAAAGAATCCCTTTCCAGCTTCCCTTCCAGGTGGAATCCCACAAGATGAGCTTTAAGGTGCCTCCCACCCCAAACTACTCCACGATTCTGTGACCCCCAACCTGCTCTGCAAACGACAGCCTGGAGACCCAGTGACCACAGCCCCTCACTGACCTTCCCCACAGAAGGAAAACCGATCAGTGCCACCCGGGCATCTCCTGATTTCATCACATCGAAGCCCTCGCCTTTGGCAGCCGGGGATTTGGAGGGTTCCAGCAGCTGAGCTCTGTACTTTGCAAGCTTTGCCTTCAGCAGGCCCAGGTGGTACTCGGTGGCTGCAATGACACAAACCCAACAGCTGGTTGGCAGAAAGCTGCTGGTGGTTCACTTCTGGGAAGGAGAACTTTCCTAAAAGGAAACATCTTGGTCATCTTAACCACTGGCAGGCACAGAGCTGCCCCCAGCTGTTCCTTCCATCAGCTTTTGGAACCCTGGCCTTCCAGGGAGCTGCACAAAGTCAGAGTGGAGGGAAACAGCCAAAAAATTCCCAGGTTAAAGGAGCAAGGCAGAGGGAGAGCAGGTGCAGGAATGAAGGGGTGAAGGACGCCAGTTCAAGAGAGAGATCACAGGGGGAGCAGCCCCTCTAGGAAACAGTCCTTCCTTACACCTGGTCACATTCAGCACTCCAAAAGGAACAGATTATTTTCCCCTCCTCTTACTCAGAGTTCACACGTGTTAAAGTACTTTACTGCCCTATTCTTAGCTAAACACTTGAATTTGCACCTGAACCAGAATAAAAGGAAAGTAGTTGTCTCACTTTGTAATAGGTGAAGGCATGAAATCAGGAGCTTATAGGTTTATTTCTGTTATTTACCACAGCCTACAGTCCCAGCAGCAGCTGTGGCAGAGCCCACGGGGAGCCCTCAGACCACTCAAACACCAGGAGCCTCCTGTGCCAGCGAGACTTGAGATGTCCCCTCCTCCTAGCTCCGGGGGTGCAGGAAAGAGGGCAGCCCCCACCCTCCCCAGGGCTTCACACACAGCCCCAGCCCAGCCCCAGCGCTCACCCTGCTCCCCAGCTCCCAGCACCCCCGATCCAGCCCTTTGTGTCCCCAAAGACCCCCCCCCAGCTTCACAAACCATCCCCACCCTGCCTCTCCCATAGCCGTGACCGGCACCTCTCTCCATAGATCCCCTCCCAGACCCCACAACCCCGAGACCCCCAC
>VZSR01003816.1:4516523-4546392 GCA_013398615.1 Brachypodius melanocephalos
GCCCCGCGAGCTGCGTTCCGCCCGCCGCCACCGCGGGGGCACCGGGAGGGTCCCCAGGGAGGTGACCCCGGTGGGGGCGAGAGCTACGGCGCGAACAGGAGGCTACGGAGGGACAGGCTCAAAGAGAAAGGTCTCAGAAAGCAGGGGAGGTGTTAAGGGGAGTCCCCGCACCGGGACTGCCTCCTCCTGCTCCTCTACTTAAGGCTGGATTCTGGAAGGACCGTGGAACCGGGGGGATCGGGCTCTTCTCGCAGGCAACCAGCGACAGGACACGAGGAAACAGCCTCAAGGGGGCCAGGGGAGGTTCAGGTTGGGAATTTCTTCTCAGGAAGGGTGATTAGGTATTGGAACAGGCTGTCCAGGGAGGTTGGTGGAGTCCCCATTCCTCGAGGTGTTCAGGGAAAGACTGGACGTGACACTCAGTGCCACCAAGCGAAAAGGTGGGGATCAGTCACAGGCTTGACTCGATGCTCTCAGAGATCTTTTCCAGCTTTAATGACTCTGACAGCCTGTGAATTAAGGCCATCAGAAGCTACTGGGATTCCTGAAGAAGCCTTCAAGGAAGGAGATGAAGCACAGCAATCCCCTGGAACCAGGAAGTGCTGTGGTGGACAAACACACACGGACACAGACCCCTTCAACAGAGTTCATGTTTAATTTGGATGTTGATCGCTCCACAAAACTCCTCCTCCGCCCCCACACGAACACCCTCTGCTCCCACAGAGACAGCCTGCTGCAGCCAGAGTGCTTCAAGAGACACCACATCCTCTCCCAAGCCCAAACACTCCATTTCTCACCTCTGCATCCCAAATCCTCCTCTGGGCTGTTCTCTCCCACCACACCACGACATACAGAACATCTCCCCTCAACTCAAACAGGTCAAAGAAAAGGAAAAACCAAAGCAAAGGCCTTTGAGGAGGGAAAATCCACACGCCAATAGCCCCTGCAAAACCTTCAGCTCCACAACCTGCTCTGCACCTGCCACTCATCATATCCAGACAGTCCTGGATCCAAGCTGAAATTCCCTTCAGGATGGTGGGAAGAAGGCAGGCACAGAGCAGGATGCTCTTTCCACACCCTTCTCACAACATATCAAGTCTTAAAAAACCCCCAACTTCATTGGTTTAGGGATAGTTACATGTGTTAAACACCCCCAGAACCATCCCAACACAGCTTCTGCCAACAAACAGGGTTAATTCAACTAAACCATACCAAAAATCCAAGTGTCCCACTGGCACTGACAGCCTGGGGAGCACAGGGACACTGGTGCCACCACCAGCATTGCACAGAGAGCTCCAGAGGGCTGGGAAGAGCCGATGGGGCTGGGTCCCTGCACTTCCCTACACAGCACCTGGGAAGGAGATTTCACCCCTACACTTGGTCACAGTGGAGCAGCACCACTGGTTTTCACCTAAAACCAGGACATCTCCCAGCACCATCTGTGAGGAAACCCCACTCCTCAAAAGGGGCTGAAACTCAAAGTTTCTCTGAGAGGAGCAAAATAAAACAGGAACACACTTTCCAACTGCTCTGCTCGCAGCCCCAAATCGCCTCAGCGCTGTCCCTGCACATCCTCCAGCAGCAACCAAGGCAGCTGCACACACTCCCTGGGAAGGGCCAGGTCTCTCCCTTCTCCCCCAGGCATCTCTCTCCACATGCGTTGGGGAAAAGGATTGATCCACGGAGAACACCACGCACAAGGTGGGTGAATTCCACATCATCTCCCAAGACCGGCCCGGCCACTTGTGCAAGCACTCAAAATCCCAAACTGGAATAGAGGTAAGGGGCTCTCCAAGCCCTGAATCCTTCCTCCTTAAGGCTTAAACAAGTGATAACTGCTGCCAAAAAGGAAGTTAGTTAAAAAGAAGCAAAACCCAAAGTACCTCACCCCGGCATGCAGAGGCTTCAATTCCCACCCTCAGGTGGAAAATCCATCCTCAGCACCAGCTGTGCCACATGTCTGCTTGGAGGAAGCTGGGCTTTAAAACAGCCAGAAAAAAAGGCAAACTAAACTCTCACAAAGCCCCTCAGGTGGGGCTGACAAGGTAAAAACACAACTGAGGCCAAGTTTTAAAGTGTCTTTAAAAAACCAACCCACACACATACACACACGCACACTTTGGCACAGGAGCCTTAAGTTATGTCACTTGGAACATTCAGAGTCAGAGGGAGCTACTGGGAAAGGGTTTTTTTAAAACTTTTTTCTTGTTTTTTCCTCATAAAAAGGTGTCAAGCAGTGGTGGTGAAGCAAGAAGGGGAAGTACAAACGCTGAGCGGTCCCAGGGTGACGCTGCTCAGCGCTTGCGCTCCGGTCACGTTCCCAAAGCTTAGCTGGATACACGGATATAAAAACACAGACATTCCTGGTTTTCAATGTGAAAACAGTAACATGGAATTGAGTATTGTGCATTTGCCATAGGGTCCTTTGGAAAAGGAACCATAAAAATAGATTTTTTTTTTAATAAAAGTCTTTTTTTTAACTTTTTTTTAACTTTTTTTTTTTTTTTTTTTGACCCTTAACTTAAGTAAAGAGCAAATATACACCTACAAGCAGAGTTCAGATCCACTTTACTGAGAGCCTGGAAGTCCGTACATCAAATTAATTCCCAATGGCGTATCCAGACACCGGAACAGCTTCCAGCTCCAAAGGGCCGGTGCTCCTGAAAGATCTGCAGCTCCAGCTAACCTTGTTAGCCAGCAAAGCCTCATTCCAGCCTCACCTCAGCCAACACTCCCCAACAGACTCCACAGCTGAGCCTCACACCCAGCACCTGGCTCTGGGAGCATCAGAACTGGAAATCTGGGCAAGAAACCTGAATCCTGGTGATTTCAACCCATTTCAGGATATAACAAGGAAAACATAAGCCTTGAGCTTACATTTCCTTATTACTCAGAGGCCAGAGTACTGATTCCAGCTACTGAGAAACAGCTTCCAGAGGAGAGCCGGGAGGAACTTCAGTGACAGAGAAACGAGCTGTGCAACAAGAAAGTGCATTAAAGTAGCTTAAAACCAGAGTAAAGATCAAATGGCCACTCGACAGGAGGGAGAATCAAGCTCCAGCAGCTCCTCAGGCTGAGTGAGTTAACATCCAGGCTCTCTCTCTCGCTCTCTTGAGTCCAAGGGGCAGGAGAGAAGCGTGCATTGCTGTGCTCCCACAGGGACACAGTTCTCCTGGCAGGCCATGCTCTCCTGCCTGGTTTGCTTCTGGGCGCTATCAGATCTGTTCAGCTGTCATCGGAACTCGTAGATAGGAGCGCTGTGCTCGGGAACGTGCGTTAAATTCAATGACTGATACCTGGCAGGGAAGGAAGAGAGGGAGGAGAGAATTACATGGAGATTCTGCTTGGCAGCCACAGAGCAGACACTGTGCTGGCTGCTCTTCTCCCCCCTTTACAGTCCCAGAGTGTTCAGGCACCCAACACCCACTTCCCACAGTGCCAAAATCCTGATAGGACTCAGCAACTCCCTGACAGGAGGGTGCAGCCAGGTGGGGTCAGTCTCTTTTCCCACACAACTAATGAGAGGACAAGGGAACGCAGCCTCAAGTTGTGCCAGGAGAGGTTCAGGTTGGATATGATGCAAAAATTCCTCACTGGAAGAGTGGTTTAGACCTGGAATGGCCTGCCCAGGGAAGTGGCAGAGTTACCATCCCTGAAGTGTTCAGAAATCAAACAGACATTGCATTTACGGTTTAGCTGGAATGGTGGTAGGCAGTCAAAGGTTGGACTCGATTTTGGAGGTTTTTTCCAACCTTAGTGATCTTGTAATTCCCACTCTGGTCCCTCTGAACCATCTGCAACGAGGCAGTGTTCCAGGTGGGCTGACTGTGGTGGTTTTTTGGACTCCCTTTGAAGTTCAATAACTTTCAAGTTCAAACAGTGTTTGCTACAAGTGCAAATTACACTGGAGTCTTTCAAAGCTCAGCTTGAGGGAATGTATCTGAAAGCCTCCTGGTTCCTTCCCTCCCCCTGAGAGCTTCCAGCCATACACCTGCTGTTCATGACAATGATCCAAGGGAAAAGAGCTCTCCACAGCTACTTGTCTCCAACAAAAAAACCTACCAATTAGCTTTGACTGTTCTCTTGTCTTAACAGCAACACCCCAATGACCTCTGAATACAAAGCATTGGCCTGACGAGATTTCTGCCTGAAGGGAGCATCGGCCAAGCCGTTCCTTAGGAGAGAGAACTGAGCTCCCTCCCAGCACTTCTCCCGACCCTGTATCATCTTCCCTCCTCTACCCTGCCAGCCAAAATTTCCTTCCCTTTTCCATAAGGGCAGCACTTTATACCACAGCTGGTATGGACTGCAGCAGCCTGCTCAGGCCAGTCATGGCCCACACCCCTCCCTTCTGCCCCAAGGTCCAACCACCAGCCTGAATCTCCTGCCTGGACACTCCCAAGGTTGTGGACAAGCAGCAGAGGAGTCACAGCTTGGTTTAAGTCTTCAGGAGGCAGGGAGCTTCCTTACCATTCTGAACTCCTATGGTAGTAATAGCCCTCTATAGATGCTGCTGACTTCTGGAAGCAGATGTAATAGAAACCAGCAAAGGAAGCACCACTGATGTCCTTGATGGTGTGGTCTGGGACTAGAAACTGCTCCTGCGTGCAAAACACAGGCTGTATTTTAGAATGTTGGTCAAATACAGCCCCACCCCAATCCGCCCTCCCAAACCAATACTGGCACCCACTAACATGAAGACATTCCTGGCTGAGCACTCCCTGCACTCTCAGCAGGCCAGAGCAGAGACCAAAGTGCCCCTTCAGCAGCTGCCACTGCAAGCACCTCACAGGGAAGCAGATAACTGAGAATAGAATGAGTTTTAAGAGTGCAGGAGATCAGTTTCAGCTCAACGCCTGTCTCCTGCAAACCAGAAGCCCATTGCAAAATTGGGAGTCAGAGCCTGAGAATGAAGAGAAGGCTCCAGGCAGTTCTCACTGCAGATTTTCAACACTTATGGGAAGGCTGGAGAGGGACTTTGCACATGGGCATGGAGTGACAGGAAAAGGGGAAATGGCTGCCCATTGCCAGAGGGCAGGGTTAGATGCGATATTTGGAAAAAATTCTTCCCTGTGAGGGTGGGGGGGCCCTGGCACAGGGTACCCAGAGAAGCTGTGGCTGCCCCATCCCTGGAAGTGTCCGAGGCCAGGCTGGACAAGGTTTGGAGCCTGGGATAGTGGGAGGCGTCCCTGCCCATGGCAGGGGCGGAATGAGATGAGCTTTAACGTTCCTTCCAATCCAAACCAGTCTATGGTGACTCTGTGATGATCCCAGCTGAAGAACAGAGCTGCAGACTGGCCAGTCTGCATCAAACACAGGCCCCATACAGAGACTGGGTCCAATTCTCTCATCCTCTGGAGCATCACCAAACAAGATTTTCCTGTTGTGTTTTTGGCCATGACTGCAGCCCTTAAGGACATAATTAGCTGGCTAGACACGAGTCACACTGGAGCTTTCAAGAACCGTGGGTTTTGGGGTTGGCAGAGCGAGATTTTTCATTAAACCATCAGAGCTGGATTAACTCTCAGACACCTCAAGTCTCTGTCAGTGCCTTGCAATCAGCTCATCAGAGAAGGAGACAGGCAGCGTTTACCTTCCATCTCATGAAGACGTAGTCCCCATTTTTTAGATCTTCATAATCAAAGTCATCAGAGTTAAATGTTTTTGCATACTGGTAAAAAGCCTGGAACTTTCCCTGAAACCAAAAAAGAAAAGGAAAAAAAAAGTATGCTTATTCCAGGAATAGAAGTTCTAGTACCAGCTGCTATTTAGGAAGGAAATCTAGTGACACTCACAGCAATATCCAGCCTGGCTGGAGAAGCTCCTGCACTTCCAGAGGAAGGTATTTTGACAGAAATGTAACAAACGTCAAAGCTTGGCAAACAACAGCCAGGGTAAAGGTGGGGACGTGATCAGGTGGCTGCTGTGGCCTCAAAACACAACATTAGGTCCACCCTGCCCTGAGCAGGGACACAGGTACCAAGTGCCCTACCTGTGCTAAGTGGGATCCCTTTCCCATTCTCCATTCCATTTTGCAATAAGTCTCCAAAAATAAGGAGTGTGTTCTCTTAGGGGGTCCAAGAGATGGGGATTGCTCCTGCTCCCTTCCAACCCCGTGGCAAACAAGTGGAAAACAAGACATCCCCTCCCTCATCACTGATCACAACTTGCTGAAGAGACCTCTATTTGAAAAGATCCCAGTGGGAGAAGGAGGGAGACAGCCAGAAAGATCTCCAGGCCCTTCTTCCAGCTCTTACAAGGGCACACATTGCTCCTCTCCTCCAAGCCAGCAGCCTAGGCCCACCCTCTGCCGCAGATTAATTTACCCAGTGTTTACGATCCACGTCCTCATCGGCGTCCCACTTGCGCGTTAGGAACGGGTGTTTCTTACTGATTATCTCGCCCTCGAAGAACGTGGTGAGGGTTGGGTACTCCTGGCAGAGGCGAGACAAAGGTGAGGTCACAATTGTCACCTACACACACAAACCCGAGAGCAGACAAAGCTCCATGCACTCAGCAGAAAGCATCTCCCAGTGAGAGCTCTGGGCAATCTGAGGTTGCTGGTCCCATTCCTCAACTGACAACCTGTGATCAAATCTACAACGTGCTCAATCCCTCCACTTCCTATTTCTGGCAGCAGCTTCTCCCATCCCACCAGGAAAAAAAAAAAAAAGAAAAGGAAAAAAAAAAAAGAAAAAAAAGCCTTTACACAGCCCCTTTTTGTGTTGTTTTGCAGGTAATGCTCACCTCTGTAAGGCCTTTAATCTTCAAGTATCCACAGAGATAGGAGTTTTCCATATCCACATGCTGGAAAAGAGTGCAAAGTCCAACCATAAAAATAGGCATGAAGGTGCATGCCTGATCCAAAGCAGTTTCTAACCCTCCTAAGGACAATTTCACCTCCAGCTGGTACACACTGTCGAGCTCACTGCTCAATATTCACACTGCCAGCCCACTTCCATGATGAGAACCAGCTGGAAAGATCATTTGCAGGTGCCCAGCTCACCTCTGGCAGCCTCCACATCCCAGACCTGCTCCCAAGGCAACACCCTCTGCCCAGAATTCTCCAGCAGGAAGCAAATCCCCTTTCCTGCCAGAAGGGATCTGACTCTCACTGTTCCCCAAGAAAAAGCATCCCTGGAAGAATCATCCACACCCCCAGCATTTTACAGGAGGCCTTTCTCCTAAATCTAAAGCTTTTATGCCACCTATGGTTTGAGTTATCAGGCTGCATCTCTCTGCTCCTGCTGTGAAGAAACTAAACTAGGCAAGGTTTTGCCTGCTTCTTTAAAAGCAGGGATTTTCCAAGCTTTTCCCTGACATCTCCAGATCCGCTTTCAAAACATGCAGCGAGTTATTCAGGGAAGTGCAAACCTCTGCCGTGAGAAGATGGATCTTCTCCACCTGTGATCAAAGCACAGCAACGTTTCCCTGTGCTCAGCACAGGGAGAGCAGGCAGCCCCCTCTCCTCAGCTGACACAAGCAAAACAGACACGTTTTTGGCACAAAAGCAGCGTTTTTAAGCACAAAACCACAGCCAGCCCCTGCGAGGTGGCAGCGTGTAGTGAAGCTGAGCAGCCATGGGATGTCCCCACCGCAACAAATCCCACCAGGAACGTGGAGAATCGAACATAAAAATACCCCGCCGGCTTGGAATCATCACAGAATCACTGAGGCTGGAAAAGATCTATGAGATCATCCAGCCCATCCTGTGACTGATTCACCACCTTGTCAACTAGACCACAGCACTGAGTGCCACGTCCAGTCTTTCCTTAAACACCTCCAGGGATGGTGACTCCACCACCTCCCTAGGCAGTCCGTTCCAATGTTTAATGGCCTTTTCTGTGAAGAAATTTCTCTTAATATCGAGGGATGAGGTGATGCAGGTGCTGTCGCAAGGAGCCGGCAGGCGGGAACGGCCACCGCGGCCTGAAGCGAGTGAAGGACCCGCTTGCCTCAGGCCGCGGCGGCCGTTCCCGCCCCGCCAGGGCCCGTCTCGCCCCGCCGTCCCCCTCACCTGCATGACGACCTCCACCTCGTAGGCGTTGCCTTTGCTGCGCTGCTGCCCGCGGAATTTGGCCCCGCTGTAGAGCAGCGAAGTGGCCACTCCGGGCTGCGCCGTGTTGATGGGGGGCGGCGGCACCAGGCTGCTGGCGGCCGCTCCGGTAGCAGGGGAAGAGGTCGAGCTCCCCGCCCCTCCAGCGCGGCGTCTCTCGCTCCGAACCGGCATCTCGGGGGGATCCCCGGGCGCCAGCGTGGCCGGGGCCGGGGTGCGGCCGGGGGACGCCACCCGCTCGGCTCCGCTCGCTCCCTCACGCCGCGGCCGCCTCTGGGTCGGGGCCTCCCGGCAGCGCCTCCGCGCGCTCCCATTGGCCCCCGCGCGCGTGCCTGAGGGGCGTCCCCTGACTCTGATTGGGGGCTAACGCGGTGCTGGGCGTTCATTGGCTGTGCTACTGCCGCGCACTGCTGGGAAATGTAGGCTTTTTATCCAGGCGGCGCGGATTGGTTGCGACCGCCGGCAAGATGGCGGCGCCCAGCGAGCGGCGCTGAGCGCGGTCAGGACGAGGTTGCTATGTCGTCTGTCGGGATGTGGCGCGGCTGTCGCCGGCTGTGGTGGGCCCACTCTCCGCCCGCTCGGCTCCCCCGACCGCCTCCTGCAGCTGCCGGGAGCTGCCCGGTGGGGCCATGCGGGCGCCGGGCCTATGCCCCACCGGCAGGTGAGGGAGCACCGGGGCGGCTCCAGCTCCGCTTTGGGGAGTGGGGATCCTTCCCTCGGGACCCTCATCCCGGGGTCACCCAGGGCAGGGCTGGGATCGGCACGGCCTCGCGGGGACTGCACTCTCCAGGGCCGCTGAGTGGCCCCGGTGCTGGGGCTCCCCTCATGCCCTCTCCCTGGCGTTGATTTGTGTTTGGAGCGGGCAGGGTTCAATGGCAGCACGGCCGAGCCCTCACTGGACTCAGTGTGTTACTCTTGTTTCTGTGTTTTGTTGGGGTTTAGAGATTTTGAGGGAATGAGACTCAGACGAGGGGGTTCAGGTATGTTCTGGTCCACATATGCCATCCAAAGACTTTGCTGGAATCGTGTGGGTTTGAGAACAGTAAAATTAATCTCATTTTGTCGGAGGTGAGGCTGCAGGGTCGCAGTGACTCGTGGCAAGGTTTTGGGAGCCACTGATGAGCCTCGGGGCTCCTTTGGGGTACACACTCTTTAATATGTTTTTAGAACTGTGCCTGAGGTTCTTTCTGAGGCCCCGAAGCTCGCAGGTCTCTGAGCCCGAGTAAACCCTTCCATTTCCCCAGCGGGAATATGCTTTTTTTACCTGGAATAGCAGACCTGCAGCCTGACCTGCTTGCTGTGCCCTTCACGAGACAGATTTATGGGTTTGGGATTTACAACCTGGTTGCTGTTGTCAAGGGAATGGCTCGTGGGTTCCTCTTGCCTTGTGGGAGGGATGTGAGCCTTTGGAATGTGTGTAATCCTGCTCTCACGTGTTAGGAGTGCATGTAGGAGTGCTGGTAGCAAAGAATGCTGCTGCTAAAATGAGACCTGAAGTTTCCTCAGGCTCACCTAGTTGGTGGGGCAGGTATATTCCTGAGCTGGACTGGGATGTTTGGGCTGCAGGGAGGAGTTTCCTTCAGGGATTAATTTGTCCAGTGTGACTGTAGCTGTAGAATCTGGGAAGGTTGACCCTGAAGCAAAACTGAGGAATGGTGGGACAGGTCTGCTCGGGAAACCAGCCCTGCCACACTGAGGCAGCTGAGCCCCCAGCCTGGCAGGAGTGTAGCTGGTTCTCTTTGTTCCCTGCTGTGCACAGCAGCATTGGGATTGTCACCAGTTTTGTGGTGTTTCCTGGCTGAGTGGAGCTCACTGGAGCTCACAGTTCAGAAACTGTGGATGAAGGGCTGGATTTTTGACAGCACCAAAGCTCTGTGTGTTCTGAGCTATGGTGGGGAGCAGGGAAAGGGGCTGAACGTTCTCTCTTTGCCCTCTGAATGTTCTCTTTGCCCTCTGTTTCTGTTCCCAGAGAGGAAAAGGTTCTACCAGAATGTGAGCATCTCTCAAGGGGAAGGTGAGTGCAGGATGGGATGGAGGGGCTGATCCCTGGTAGAGGTGTCATCACCCCACGCCACATCAGTGTGGCACCTGCAGCCCAGGCTGTGCCAGTGGCATGTTTGTCACCAGCTGCCGAGCCCCTTCCTCATCTACAGCAAAGCTGCATGGTGGGAAGCAGCTTCCAAGACCAAGCATATCCAAGTAATGGTGGGAAGTCCAAGACCAAGTCCTGGTCCCTTGCTCCTGTCAGCTCCAGCTCAGAATCTGCTCCCGCTGTGGGGTTGTCTGTTGTTCCTTAGTGCCTGCTCCTCTTTGATTCCCCAGGATTTCTACTCTGATTCCCCAGGAGGCTTTGAAATAAACCTGGACCACCGAAAGCTGAAAACGCCCCAGGCCAAGCTCTTCACGGTCCCCAGCGAGGCCTTGGCCATTGCAGTGGCAACCGAGTGGGATTCCCAGAAAGACACCATCAAGTTCTACACAATGCACCTGGTGAGCACAGCAGGGTGGAATGCTGAGAGCTCCAAATGCAGAATGTGAAGGCAGCAGGTTGTCCTGCTCCTAATGAGCAGAAAGTTAGGACTTTCTTTAGGCTGGCTGGGTGCCTGTCTAAAGGGAATCTGTGTCACTGAGGGAACTTGAGAAGGGGCTGGATAGTGTTATTGGGAATAGTGAGGGGCAGGGGGAAACAGTGAGCTCTGGAGCAGTCCATGGCCCTTTTCCTCTACTGCTTAATGGGCTGTTTCCAGAGATTCTGAAAGATTTGAGAAGATACCTATTACATGAGCCATTTCTGTGGCCCTGCACGCCTCGGTTGTTCATCTGCCACAAATCCCTCTGCTTCTTCTTGGCATTGTACCACTGAAGTTGCTCAAGCCTGGAATAACAGCAGTTTCAACTGCCTTTATCCCCAGACCACTCTGTGCAACACGGCGCTGGACAATCCCACGCAGCGAAACAAAACGCAGCTGATCCGAGCAGCTGTGAAGTTCCTGGAGACAGACACAGTCTGGTACGAGATGGGGGCCCAGCTGGATTTTGGAAAGAGGGTTGGGTAAAGTGAGGGAAAGCATCTACTCTCACCCAGTTGTGGCATGGCTCTGATCTGTGCTGGTTTTTGCCTGAAGGTTTGAATTAGTTTAGATCAGTCCTGCACTGAAAAGCACTGAATCTGGGAAAGAGCTGGGGGATTGTTCCCTGTCACTGCTGCCTGGGTGGACAGCCGGTCTCTGTTCCACTTGCTGTGGGTCTGGTGGGGTCAGTGTCCTTCCCAGAGATGTGTCCCAGCCTGGGAGTCACCATCCAGTGTGTTTTTGTTCTGTGATGTCCCAGCTATCGTGTGGAGGAGCCTCCAGCCTTGGCAGAACTACAGAAGAATGAATGGGATCCTGTGGTCACCTGGGCTGAGAAAAGGTGAGAGCTCAAAGGGTTCCTGGCTGCTTAAGGCCCTGCCCTGCTGAGCCCAGGAGCTTTGGTGCTTGTGACTGCCAGGGCCACAAGCTCCATGAGCCCTGGGCCTTTCCCCTGGGCTTTGCTAAGGGTTTGAGTGATCATTCCAGGTACAATGTGACAATTGGCTCCTCGACCAGCATCCTGGGGCCAAACATTCCAGCCAGCACCAAGGAGACCTTCGTCAGCCACCTGGCATCCTACAACATGTGGGCCCTGCAAGGTGAGCGGGGCTGGGCCAGTGAGGAGGTGGTTTACTCTCTCCATGGGGCAGGAGAGTGACTGTAATGTTTTTCTTCTCCTGCTCCAAGTGTGGAGGTTTATGTTTTAAATCTGCAGGCCAGGCCCTGACCTGCTTTTGTCACAGGCAGGGATTCTGTTCAGTACCACTGGTGTTCAGGATCTGACTGTGCTGTCCCATGAGCTGCTTCCTCTGCCTTAGCACAAATAACTTCCTTAATGCCAAACCTTCTGATGATTTAATCCCTAGCTTTGTTGTTACCAGGAAAAGAAATCAGGCTTAGTATTCCAAAGTGCCCACACTATGTGCAGTGTCTTTGTTTTTTCATCCTTATATCCCACTTAATCTTGCCTGAATCATCTGAATGACATCGAAAGATAAAGAAATGGAGGTTTGCTTTGCTCCAGACCTGAATGAGCAGCAGGCAGTGAAACTCACAAAAGACACAGAATGCTTGAGCCTGGATATCTCTTCCCTTTGCACTGGGAAGGGTTGTGGCAGAACAAAAGGAGGTGGTGTCCAGGGCATGGCCTTTGTCATTGTGGTGGCAGGGCCAGCACAATGCTCTGTGCCTGCTGTTAACCACAGATCTGAGTGCCCAGGTTCCGGTGGGAGGATCACTGGCCCTCCCTGAGGGGTTACCACAGCCTGCCTGTCTCCTCAGAGTGTGTGAAGATGCTGCTGTAATGCTGCAGAAAACAGCCATGAATCTTATTTGGTTTGGGTTATTCCCTTCCAGGTATAGAATTTGTAATCACCCAGCTGAAATCGCTGATTCTGTCCATGAGCCTGATTGACAGGCACATTACAGTAGAGAAAGCTGTGCTTCTGTCTCGCCTGGAGGAAGAATACCAGGTAAATTATGTTACAAAACAGCCCTATAATTCAAATAGCAATAATCTCAGCATGACAAATGCATCCCCCACCACAAATAACTGGCAGGGGAAGTGCCTGCTATAGCAGGAGATGTTCCACTCCACCAGTCTCCCTGTCTGAGAGTGTTTTGGAGCGTGCTGCTGCAGAGCAACACCACGGGCACACCAGCCCAGAGTGCTCCCAGGGCTGCCAGTTTCTTTTCACAGAGCCCAGATGGCTGTTTTTTCTCCCTCTCCAATCTGAAGTGCAAAGTTGTGGCTGGCTTCTGCTGCTGAGGGTTATCCAGCCTGGAGGCTTTGGTAGACACCAAGATATCCAGCTTGCTGGAAATTAGCCTGGTGTGAAGCTCTCCTTGTCCCAAAAGTGGCTGAAGTTGGGAATCTTTTCATCCTCCCGTTAAGAGGCTTTGCCTCAGACCCCAGTACAGATGAAGCACATCCTCATCTCAAGATATCCCTGCCTCAGCAGTCAAGGATCATCTCAGTTCCTGGCGGGGGGGGTTACCTGTGCTCCACAAGCATGAAAAGGGAAGCTGTGAGTTGCTGAGCTGCTTTGAGTATAATCCATGTTCCTCCTGTCCTTCAGATTCGGCGCTGGGGCAACGTGGAGTGGGCCCACGACTACGACCTGTGTGAGCTGCGTGCTCGCACGGCAGCCGGGACTCTCTTTGTTCACCTCTGCTCAGAGAGCTCGACTGTAAAACACAAGCTGTTGCAGGACTGAGGCAGCTGGGCAGGGCACAGAAAGAAAATGTCCAGCTGGGAATTGCTGGCCTGACTCAGTGGATGGTAGCCACCTTCCTGCCATTCCACTTTTCCTGGGATCATCTTCACGTGCTGTGATTTTGTGGGCAACTCTTCACTTGGATTGCCTGCTGCAGTGCAGCACACAAGGAGGAAAGGTCAAGATGAGTTTCCTCTGAATCCTCAAGCCAGCAGCTCCATCCTTTCCTGGTGTCTGTAACTCATCAGAGGAGCTCCCATGGAAGAAACAGCTTCCTGGGCAGGGCACGGCGCAGACATACCCAGCATATGCCACATGTCTTCATAGCTGCCAGCTCCTGACACACACTTGTTATGGAAATCTGAAAACAGACTCTACTGCATCTGTTGTTCATCCCTTGGCGTGCCTGTCTGTAACACCAGGGTCTCTGTGTTCCATTAAAGACTTGCCCCTGTGAGGTACCAAAAGCTGTGTGTCTTTGTTTTAGTCACCGAACTGTGGGGTGGGTCCTGAGCTGCCAGGTTGCGTGCAGGTGCTGGGATGGCTCCAGGTATTAAAAATCACAGGCCAGAGCAGATACTAACTATTGTGTGAACCACTCCATGCAGCTGAGGAGGTAGCAGGGAGACAACTGTGTAGTCCTGCAGCAAGAGGGGTAAAACCTGGGCTTCAGCCATCTTCAGAAGCACAGGGCACAATGAGCTGAATCTGTTCGACAGCACCAGCCGTGGGGTTTTCTGAGTCCTGCTCTGTCCCTGGCGTGCACACACAGCCACCCTGTCGTTTAACCTTCGCACCTTCTCCTTGCTGCCTGCCTGGAGCAGCACTGCCCTGGCCAGCACTGTTCCTCAGAAGCGAGTGTGGCAGCGGCTGTCACCAAGCAAGGAGAGGAATTAATGACTCCTTGCTTGGCTGTCGCGAGCGGCGGCGCGTGAGCTCCTGTGGAACCATTGATTTCCCTTCCTGCTGGCTGGGGGCTGCTCTGCTCAAGCTGCAGAAAGCCGCTTGCGAGAAGGGGTGAGAAGATGAGGCTCCCAGGCATACGGAGCCCCTGCCAGCCTTGTGCTTGCTGAGCTGGAAACCTGCTGTTATCTCGGGGGTGGTTTGATGGAGAGCGCTCCTCTCCTGAGCTGCTGCCTCGTGCCAGCGGCTCACAGGTTCCTGCCACTGAGCTCGCAGGTACCAAAGCTTTCAGGCATGATATGCTACGATGATTTGGTTCAATCAGCTCACAGCTGATCCATAACCCCTTGTGACCAGGTCTGAGCTGTCTGCACAGGCTTCGTGCCAATGTGATGGAAGAGACAGGGCTTTGGATGCTTTTCCAGAGTCAAGAAGTAGCTTTTATTTGCAGTTTATGGTAGGATGGAAGAAATATGCGTTTGGTCTGAAATGTCCCAGGCAGCTTGGGCATAGAGAGGCAGCTGGTCCTGCTGGGGGCTGTCCTGTGTGCCCCAGCTGAGGCAGCTGCCCAGCCCTATTCTGTAGGCTCCAGGATCACTGCATCACTGTGTTAGCCAGCTCCTTCTGCAGAGTGTCAATGAAGCAAATGATCTTTTTGACAGAGGCGCGGTTTCGGTCGCTCTCGGTTTGGAAAGCCTGGGCAGATTGAAACTAAGCAGTGAATCTGCAGGCATGTCAAGCTCCCTGGAGCGCAGAGGGCTCCAGCAAAGGTCTGAGAGTGTTTCACCTCACAGCGTCCCTGCCACTTGGGCTAGACCTGTCCTGAGTATGAGGGTCTCTTACCTTCTCTGTCACTGAGATCTGCCACTTGTAGATGTTGCAGAGCATGTCGCTCTCTCGCTTATCAATCTTCCGCAGGCGGATGTGGTGGGACACGTTGATGGCGTTGACAATGGTGTTTTTGTCCGCAAGAAGCTGGGAAGTAACGTGACCAGATGAGAGGAGGGGGTGAGCACACAGTGAATGAGCAGCACAGCAGTGCTCAGAGGGAGAAACTCTCTCTCTCTCAACCTGGAAAATCCCTCCTCGTCAGGCTGAATCCAGGGATTTACCCTTGGCCTTGCTACGGTGTAATGGGTCATTATCCCTAATACAGCTGGGGAAACAGAGGCAGCACCCTTGGCCCCTCACGCTGGAATGGGGAGTTCAGTGCAAGCAGGGCTGCTGTGCAGCTGGTGTTGAAAAAAGGCTGTATATGCTCCAGCATGCCTGGAAATGGAAAATCACACTTGGAAGGGATTCCTGCACTGCTGGCACTGGCTGTAAATCTTCATTTTTGGAGAGTCCCAGCTTCTAATGGAAGCGGTGACTTCCCTCATGGCTCTAAATAGAGGGTGGCTTTGCTAACGCATAATGAGTCTCCTCCTGCAGCCAACTGCAGCTGTTGGGCAAATGAATTCCCTTCTCCATGGGAATGGATGGCAGTGAAGCAAAATGGGTGCACGGCAGCGGTGCAGAACCGCCACCATCTGCACAGGCCATAAAGCAGTGGCTCCCCTGGGGGCTCAGGGGTCTGGTTTGTGTCTGTCAGCTCTTGATTACCTGCAGTGACAGGGGGCTGGGGTAATCTGGACAGAGCAAAACCACAGCTAATGCAAATTCAAGTAATTTAGCCACTAAATGAAGGAATAATGGAGGCAAAAAGGGCAGCAGCACTGCTGAGTGGAGCACTGCAATGATGTTGGTGCTTTTGGAAAGGCTCCTGGGATCTGCTTGCACAGCAAGACTGAGGGCTCGGTGGAAGGCTCTATTTAAAGTGTCATGTCCTGCCTCCAGAGCAGCTCATGGGCTCAGGAGCTCCAGGAAGGGATTTTGGAATCACTGAGGCAAACAGAGCCTCGGTGCAAGAAATTCAGGTCAGTGTTGAGATTCTGCTGAGGGAGCAGGGAGAGTCTGAACAAAACCAGCTGTGAGGGAGTGCAGCAAAGATGCTGCCTGAGTGCCTGGAAATCAGCCAGAGCAGTGAGTTGTGCTGGAGGCAGGAGAGAGATTTCCTCACCACCTCTCCTGGGCTGCTGCCACCCAGCTCTGGCATGCCCAGGGAAACCTGCAGTGCAGTTATGCCCTGTCCCAGTCAGTGGAGATGTCTGGAGGCACCACAGTTCAGCCAAGCAGCTGGACCCTCTAAGAAGGAGGTTTTGCTGTGGTTCAGGTATGGCTCTGGCAGAACTGAGCCTCCTGGAAATCCTGTCCCTTCAGAGAAGAGGCTATGGCCTTGTTTTCTTGCCTACTCCCTCACAGAGATGAATTGTTTGGTGCCCTCACCCTTCGAATATCATCTGGCAACTTATCTTCCACATCCTCTTCAAACTCCTCCTCCTCCAGTTTCTTCATGGTGGCAATGATAATCTCTATCAGCTTTTCATGCTGTTCATTTTCCAGGTCCCGGCACTTGCTAAATGTACAGAGCATGGTTAAGGAAAAAGCTGACCACACCCCTCATCTGTGGAGATTAAATGACCTCCTGTAACTGGGACCAAGTGTCTGCACAGGGGGATTCTGCAGAAATGAACCTGGCTGCTCCCAGAAGCTGCTGTGGTTTCAGGATATCAGGATGCACTTTCAGTTCTTAATCACATACCGAGTCTCATCTTTACTGCCAAATATGACAGAGGACCTAGGATTTTCAGGGAAATTGGAAGAGGCCTCCAGGTAAAAGCTAAGCTCTGAATGAAGTGCAATTATTTGCACCAGGCCATCAGATTTCTAGATTTAAAGCAGTATGACCTGACACTGAAGTACTTCAGTATTCTCATATAACTTTGTTTCAGCACACATCAAAAATACAAAAATGAACACCATTTAAGGAATATTCAACTAGAATTGCAGATATTTAATTGACTGCTATGGTGGGAGTGTACCTAGAAAACAGTCTAACCAGATCTTCCCTGTGTTTTGTCTTCTCTTCATGGAGAAGAAAGGAAGATTCCCACCAGGGTGAAAGCTGCCTACATCCTAGAGACCTTCAGCTCTGCAGAATTTAGATCTTTTTGTGCTCTCCAAAATTTCCACATAAAGAAGATGGGCACCTTAAATGACCATTCCTCAAAGCTGGGAAAAGATATTTTCTGTTGATTAAAAATTTTTTAAAAATAAAGTTTTTATACTGGTGGCTCATTTTTGGATTTAGAGGTGAGGTGTAGGCACATGACTGGGAGGTCCAGGTTAACACACTGTGAAAAGGATATGTCCTTTGAATTGTTTCAATGAATGTTGATGCTATGACATCAATCCTTCTTTTAAAATCCTGTAACAGTTCCTTAACAGAGGGGAAAAAGAGGAAATATCACAATGAAAACTTGCATAAACATAACAGGGAGTCAGGGAGTCTAGGAGGAATCTACAGTTTATTGTAATTTGGACTCACTGCTGTTATTAGCACAGTCAGAAACTGAACTGCCTCGAGCATTTAAAGTGTTTTCAAAGTGCTGCAAGATTTTCTTCCCTTCTTCAGGGACAGAAAATCAGAATCAGCTTATTAGAGGGAAGTTGCCTGAATACTACCTTTGCCCAGTGTCTGGAGTAAGCCAGGGGATCCTTTGTTACCCTCACCTAAGCAATGCCTGGAGAGGGCTGTATTCCCACACTCTGCCATGCTGCAGCCTCCTTGTCCTTGTCTGTATGAAGAGCCTCTTCTCAGAAGCACAACCCCTGCCTGGGCTTTACTGCAGCTTTTGGTTTAGTCCTCAGAAATTAAAATTGCTGCTGCCTATTCCCTCTCCCAGAAATGGCTGATGGAGAATCTGTAAAGTGTTGCACTTAAATGTCTTGGTACCTGAATCCTGCAAATCCAGCAGGGCACACAGGGAGAAATGTTTCTGCTCATCCCATCAGTGAGTGCAGATAGGTGAGGGCCAACACAGAAAACACTAAAAAGGCACAATGCTGATGCAGTGAGGATCCATTTTGAGCTGCTGCTTTCTGCCATCCATGCTCACAAAAGTAAACTGCTGCACACAGGCCACAGCTCCTGTCTGCTCATTTTTAAACAGATTACTTGGGGTTTTTTCCTTTGATGAAGATGCACACCAGCAGCCCTGCCCTAGTTTTTGAGGAAAAGTCTGGGGAGGAAAAGGCAGCTATTATGCAAGCAAATGCAGCAAGCTGAGCAGGAATGTGTGTAATCTTATAGCAAAGATCAGCTTCAAAGAATGACACCTCTAGAATTCCAAATGCATATCCCATGCTATGCAGCGATTTGTGCAGACCTATAAAATGATTGCACAATCTCCCTGTCCCTAAAGTGTGGGAAACCAGCTTGGATAGACATGATGTACACACTGTGTTCTGCTCTGAGAAACAGAAATCTGCTATAAGTTATCAATCTCACCTGATCTCACCCTCATAACTTTGAGCAGAGAAAGAATAAGATGTGGACAAAACATTTTCCTGAGTGGAGGTCCTGTGCCCCCCTCTTTGTGAGTAAGCTGCTACCCAGAGCTGCAGAGACAGAGAAGTGACCCCCCAACATTGTGGCTGTGAGGTCTCACAGATGTGAGCGTGGATCTCACCTCCAGGTCATTGGATACCAGCGCTTCCAAGGTCATGAGTGCATCCCACAGCTGATGGACGTCCTCCTTGCCCTGGGCTTGTTTAGACTCAGCAATATCACCACTCCCAGCCTGATAAAGCTCATCCAGCCTCTAAACACAGAGATACATGAATTACTTATAGTTTGTGTTCAGCACTCCATCGCAATTTAATTAACTTGTTACATGTGTGAGAAAAGTTCCTGCTGCTGATTAGCTGAAATGAAATGTGATGATTCAGGGAAGTCTCCAGACTTACACAGTGGGTAGTCAACAGTGCTGGGGTTTGCTACTGCAGGGGGCCTGGGAAAACTCTTCCTCATCCTCCACTCAGAGGAAGACTTTGCTCCTTCTATGCTTACAACGTTTGCTCCCCTTCATTTCAAGCAAAAAAAAGGAACTATATTTAATTCTTGATATTGCTGGCTGTGACGAAAAAATTAACAAGTGCTTCGGACAAAGGAACGCAGGCCTAAAATCCTGATCCACTTCCTGCCAAGGAGAATCTCGACTGACTTCCAGTAATGTCAGGATTTAGTATTCTGAATATGGAATACCTATCATTGCCTGCCTTCTTCTTACAGCAAGGATTTTTTGCTCTTCAGAATTATGTATTGACGTAACTTTTGTATCAGGAAAGATTTATGTTTCCTTGGATTAAAAAAAAAAAAAAAATCCTCTTGTGCTGAATGTGTTATTTTCAAGTCTGTTTAAAATCAGTTAACAATTAATTGTTTAAAAAAGGAGGAAAATATATATGTTTTATTATGCCTAATCCACTTCCCCTGAGAGGGAATGGAACGGGGTGAAATAAAGAATTCTGTTAAAAAAACCTGCCAAGGCTTGTGTCTGGAAATGGGGTAGATTACCCAAACTTTGCAGTGTTAAAAAGCAGAGGGGGAGAGCAAGGTGTCTTCTTCTCTAATATAAACAAGCTAGGAGGCTCAAGAGGCTCCAGAGCCACTCAAGCTGCACCTCTGGGAGCAATAACTTCAAAGTTCAAGGCCTTTAATCCTCCGTAACCAACTTCAGAGAGCACAGTGATTTTACAGGTTACCCAAGTTTACATGAAAGGATTACAGACAGACAAACAGCCCTAAGAACAGCTCACAGACTGCAGTCTGCTGGGACCTCTGTGCCTTTTGAACTCCTCCAGCAATTTTAAATGGTGGGGAAACAATGTCAAACCACTGTGTTTGGTTTTGACACTAACTCCTCTAATATTTATATGAAAACGGACATGCTGACCCCTGTGTCCTGTTTATAGAGAATCACAGAACCCCAGAATGGTTCGGGTTGAGAAAGACCTTAAAGCCCATCCAGTCACATCCCCTGCCATGGGCAGAGACACCTTCCACAAGACCAGGTTGCTTCAAGCCCCATCCAGCCTGGCCTTGGACACTTCCAGGGATGGGCAGCCACAGCTCCTGTGGGAATCTGTGGGGCCTCCCCATTCTCATAGGGAAGGATTTCTTCCTAATAGTTAATCTAATTTCTTCCTAATATCCCATCTAAGCCTCCCCTCCTTCATCTTAAGGCCATTCCCCCTTGTCACCCCTTGCAGCCCAATCCATGGCTGAACCTGTAGGTGAGACAGAGGTGAAGAGGTAAAATCTGGCCTCAGCTGTGTTTCTTTGGGTTTTGTTGTTGTTTCTTTGTTTTTGTAGGTTTTGCAGGGTTTGTTTTGCTGTCTTAGGGTTTTTTATGGAAGATATAGTGAGAATTCAAGCACGAGTTAACCGAATACTCAAACTTCTGCTTGGAACAAGATGATCTTTAAGGTCCCTTCCAACCCAAACCATTCTGCAGTTGGGTGACTCTGGTAGTGCTGCCAGCTCCTGGAGCTGCTGGATGCAGATTTCCAACATGAGTCAGCAAGGTTCAAGGCCCCGGGAGCAGAGTGACTCAGCAGCCATCAGCCTGTGACAGGCACTGAAATAAAAGTGACCTGGTTTCTAGCGGGAGCCAGCACTCGTGACTCTGCTGGTGTCACTTGTCAGGGACTTGCTCTCTCAGCTGACAGTGTTACCAGGCTTTAGCCCTCCCTATTTTTTTTTTTTTTCTCCCTGTGGAAACAAAATCATGATCCATCTATTATACATGGTTAGAAAGGGATCCAGCTAGAAGCTATGCCCTGAGCAGCCACAATGGGTGGCTGTAGTTGAGCAGAATGAAAAGAGAGAGTTTCTGCTTTAAAGGACTAGAAATACATTAAAATAACTTTCTCTAGGTTTTTTTTTGGTTATAGCTCTTTGAGCTGTTGTTGAGAAAATGAACTGAAGCAGAAAATTACTTGAAAATAAACTGAATACCCTGCAATTTCCTCCCTTTTCTTCCTGATTTGTCAATGAAGGAAGAGCAATTGGAGGCTTCAAAAAGAGGGGGAGTAGCAGTAAACATCTATCTATCTTAAAAATCAACTTTATAAAAAAATATTTATACTAATAGGAAGGCTGAGCATTTCCATTTTCTTAAATATTGGTGACTTTTCTGGATGGGAAAAAAAAAGTAAAAAACTTCACCGTGTTCAGCCACATTTTTCTGTAAACCTTTGAAGGACCTTTACCTTTATAGATGATAACATTATGACATATTAATTTTGTTCTACACTGAATTTCCTGTATAGATAAAGGCTGTGTTAGCTGATTGTAGTTTGCCCAAAGGGTAGAAATTTCAATCCCCATTTTTTTTCCTGCATAAAGTATTAAAAAACTTCTCACATTACGTCAGTGACATTATAGTAGCTAACAAAACTACTTTTCTTTGTATAAATTTATGTTGTAATAAACACATAATGAAATATTAGTGACTGAGCACTGGAAGAGGTTTCCCAGAGAGGCTTTGAAGTCTCCATCCTTGGAGATATTCACAGTCCTGGGCAGCCTGCTGTGAGTGGTCCTCCTTGACCAGAACTAGATGACTTCCAGAGATCCCTTCCACTCTCAACCACTCTGTGATTCTGCCATTAGGGATCAAGTATTGATTTCCATTACAGCATTGTCAATCAATAATTTTTCTATATTTAATGGAGCTACCCCCATTTTCAGCACAATTTAATGCTGGTATAGGATGTAGAGAAATCATGTATCAAACAAACAAAAATATAACATTACCCTTTGGTTCCAACTTTCAGACTCTGAGATTATTCTCTTGCTTTCTTGCTGGTTGGCTGTCAGAATTTCATAGAATCTTTTGTAGAATTTAGAGACTTCAGCTTCTCGTTTATCATACTCTTCCAGTCCATAGTTATACAGGTTCTCAGAAACTAAGACAAACTCGTTCTTGTATGTGACAGCAGAGTCAAGGTTTTTTGCTTGTTCAGTGGAGCAACACGTTATGTTCCTTCTGCCTCTGCAAATCTGAGCAACAAGAGCTGGGAGATACTTTTATGTAAACTCTGTGGTTTTTGCTGGGAGCTGCCAAATATTCTGTCTGGGGCAGAACTGGGTCACCCACTCACATTTTATGCATAGGATTTTGCTGTCTTAAGGGTATGGAGAAAGCTGTGGCAACTTGAGGGGGGAAAAACGCCTTGAGGAAGAGAAGAAAATACATTCACTTGTCTGACTCTTCTGACACAGCAGCAGAAGGAAGCCTACAACCCTATCTGTCTTCAGAAGTGTGAATACAGTGCCTGTGTAGTTAATAAATACAGCTCTGGAGCCCACAGCCAGAGCACAGAATAAACTACTGACTTGGTAGCATCACAAAAATAACGTCAATTTTTCTTCTGCTATTATCTTGGCAATGGAATTGTTTCTGGAGTCTATTGTAGTTAAGCTGTGATGCATTTTTCCCCAACAGTGTAATGCAATTTTAAGGAAGGTCAAGTTACTGGCCTTGACAATACTCTATTAATCTGAATGAAAAAAGAAAAAAGAAAAAAAAGTGTCTGCTTTCTGCTCCCCCGTGTAGGAGCAATGATCAGAAAAATGTGCTGGCCTGGAAACTTCACGTTGCCAGTTCTGGCAGGTTGTGAGATATGCGACTTGTATCGTTCTGATTAGTCTGTTCCTATCTCCTACCACTTCAATTTCAACATGATTTCAGTGACTGTGCTCTTACAATCTAACCGACAGAGATTTATCTTCCAGCTCATTTTAAACTTTAAGTGGATTCCAGACTTAAAGAAAGCAGAAAGTCTTGATTCTTGAAGGGTCAGAAAAGGAGGCTACTGAAATCGTGTTTGATTCAAGGCAAAGAAAAGGAATATGGTAATTACAACGGGGAGAATTTTAAATGCTGGGATCTCATGACCTGTTGGGGATAGAAACGAGTGGTTTTACAAATAGGATGTTTCAAGCTGGGCTGGCCAGCTTGCCAGTAATATAAACCATTTGTTTGGAGCCCTCATATTTCACAAGATATCAAGTCTTAAAGCTGTCAGTGGTCTCACAGCCTTGTAGTGTAATTTTTGGTACCATTCCAAAATTGAACACAGACTGTCTCAGATCTTAGATCAATGTAGCTTTCAGCTCTGGACAAAAGCAATAGATGAAGAGTTCCTGTGGATGCACTTCCTTCTTAACTCAAGGCATTACCTTTTAGCTGTAGGTATTCCAAACCCAGGAAGGATATGCCTGCAGCAGGTCCTCCACTGCAGGGATGGAAGCCAGTTTGGCAACTTCTCTGTCCTCTGCATACAGACCGTCATACAGGAGTGATCCATTCAGGTACTCAACAAAAGCTGTCTTTGAAGAGAAACAAAGCAAAATAAGTAAAATAAAGATGCCAGCCTGCTGCCAGTCCTCAGGATATGTCTCTCCTATAAGCACCTCAGCAGCAGCAGAACATTGGTGCAGACACAGGTACATGAACACAGCAGAAACCCCATCCAAGCCATGAAAGCACCTTGCAACTGGAGTGAAACCCATTCCAGGGGCCTTGCTGCTACAACTCTGTAGCCTAAGGATGGAAAACACTGTTTAATCTTGAATCAGATCACAGAATCATAAAATGGTTTGGGTTGGAAGGGACATTAAAGATCATCTAGTTCCAACCCCCTACCATGGGCAGGGACACCTTCCACTCTCCCAGGTTGCTCCAAGTCCCGTCCAACCTGGCCTGGAACACTTCAGGGATGGGGCAGCCACAGCTACTCTGGGCATTTACCAGTATAAGACATTAGCACATACAAATATTTATTGCAAGGTTATTTAGCCTTTCAGATAAGGAGTTGGTGAACTTTGGGGAGGGACAAAGGGAAAAGTTGCAGGCATCCTCCCTGGCACTGAAACACTAAACTTAAGCTGCTCTGATCTTCTAGAGGTCTGGAATACAGAGCCAGCCTACAACTGAAAGCACCATTCCACCTGGTCTTGCTTTCAGTTCAGTCACAGGACTACAGTGATCTTCGAAAGTCCTGAAGAGTTTAACCACAAAACTAATGAAAAGCTTAACTTAGTGTGGAGGAGAAAAAAAAAGTCACTTTACCATGAAAATGTTAACAATTCCCTCAGACCTGTAATTTTCTTAATCTCACGCCAGGCTGATAAGCTCCCTGGTTATGATTTACTATTTAGCTTTGCAGGGTCTCTATCTGTAGTTTCATTGTTCAGCCCAAAGAATTATGTTCCCCCATGCCATGTGTATTCCACAGCAGTTCCTGTTTCCATACAAAAGATAAGATTCAGAGATCAGAGATTAATCCAAGCCTTGGTTTTAGCAGAAACGATGTTAACCTCTCATTAAATCTTCAAGCAGGGAAAAGATAAGTCAATATGTGTTGTGCCTCTTCCTCCTGAGACAATACACAACCAGCCAAAGAAAACTTACCTGCTGGTACTCCAGCTCTTTCTGCTTTGCCTCTTCTGTCTCCTGCAGAGCAAGGACCTCAGCCTCCTCCTCCTCCAGTGGCTTAGTAAGATCTTGATACTTTACAGCTGCAGCTTTTCTCTGAGAAATATAAATAAAATATTTGTATTAGATTATCCAACATTGCTCAACGAGTCTGGGCATAAGCAACTGATCTTTCTAGAACATGCACCACAGTGGCATCTGCATCTCCATTTCCTCTTGGGCTTTTTATTAAACTACTTACGAAGTTTCTAATCTAATCCTCATCCCATTTTTTGCTGGCATATTGCTCTGTTTCTGCATTTAATGCATGTGAGATAATTCAGTCCCAGGAAGCTTTTCTCTCTCCATTTTCTCCTCTTTAGAGTTGGGGTTTTTTTCTCCTCTCTTAGCAGGAAGTTCTATTTTGACTTCTAGAATTTGAACTCCACTTTGATCAGTCAGTGAGGTTAATACATTTTCTAGGATGGAGAAGGCTCTTTGGAGGAGTGGATGGCAAGGTAGTACCAGGGGCAAGAACCTCATTAGCTTGAAACTGAAGCTTGACAAATTTAAGTATGCAATTCTCTGACGTCCCTGATGAGCAGGAACTGCATTCCATGACCTGGAAAGCCCTTCCAGTCCTATAGTAAGAGCAATGAACATTCCAAGTACTGCTCCTGCTCTGTGCCAAGCAAATTTACAATTAATCATGTTCTTTGGTTACTAAAAAAAACCAAAACGAGCTCTGAACAAAAAACTCCGTCTTTGTTCATTTGAGCCCTGAGATGATAAAGCAGTTCCTCAGGTTACTGGTGAGGATGAAGTGTCTTGTTCTCAGAAATCAAAAGTGGGAAGTGCACCCAGGCAACTGCTTGCTTGGATTGTCAGTTTGCTACTGAAACAAATCACTTTGTGAGCAGCAGGACCACCAAGACTCCTCTCCCCTGGATCCATGTCTCAAGACTGATTTCCTCTGAGATTGTCTAGGAAGACTTGCACTCACTCTGCAGCCTCTCTGTGGCAACACGAACCAGGCCCCTCTCCCACACACAGCTGCTGATTTTCATGAAATCTGTGAAGACATCATGCTTCTGACACCTCTACCTCTCTGTCAGATTTGACAGAATTTGGCCTACAGGTTCACAGCTGTTATGTGGAAGCAGAATAAACACTGCGTGTTTCTGTGAGCCTGATTTCTGCAGGGAACCTGCCCCCAGTGCTGGAATATTGCTGGCACACCAACAAAGCAAAGGCTCTGTAAGATGCTGTTGCCTGATTTCCCGATCAGGGAATGCAGAAATCTCACCATGGAGTGTCTCACGAGCTTGAAGTCCAAATACACCAGGCTTGGAAGATGAGCAACAACAAACAGTCTGTAGTGCTCTTTGCTGCAGAAAGGGTTCCCACTGAGGTTCAGTGTCCGTAAGCTTTTTAACCTCCTGAGATAGACAACCTGTGCCAAAGGGAAAGAGCTCTGTATTTCCCAGTGCTGGGGAAACACAGCCTTGGAATTTATTGCTTTTATTACAGTTGAGCTGCAATATGTATTCTGCTCCGCTGCCAAATTCACACGACAGTCAATTACGAGTTTCTAATGGTTTGGGGAAAGGAAATACTTAAATTCACATTGGGAACATCTAGACAATGGGTGGAGAGAGAAGACAGCTGGGGTGCACAAATCACAGGTCCTAAATTGGTAAGATGCCCTCAAAAGAACCCCAAATAAATCTTAGTTTCCCCCTTTTCTCATATGTAGCCACTTATTCCTTTTCTAGCTTTCATGGGAGCCAACAGGAATTTTGCCATGGCTGAGAGCAGTCACAGAACTGGGCCCCCATGAGTCAATAATCTAAAAGAAAAATGGCTGTAGTAAGAATTTAACACCAGAGGGCAAAAAGCATAGCTCAGACTACTTAGAAATCCTAAGGAGAATTTGATCACCTAAGGAGGGGCTTGGACATGATGGCAAATGCCAATTTTAGAATATCTGATCCTTCAACAGGGAATATTTGCAAAGCCAGGGAACACTCACATCTTCCAGAATGGTCAGGTTATTCTTCCCAATGGAGAAAATCTGCAGCTCTTGCAGTGTGTCCATGTGCTCAATTTTAGATATTCTGTTACTGTAGAGACTGAGGTCCTGCAGTTTGGCAAGAGTATCCAGGCCCTCAATTACTTCAATATTGTTGAAGGACAGGTCTGGGGAAGAATTTAGAAATCAAACATTAAATTATTTCCTGCAGAACACCCTGATTCTGTCCTTCATTTCTGGATGTAGGAGTTTATGTACAGATTTTTCTCAGGGGTGGTCTGTGTCCCACAGGAAAGGCTCAGCATTAAATTACCCTCTATTCCCATCTCCTCCTTGTAATTGTCGGTCCAACTTTTAAATGAGAGGAAAAGCTGAAGTTAGTCCATGCCGAATCCACATACACAGCCTGAAAGGAACTTCTGCCTTATGAGGAAACAAAAAACAAGAGGGGTGGAAATGCCCTTAGAGGGAAATTTCTGTGATAAATCTGACACTGTCTTGTTTCTTGCAGACTCTGTCCTGCCACACCAATGCCACAGTTGTGGTCACTCCCACAGGACCAAGATATGACAGTTCCACGTCAGTGGAGTTATGCAAAGGCTCATTTTAGCTGCTTCAATTATTGAAATGTTTTCTTCCCCTACCAGAATATCTCTCCTAACACCTACACTCACCATGACTAAGGGCAGGATTTGCCCTTGGACTAGCGCTGAGCAAGCCAAGAGTCCAAAAACAGTTTATGAGGTCTCTGGGGTGGCTGAGACACTTGTGTAGCAGCAGCTGAACCAGTGCAGCCTTTGAGCAAACAAAATATGTGAGTGTGCTTCCAAACACCCTGCTTACACTGATCAGTTGGTGATTCACAAGTGCATCAGTCATCTGTGGAGCAGAACAGTGCAGACAACTGGGCGGAAGAACCCATTAGACATTTCACAACGTGTTGACGAGCTCGAGCCCTGCATGCTGAGGATATTTTTAGAATTCCAGCCAGCAACGAGGCTGCAGTTCCAGGGAATGCTCTAAGCTGTGCATCTGTGTAGCTGCAAGCAGTCACCCAAGGCTACAAGGATGGGCACTCCTTGGGACAATGATGACACTAAGCCCTTAAGGATATGAGGGCAAAGATTGTGGGTTGTAGGCTCTGGAATGCCTGCAGCAGCTTTGAAAACAGAATGCAGGGGTTTAAATCATAGAGGTGTTTCCATAAATATTCCTGAAAGTCACCCCTAAACACAATCCAAACCTTGGAAACAACCTTGAAACCTCAGCTTCGTGTTCCTGGCACACCAGATGTATTAAAGCCAGTTTTTTAACATTTGAAGGATTGTTTTGCAGCTCTGATACTCAGGCATTTTGACATTTGACAGTCAAATAAGGAGACACACAGACAGCTGACAGCCTTCTCAGGGTAAGCTCCTATCAGTCGTGTTTGAGAAGGAAGGTGACATCCTGGTTTATCACAGATTGCTTTGCACCTGTGAAGACATCCATCCTCCTCTGCCTGTATCTCACCAAGCCATACAAGGTGAACCAGACTCTCCAGGCCTTCTATCTTCTCAATGAAGTTGTTGTCCAGCTGCAGTTTAGTCAGATTCTCTAATGGCCACAGATTATCAATCTGCAGGATGCCTAAAGCCACAGAGGAAAAAAAAAAAAAGAAAGAAAATTGCTTTTCATGTGAGACAGCTTCGTTTTAGCAGACATGCTGCCTTGCACAAGGAAAACACGTCCAGCCTTGCCTCCAAAAGGATTTTCAGCATGTGATGAGTGCCCTGGAGAGCTCAGAGGTGCACTGGCTGGACGAGATTTCAATGAAACAGCCCACTTAACCTCAGTGTCCTGCACCAGCGCACGCTGCTCATCAGTGAGGCCAACGAGGCGTGCAGGGGATGCTGACTATGGCCCTGCACTCCAGTGGCTTTATGAATCCACTACTAGGAGGCCTTGACCTTCATTTTCCTCTCCAGCTCCAAGGAGGAGGTTTGGGATGAGACTCTGCTTTTCTCTGCATTTGCAGTCCAGCAGTGCAAACAGCTCCTGTTTTTGTAAATGACTCTCCTGCTCCCAGGATTCTCATCAGGGGAGAGGAAGTTGGAGTCTACTCTTTCTGTGAAGGCTGCAGTTTAGAACTAATCAATACCCCTGCATTTCGTTTCCTCCAAAAACAGAATCACAAGGGCAGGCCGTTAGTCACCACAGCAAAGTATCAGGACCAAGGTGACAGGAAATACAGAACATTCTCACTCCCATTTCTCTTTCCCCTGCAATTGCTCCCCAGAAGATTTCATCTGCTGTCCTGCTATCCTTATTTCATGACGGCACCATAAACCAAGGAACTGCACACACAAAATACTCACACAGTTCTGGATTTTGTATTTGCAAACAAATCTATGCAGGATCAGGTCAAGGGAATCTTTTCTAAGAACGTCAGCTTATACACACATTATTTCACTGGAGCACACAAAGAATAATCAACAGGAGATTTTGCCTGTGAAATTACCTCCCTCCCCCAAATACTCATTGAGCCAAATCTTCTTCCTTCTCATTTTTTTTTGAGTGCAAGTTTATGACAAGATTGACAGTAAGAGGCAAGCCATGGTAATGCTATGGATGACCAGAGAATGCCATCAGACTGGACTGTAATCACCATAATCTCCCAAACAGCTCTCACATAAACACCAGCCATGGCAGGGCCTGCCCAGGGCTGGATTTGGCCACGTACCGAGGGGCCCAACAGGCCTGTGGCCTGTAGGTGTCACCACAATATAAATGTTAAATGAGAACAGCAGTGACAATAACAGTGGGAATTGAAGCAGTTTTGAAGTTACCCATCAGAAAAAGCTCCTGGCTCCCTCTGATGAAGCCCCTTTGTACAGGTATGGGCAAAAATATAAGTCCAGATGTTAATTTTCACATAATAAATTCAAGCTAATATTCAAGCTCATTGTCAGTTACCCACTCATTCTATTACCTTCTAGCAAAAGAAGAGGAAAAATACGTGTATATTCCGATACTCACTTTTAAAACTAAGTTGTAGCTGTGTCACAGCCTTGACGTTAACATTTTCCTGTCTGGCAAGATCTCCAAGGTCCTCTGGACACTTCTCTTCAATGGCTTTCTGAACCATTTCATCACCAATAATGTTTGGCTCAACATTACTGAAAAACTGACTCATTGTGAGACGGAATCAGCCTTAAAGGACAGAAAAGAAAAATAAATTTAAT
>VZSR01003816.1:4546492-4607841 GCA_013398615.1 Brachypodius melanocephalos
CCCAGGTTGCTCCAAGCCCCATCCAACCCGGCCTTGAACACTCCCAGGGATGTGCATTTGTCTAGTGTCTCTTTGATCAATCCCCATTACAACCACTCCTGCCCGGTGGGTGGGGAGGGGCCGCCGCCTCCCGCTCTCAGGAACTACCGAGGCCCAGACCCCAGCCCATCAGGCCTCTCACCCGCAGATCCGCTGGGGTCTGGGTTGGTTCCTAGTTCCCTGTTCTCGGCTCCCGGTTCTCGGTTCCCGGCTCCCGGTTCCCACCCGCGCCTCACGCCCGTCGCTAAGGAAGCCCAGGTGCGTTGCTAAGGGCGTCACATGATCGACTCAGCCACCAATGGGCGTGGAGTGGGTGGGGAGGTCAACTCCCAATCAGGGCGCGAGAAATCCGTGTCAGCCAATCAGCGCCGGGACCGTGCCCTAGGGGCGGAGGGGGCTGGGATGATTGACGTTCCCTTTGCACAATAATGTTACCGATCGTTTCTGCCTTTGCCCAATGGGGAACGGCAGTCGCGGTGTCCCCGCCGTCCATCAAAGGGAGGGCGGGTAAAGGGCCGGGACCACGGCAGGGGCGGGCCCCTCTCTTGACAGTGATGGACACGCTCTTTAAGCAATGCTTTTGCTGCGCGTCCAGCAGCTGTCCAATCGAGCGTAGGGAGGCGGAATCCGCCTGTCAGAACGCGCTGTGGTTGGTGCGCGCTGCTGTCGGTCAGGGCGCCGTGCGGGGGGGGTGGGCGCTGGGCCGCTGTTTGTTGTCATCCCAAGATGGAGTTTCTGCTGGGGAACCCGTTCAGCACCCCGGTGGGGCAGAGCCTCGGTACGGCGGCCTGCGGAGCGCGGAGGGGCCCGGGGGAGCCCGGGGAGACAGTGGGGGCTTCGGTCGCGGGCGGGCTGAATACATCGGGGGATTCTGGGGGTCGCTGAGGGGCTCTGGGGGGTCTATGAGGGGCTGTGGGAGCGGTGGATGGAAGCTCTGTGAGAGCCCATGGGGGAAATTTGGGTTCGATAAGGGGCTCTGGGGCTTAGTGGAGGTGTTATGTTTTGGGGATCAGTGCGGGTTGATGTGGGATCTGGAGGTGGTGAGGCAGCTCTGGGGGTGTGGGAGGGTCTGTGGGGAGCAGGGATTCCAGGGGCGGTGGGGGCTTGGAGGTGCTGGAAGGCTTTTGCTTTTGGGGAGTGCTGGAGGCCTCAGTGGGGGACTGGGGTTAGTGTGGATCATGGAAGGATCAGAGGGCAGACAAGGTCTGGGGAACAGGGGGAACTTTGGACAGGCTGTTGTCCATGAGAAGAGAGTGACTCCACATCGAGATGGATGCAGGAAAGTTGCTGCATCCTCCAGCTCCTTTTCCTGAAGTTGAGTGCCTTCTTCCAGACCGCCCTGTCATTGATGCACTTTTTCCCAAAGTACTGAAACCTCGCTGTACCTCTGATTGGGCAGGGGGGTGATGTGGTTTAGAGACACAAATACGCGCTCGGTTTCCAGCCTGGAGGCTGAGCTGTGGTTTTGGTAACACTTTGGTTATTCTGAGCGAGCTTTCACTGCCTGGCCAGTCAAGGCCTCCCTGGGCTGCTGTGGCTACTCCCTCCCTCCCACAGGCCTGTTCTTTCGTGTCTGCTCATGTTTTGGTCTGTTGGTTGGGGCAAAGAAGAGGAAGGAGAAAGCCTGGGCATCACTTGTGCAGAGTTTGGTAACTCTGAGTTTTCACCTCAGCTGGGTGGGATCTCAGTGCCTCCTGCTTTGCTCTCTTGGGCTCTGAAGAAATTTAAGATCTCTGACATTGCGGTGGGAAGGAAGAGGCTGGCTCAGGTTCCTGCAGTGCAGGAGGGCGGGCAGTCCCAAAGCCACGGTGATGCTCAGTGGAGCATGTCTCCTGCAAGGGAAGGCTGGGAGAATTGGGATTGTTCAGCCTGGAAAAGAGAAGGCCATGGGGTAACCTAATTGTGGCCTTCCATTACCTGGAGGGAACCTGCAGGAAAGATGAGGAGAGACTATTTACAAGGGTCTGGAGTGACAGAACAAGGGAGAATGGCTTCAGACTGAAAAGAGGGCAGGGGTAGATGAAATATTGAGAAGAAATGCTTCCCTTTGAGGGTGGTGAGGCACTGGCACAGGTTGCCCCGAGAAGCTGTGGCTGCCCCATGCCTGGGAGTGTTCCAGGCCAGGCTGGATGGGACTTGGAGCAACCTAGGATAGTGGAAGGTGTCCCTGCTCATGGCAGGGGTGGAATGAGATGATCTTTAATGTCTCTTCCAACCCAAACCATCCTGTGATTCTATAACAAAAAGCTATGCATAGCCTAGCCTATAGCTATTCCACGTTGATTTATGGAATGATCGAAGTCTTTCAAAATCATAGTGGAGAAAATTTTGCAGAGTATCAGCTTATGGCCTCAGACCTCTTTTCTAGTCCTTATCCCCATGTGCAGGGACACCCCTTGGTCGAGGTAAAAGGCCCTCGCATGGGTGAGTCTCACGCTGTGCTTTGAGCATGGCTGAGCTCTCTTTGTCAGGCTATATGGAGCATATGTATAACTTGCTGTTTATCCTCAGCCATCTGGGGTGTTTATTTCTTCTGCTGAGGGAGAGAAGTGCTGAGAACTGGAGAGGAATAATGAGAACAGCTCAAGTGAAAGGTGTTTGTAGAGTGAATTGGCTTTGTTGTGTTTGGCCATCAGAGCACCCCTGCCAGGACAGCTGCTGCTGGGCCAGGCCTCTGCCACCAGCCTGGGAAGGGAAAGCAGCAATTTCTCCTCTCTTCATTGGCAGCTTCTTTTAGCATCACTCAGTGGTTTGAAGGAGCTGTTTGTTGGGGGGCAGGGAGGGAGGAGCAGTAAAATCTGCTTTTTTAGCCTTCTGCCTCTTTGACTCCAGCTCTCACATCCCTTCGCTCGCTGAACAAGCGGTTGCTGCCAGCTTTGAGGCTTTGAACACTGAGCTGTGCTTCCATCAGATAAGGTTAGGTGTGCAGCTTCCCTTAATGCAAAATTCAGCTGCACTTTCAGAATGGTTTTTGGTTTTTTTTTTTACTCCCAGGGGGAAGAGATAACTGCAGATTTTATTTTGGAAGACAAATTTTTCTGCTTCTCCTATCACTGCCAGTTATCCCTTTCTGAGACAGCAGTAAAACAAAAGCATGCCTTGTTCTCAGACACTGCTATTTGCCCAGTGCTTCCACAGTTTGTTTTTCCAATGAGCTTGTGGAATATAATTTTCACTTATGTTTCTCTTCATTCTTTGAAAGAAATGGAATAATTTTGTATTTCTGTTTAAACATATTGTGTTGTACACAGTTGTGATGTTTTCAAGCAAGGCCTAACACTCACCATAAGGGAGAAGTGCAGAAAATCCTGTAGGTCCATCAGCACACCAAGAATGTGTGTTCTCTGCCAGGAAGTAGCAGAGGTTCACGAGAAGATTTAATTAGGGCTCTGCAATATCTGCAGATAAATGCCAGGTCTGAAAGAAAAAAGATGTCAGAAAAGGTTTGGAGAGAGCTGAGAGAGGTAATACAAGGGATTTTCTTTTTTCTCCTCTTTATCTGGATAATGTCTGAAGCTAGGCAGGCTTTTTATGTTAACTCTTTTGCTTAATGTGGGAAAGTAATGCTAGGATGAGCTCAGAGGATTTGTAATGGAGATGGATAGAGTCTCCTGCATCTAAAGTACCAGTTGAAATGGCAGCCAGGTTCCTCATGGCTGAAACCTACCTGATTTTTGGACTGGCTTATATGGTACTCTCGATATAAATCCCAGTGGTGACATAGCAGAAACAATATAAGCCATCACCATGGCTGCTAATTACAAACCTCACCTAATTTTGCTGTAGTACTTTGGCTGACCTGTTGACCCTCAGCTGTCCTTGTGTCTCCAACAAAGTCCTCTCCTGAGAAGAGCGGTTGTTTTTTGGTGAGGCTGGTGTGTGGAAGGCAGGCAGCTTTACCTGAGAGATTCCTGAATTTTCATTCCATATTGCTTTTTACCTGGAGGTTGCTGTGAAGGGAACTTATAGCATCATTTTACATATAAACCAAAAATCTCACCCAGGATTTTGTAGCAGAATCCGATACTTCCCAAAGGTTTTGTGAGGTGTTTTTCAGAAGGTCTTTGTGAAGGCCTGTGAGAGTCTAGAGGGTGGAATTGGGTGCCATGGGTTTCATAGGCTGCCAAGTACACTGAGGTCGACAAGACCCTTTGTGGCATTGGGTGCTGGCCCAGTTCTTACAACTGAACCATTTATTTTTTCTAATCACCACTGTAAATACTATTTTGAAGAATATCCTGACCAGTGAGGAGTAGAAGAGCAGGAAGATGTGTAGTAAAGCAGCACTGACAGAGTGTTTGCTGTGTGGAGAGGGATCAGCCTGGAAAAAAAGCTGCGATTTACAGTGGTGGGAATTCGCCTTGAAATTCACCATCCTGCCATAAATTGTGTTTTTATCTTTCTTTGTTCAGTGGAGCCATCTTTAAAGTGTCACCACTCTATTCAAGGTTATTAGAACAAATACCCTTGCTGCAGGTTAGAGAAAACATCTTTGATGATTAAAGCTGATTGAATTACAGGAATGTGGAGTGCTGGTGACTCTTTTTTGGCCATTCTGCCTATTTGATAGTGGCCATATGGCTTACATGGGAGGACACAGGAAAGCCTGGTTTAGGGTTTTTTGTTTTGTTTTGTATTACTCTGGAGACTTTGCAAAGGCTTCAGGGAAGTGCTTATTTGTTTGAATTCAACCAAATCTTGCTGCTGTCCCCCCTCATGCAGGTGCAGAAGGCTGACCTGGGGCAGTGAGGTGTGAAATGGACTCCTCACAGGGTGCTGGGCAGGGGCATCAAGGTCAGTTTTGGTCAGGCTCTGCTCAGGGCTGTGTGTGCTGCTGAACTCAGCTCTTCTCACTGCAGCCACGAATCTGCCTGACCCGGAGCCAGAGAGCTCTGGGAGTGAAGTTCAGCACCTGAATTTAGTGCAGCGAGACTTGAAAGTTAATTTTTAACAATACAGTAGAAGTGAAGTCCTGTGTGGCTGGGGCTGGTTTACACCCCTGGTCACTGTTGCAAAAGGGAAGTTTGAATGCACTGTGCCAGTCTGAGCAAGCTTGGAGTCTCTTTTTGGAGGAGAAACAGCGTGGTGATTTAATACAAAGTATTGTTTAAGGAGGCTACAAAAACAAGGTTTCAGCAAAAGATACAGAGGCACTTTATTGAAGCAACAGTGAGGCAGACAGCTTTTCAATTGATTTTTATCAAAGCTCTTGCAGTTTCCATTCAAGGCTGTTAAACTGATAATATATATGGTAGATACAGGCTGTTTTCAGAGCTGCTGTTTTGTTCCCTCCACCTTTTTTTTTCTTTTTTTTTTTTTTTCTTTTTTTTCTTTTTTTTTTCTTTTTAATGGGAAAATGCTTCAGCTAAGGGGGTTTAAAGCACTTTTTATTTTCCCTTCCATAAGAAGCACTTGAGCCTTTTCTTCCGGTTTCTTATATCACTAAGATTTTTACGATTCTTAGAATAAAAACAGCTCCTAAATGAATGAGTTGATGGCTACATGTAGGAACAGAGAAATGCATTAGAGCCAGCAGCCCATGGTGGTCCTGTGGGAGGCATTAATCCAGGCTTTCTTGTCCAAAATTTTCCTAACTTCCTTTCAGAGTAAACTTACTACTTTGCTGTGCTGCAAGTGAAACATGTTTTTTAATAGACGAGCCTTTCCCCAATACTAGAAATCAGTGTTTAAAGTGCATGCCATAATCTTAGGACGTGATCCCCTTAAAATATAATTTTTGCACTGTGCTGTTGAGCTCTGAATACTCTCTCTCATCATTCATTGCCTTATAATGAAATAAAAAGTCCTTTGCATTTACCCACAACCATGGAAGCATTGTCCCTTATTCTAAAGGAAGCTTTTCTCTGTACAAGGTGGCAGTAACTTTTCTTGCTGTATCAAAAAGATGAATTTTGCCTTTGCTTGCAGTGAAAAGGACACAAGAAGTACTTATCTAGGTACTCCTGTAGCTGGTCAGTTGTTAGAAATCCAGCCCCCACCACTGCTCATTCAGAATTGTGCTTGTCATGCAAAAAGAGCCTGATAAAGTGCTTTTAGTTTTATAAGATTATTTGGATCTGCTTTCACTTCGTGACAATGGATTATGTGGTAAGGAAAATCTCCATGAAATACAAAAATGGATATCTTTGCCTTTAAAGGAGCAAATAAATACTGAGTCGTGAGTCTGGCAACTTGGAGAAACTACGTACACGTGTGAAGCTGGGTAATTAGTATAATGCCATTTAATACTGGGTTACTAAGACTGGATTTATTTTATAGGCACAAAAGCAGATTGTAGTTCATGAAGGTATTATAACATGTATTTTTGGGTAATGCTGTTTTATCTCTTTCAGCATGGTACGCTTAAATGTATATTCCATATGCTTCTAATAGCCATCTATATGTGAGAGCGAGGACAGCTTGTTCCCAGTTTGTTACTGCTCTATTCGTGAACTCAGCAGATTTTTTTGAAACTGCATATTTAAAATATGCTTGCCTAAAACCCACAGAAAATCCCCACAAACCCTTCCAAATGATGTAATATTTCATCCAAAGCAATTTTCCCCCCAAAAGGTACTCTCTGTTTTCCTTAGTGAGGAACAGTTTTAAGGTAGGCAGACTTTGCTATGATTTCATAAACTATGTTGAGTTTTTAATTAACAGTTTTTTAAGGTGTTGAAAGCATTTGTGGTGACAGTGGTCAGTGGAGGGACAGCAACAGCTCTTGCAGAAGTTTTGGTGAGATGATCCTTCCCTGGGAAGGTGCTGCTGCCTGTTCCCTGCTGGGCTGGGGCTCTTCGAGGCTGGCCTGGCAACCTCCTCCTCATCTGGTGTTTCCTACTGGACTAAAAGTAATTTCATCCTCTGTGTTTGGGTTTAAAATCTGCACAATGGGTAGGTGATAAGAGCATAAATGTTTGAAGAGCAGAGGGAGAAAGGATACTGAGGAAGCCCCAAGAAGTGAAAAAGTGACCTGAGCCTGTGAAACACAGCAATGAGTCTGCACAGATCATCCAGAACTTCCTTTCCTCTTTCTCATTTGCATCTGCCTGGGGAATTCGTAGTTTTCTATGTAAAAGAAACTTGTTGCTGAGCATAAAAATCCTACCAGGGATAGATAAGCCTTATCTTCTGTATTTGTGTAGTTATTCTGCTGATGGTTCTGCCCGATTGTTTCAGTTACTGTCAGTGGCAAAAGGCTCTTTTAAAAGTGATGATTCTTCAGCACAAAAGATACTGGTCTAAAAGCTTTGCTAGAGCTGGGTCTCTCTTCCCTTAGGATCACCTCCTTTGCTACAAGTGAACATGTTTTTATATGACTCAGGGAGTCAGATCTTTTAGCTATAGGTAACATTTCCCATTGCTTAAGAAGAGGAGATGCAAATAAATCCAACCAGTCTGTTACTGGCAGCACTATCTTTAAATTTAAATGTACACTCCACAATTGTTCTCTACCTGCCAGAATTATAAGGTGGGCTTCACAATGCAGTAACTCATTTTAAAAATCAAAGATTAAGGATGAAAAAAATCCATGCCCTGTCTGTGTTTGAGTAGTTCCTGGCATGGCTGCGTATGGACTATTTACCCATGCTCCTGTATCTCTTGGTTCACAGCATTTGGCAGCTCAGTGTAGTCTCAGGGAGCAGCAGGAAACTCAAAAATGAGGAGATACTCAGAAGAAACCTGTTGAATAGGCTGGTTACCTTGTAGCCTGTTTATTTCTTGTGAGTAGGGCAGCCTGTTCCCCAGCTGGTCCTCGGAAACCTTCTGGGTTAAATTAGCTTGGGAAGAAATTCTTAGTTCAAATTTAGCTCAAGGAAAACACGCACAAAGTGAAGGCACAGATTTGTGTTGTAAGCTGTTCAAGCTGTGTTTGAATACCAAGAATTTTTCAGAGCATTGGTTTCATGTTCTTAAGGCAGGAAAGACTTTGTTGCATCCCAGGTGTGGTCAGGAATGTTGAGGATGTTAACTTGAACATGTTGCCTCCTCTTTATTTTCATGGGATACATTTACTGCAAGAAATAGGACTGGTTTCCTATTTGACCCAAATAACAAAAAAATCCCATTTTTTTGCCTAGCTTAATAAATGCAGAAAGTCCCTTTTAAAAATCTGGTATTTCCTGACTTTTAAAAAAACCTTTTATTTTGTCTCAATTATAGCTTTCTGCGTTTATTTTCCTCTTGGAAGGAAGGAGGTGCCTTTCCTTGCCCATAAACACAAAAAGCTACCTTGAGTATATTAAATAAATTGCAAACTTCAGCAGCTTTGCCAGCAAATTTTGGGAAGTTTTATGATATTCTGGGCCTACAGGTGATAGATAGCTGCCATAGCTTTGTCTTCTGAGACTAATAAATACAACTGTATATTAAATAGAAGCATTTTACTTAAGCTTTGGTAACTAAATACTTACTGAAACACAGATTTTAAAAAAAAAAATCTGCAAGGCTTTAATTAGTAGTTTTGTCCAAGAAGTCCTGCCCAAGGAGGGTTTGATTGAAATGATCCAGAGATTAGATACTATTTTGTAGCTTTTCCTGCAAAACCTTGAAGCAATGGACGATTTTGGGCTCAACACTTTTCCCTCTTTTATAATAGTTGTTGAGAATCTTAACTCCTCAGTTTTCACCAAAAAGGTCTCTGATCAGTTAACAGAGTGTTAAGGAATTTCACCAGTTAATTGGTTCCTAATTTAAGGATTAGGAGAGAAAGTATGCAAATTTTATTGGAATATTTCATCTGGAATGAGTCTTGAAATCCATCTCCACACTGTGACCTGAGTTATTTCCTGAATTCTGGCTGGTATTTTCCTGAGCAGTTGTTATGGGATATAGGCATGATAATAAGATGATTGATAGTGGGATGTAGAGGTTGGGCTGGATGCAGCATGTATTTGGGTTTGTGTTACCCTGAGCTCACATTTAAGCTGTTGTAGTAAATAGCTTGGGTTTTTTTTCATTATCTTTGAGCTGCCCTTTCTCTACTGATTTTCGGTGGTTTTAATTAGAAGGGTATTTTGCTGAAAAGAGCGAACTCAGACCTTTGTGAAATTTTCTGCTAGTACAAATAATGGTAAATCTGAAATCATTTATTAGACAGGAAGTTGTTATGGCAACTATAAGATGGCTAATCAGAGAGTGAGATCAGTTTTTATTTACAAGTGTAATGAGCAATTAAGTTTGAGCAGCTGTCAGACTTGGAAAGTGATTAAAGTTCAGCAAACAACCCAAATGGGTCAGTGTTCAGTTCTGATGGTTTTCTGACACTGCAGCTTGATCATCTGTGGGTTTTACCTACTATAATTAAATCTGCCTTTTAAATCCCCATCCGTGCCAATGACTTGGCATAGCCAATGAGTAGAAAAACCCCTTTCTCCTACCAGGTTCCTTAATGGGTGTTGGCCCGGAGTCTTGCTGTGGGTAATGAGGTATTTCACGTGTAGCATTCCTTAAAGCAAAGCTCAGTTTGGATGCAGAATCATCTCCTGGCTGTGATGATCACCAGGAGGGAGCTGGAGCGGCGCAGCCTCGCTCAGCCTTTGCACCTCTGAAGGCTCCATTTCATTAAAGGCAGCATTACGCAGTCCTTGGTTGCTTAGGGAGCTGCTGCTGGGCTCAGAGGAAGGACGTGCACAGTGTACATGAACATTGAAACCAAAGGAAGTGGAGAAAGTCATGATTCACCCAGAAACAGGAGGGAATGCCCAGGAGAGGCTGACCTTGGCCGGAGCTGGTGAAGCTCCGTCGTTGGGCCGGTCACATTGAACAGGGCAGGCTGCTCGTGCTCATGGCTTTCCCAAGCAGAATGAGCTGGTTCTCTGCAGATTCCAAAAGATTGCATGTGTTCACACTGGGAAAGTTACCCTCCCATTCATACTCTGCACCAGATCAGCCTGTTTCATTGCTGGGGGTTGCCTCCCTGCTGCACATGGTAAATAAGCCAAACTGTTTGTAAGCCTTGCTCAAAATCTGTGTTCTAGTTAGAATTTTACCTGTCCAAGACAGTTAAACCAGCAGAGTTATTTTCCAAAATTACGCTGCAGTCCCCTGATACATTTACATTTTTATTAATTTTGCTACACTAATGCTATGATGTAACAGAGGCAATTGCAGTGGAACATGAAATGGGTTGAAACAGCTCCTGACCTGAAGAATTTACAAAGTCATGTGCCTAGATAACACAAGTTGGTGAATGGGGACTTAAGGGAAAATGAAAATGACAGTCTCCAAAATAGGCATTTGCATACTTGACCTAAACTTCTGCTATTTACGTTTTCTGTTTATCAGTCTTTTTCAGGCTTATCTACAGCAGTGGCACATGAGAAACAGGGCTGTAAAAATGGAACAGAATTTTTAGTAGGGTTATTAGAGACCAAGAAATCCACATTTCTCAGCCCCCAAGATGGGATTGCACACATGTATCTTGTTATTGCTGTTGCCTGATTTGCACTCGGGTTTCCTGAGGAGACTGCTTGGAGATTGCTTATCTGCTAAGCTTCTGCAGGCATAGCAAGCTTGGCTTCTTGGAATGGGCTTCTGGCCTTTCAGTGGAGCCTTTTAGTGACCATAGCTTTGGCAAAAGTCATTCTTGTCACCTAGTGGAAGAGGAGCCTCCTCCCATGGTGAATACTTATGCTATTCCAGATGCTGATCCTCAAGCCATGGAGATTTTGGAGAATTGGGATGGGGTTGGAGCTTGCTGCCTCTTGCACAGGCCTAGTGTCATCCTGTAGAGCAGTGCAAGGAAAAAAAAAAGAAAATGCAAACTGAAGCCTTCACACTAGAAAACATAACCCATCAACCCAGGAAAGCTGCAGACTCCTCTGTCTAGTTCACTCTATATGTGGGATAATTATGGTTTTCCAGAGGACACAGCTCTCACCTTCATAGTGGCAGGAGAGCTGGGGGTGGGAACATGCACGTGGAATAGTGCAAGAGTTGTTGCATTTCATTTGTAACACATTTTAATTATCACATGTGAACACTTGCTGAAAAATCCCCTATAGCATGCTGCAGCGAAGAAGTAAACCTGTTCTTGTAACTGCCTCTTTGTAGAAATGGAAGATTTTGCCTATTTTCCCCCTCACTCAGTAGTGTTTTCACTTAATTTTAGGTATGTGGGCAACTGATTTTAGGAGTAACCTGTAAAAAGTAATACAAATAATTCTAATGTAGGAGCTTTCTGTCTTGTAGTTTGTTTGCAGCAAACATGTTACAAATAAGCAGGTGGGAGGGGGAGTTTGAAATATATGGGGATGGATTTTTAGAGTTTGCAGCTGACGTGGATTAAAAATTCTTAGAACATTTCATCCATGAAAGGCAATTAGTTTTGTTTTATGAATATGAAAAGCACGTAGCTTGTAAGTACTGGAGTGAAGTCCCAAGTGAGTTATTAGAACTTGCTTTACTCATGTAGTACAAAATTGGCCATCAAGAGGAGATAGATTTCAAATATAGCTCACTGACACACTGGTCATCCATAACTTTTCATAAAGTCATTTTTTGGTGCTCACCTGTAATTACTGAATGCTGTTGAAATCCTGAATGGGGCAGATAGTCACAGATCAGGACACCTCCTTACTCTTGATGGTGATTATAGCATGTTGTGCTGCTGGCATATGGAATTGTGATACCTCTCTGCCTGCTTTCCCTACTTTCAACTGTCCCTTTCTATGAGATTCATGAATTAAGGCTGATAAAATGAATGGAGTATTCTCTTTTTTTTACCAGTTGTTTTTTTGGCATTAGGAAAAATGAATCCAATCATTGGTTTTGGATTATTGGGGTCGTCTGTGTGAGTAATTCTCAGCTACTAATGGGTGTTTGGAAAATGGTGATATTTTCAGCTTCTTTGTTTGTTTGTTGGGGTTTTTTGGAGAGCCAAAACTGTTAAGAAATTTGGTATTTCTAGTGTTAAGCAACACATGTTACTCATCCAGTATGTCAATGCTTTAATACCTGAGATTCTCAGTTAAGGAACTGGTAGCCCAGGTTAAGGAATGAGATAGCCCCTCCAATCATCCAAATTCCATGGAGAAACTAAAACAGGATGAAAACTCTTCGGCAAGTGGTCGGCTATAATCTAAGTTCTGTCTATGGAAAGGACTAAATGTTGATGATTTTGTTATAAAACACTGGCTGCTGGACAGTGTTCAAAGGAGGAGGAGATTTGGGAACCCATCCTGATGCATTGACCTGTTTAAACAACACCGTGCTGATAAATTCTCCCACACAGAATCATACAGACACGTCGCAGCAGTCGCAGTTAAATTTAGAAAAGGCAAATCTGAAGGAGACCATTTCATCACCCAGGAGATTTTAATTTATGCTTTCATGCCTCTCATCCAGAGAAGAAAGATGGACACTCAGAGTGGGATGATATTAAACTACTGGAAGTGCTGCCTAATAGATCACAGATGTCTGTGAAGTGGCAAGCCATCATCCCCCTGACACAACAGGGCGAGGGGACACTGTCACGAGCTGTGACATGTCATAAAGGATCATTGATTTCTTGCTCCCCCACTGTAAATCAAACCTCTCCATTCAAATCCATTCAAATCCATTAATACGGGGTGCAGATTTATAAACAGCTTTGACATTTCTGATTGAAGGCTTGGGCATATTGATTCCTGACGTGAGCAGGTCCCTGTTTGTCAATCGTGAAGTAGCACCATCATCTGAAAATCGTGGGTTGGCAGCGAGGTGGGAATCTAGCCAAGGTCACTGCTGAAAGAGATGAGGAAACGTGCAGTGAAGGCTGAATTTTGGGGAAAAGTGCCTCTGAATCATGCAAATGGCTTGATGAGCTGGGAGCTGCTTGTGTATGACCTCGCTCTGAAGGACAGCTATTTACAGTACATGGGTCAACATGTGAGCTCTGATGAGTGTCAGGGCATGGGAGGAAGGTGTTTTTCTGTGTTTTGTTTCTAAAGCTCTATAGAATGGAGAAGTCAGATGGGTTTCACTGTGTTTTAAAGAAGCAGTAGTGTCTCTCTGCCATCTGTTTTGGAAGAGAGCAACTCACATACACGTCATTCAGTGGAGTTTGCTGTCAGCAGCAACAATTTCTGCTGATGGGGGAGCTTCAGGGAGAAGATTCATAACAAAAGTCTTTATTGTATAGAAACACACCATTCTGCTTGGGATCCAGCTTCCAAATGCTTTTAAGGACTGTGACTATACTACCATCTATGCCTGAGATGAGAGACATCTGAGTACAGAAGCTGTCTGGACCAGGTTCATCTGCCAGGCCTTTTATGTGCAATACAATTAGAGATGGGAAGGTCTGGCTGGTTTTACACCCTGCAAATATATCAAGACCTTTGAGATGTGATAAACTAAGTGAGCCATGCTGATATGCTCCCTTGCCTGCTCTGATATTGTTTTAAGACTTTCTGTTTTGGTTTTCTTTTTGTTCAGGTGAAGCTCTGAGCTGCATATGAAAGAAAAAGTTTTCTTTGTTGTACAGCTGTTAATATTTGTTTAATATGTATTAATCCATTCACCTTGTTCTGCTTCTGAAACTGCAGTGCAGCTCTGCTCAGTTAATCACCTGGAGTTTCCTGCACCTGAGAGGCTGAATTTGTGGGTGATGTTTTTTCTGCAGCATATCTAAATCATGAGAATGTTGTAGCATGACTGGGAGTACCATGAAGTCCTTAAAAAGGCACTGTAATTATGTACTATATATTCATGATTGCAGGTACGTGTGATCTGGAAAGCAGGTTGTAGGAAGTTTGGCATTTGGGTGGCACCTTCAAAAAGAAGAAAACCTGAAAGTTAATTGGAGAAAATGACAGTTCCCAGTTTACTGCTGTGCCTTCCAACAGCACTCGAGCTAAATACTCATTAGGATTGCACGTGTGCATGTCCGCAGTGTCTCGTTATTTTATTTTAACATCGACTCTGCAGCCATTACCAGCTATTCATTTACTCAGCACCAGAAACTTTGGCAAAACAATAGATGGAGGATAAAGGACTTGATCCCAAAGTGAGCATAGCTAAAAACCAAGTGAAAAATCACAGTGGTCATGACAAGTGGATGGCCGATGCTGCAGCAGTCCAACCCAAATCACGTTTTCTGTAGTGCTTTGCCGTTCAGATTGAGCCCGTTTGTTCTAGCTGACTGGCTTTTTCCTTGGAAGTGTGAAGCTCAGCATTTTCAGAGCAGTGTGAAATAAGAAATGTAGAAAAAGGACTTGGAGCAGTGAGGTGGCTAATTGAAAAATGCTCTTGGAGCTGCGCGCTCTAACAAAGAAGCTGGCAGGGTTTTATGAGTAAGTCACTCCAGAGCCGAGTTTTGATCTTGAATTTTGAATGAGTCACATTTATATTTTAATAGGAGCGTTTTGATAAAAAGGAACAATCCTCCTGTTGGTTACCATAATGTCTAAGTGGCCGTGACTGTCTTTTTAAAAGCAAATATAGAGAAACAAGAATAGACTGTTGGGTCCAGGAGTATCCAAGTGTGTTATTTGAGTGTGTCTGTCTCCCAAGTGAGATGCCTTGAACTGAGCAGCTTTGTGAGTGCTGGAGGTCTTTGGTCGTATCTTCATTTTGCTTGGACAGCTGAAATATGTTTCCATGGCCTCTGTATGGTCTTTCCCCAGATCTTATTGATGGTGCTGTAGGGGTCGTTGATGAGTTATTGAATCCAAGAGAGACAACTGCAGTCGCAAAGTGTAATGGTGCTTTAAAGTGTAAAGCAGTTCCATAGGCTACAGCTCAGAGATGTCATCTTAATGTCCAGTTCTTTTGAGCAATCTTGTCTGGTTTGCACTGCCTTGCAAAACTCTTGCTATTTTCCTGAAAACCCAGTCTGTAAAAGCGTTTTGCTTTTACCCTCAGCTGATACCCCTCGCTTCTGAGAGAGCAACACTGGGGGAGGGGACCAGCAGGATGGAAGCAAAAACCTGCTGATACTGTGGCTCCCTCTGATCCCCATCACGCAGAGTGAAATAGAACATATCTGACTGTTTGATTCACTAATTTCAGTGGTGGAGCACAGCTGGTAGGCAGGTGGACTGTTAAGAGACAAGACAAAGATCTAAGATCCGCAATCTTATGAACTTGCAAGCAAAAAAGAAGAAAAACAACCACAATCCCCAAGATGTTTTATGCTGTTTGAACACCAAACACTGTTTGAGGGAAGGAGAGAAGTTTGGACTTGGAATTTCTTTGGTTTGGATCTCTGTCACACGATGCACTGGTGTGCATGTTTCTCGCGTAGATAGAAGGTGATTTTGTGTATGTAATTTGTCCCAAATGTATGAATTGAGAGTCTCTGAAGCAACATCTGGAGAAGACCCAAGAGAGAACACTGTGAGTTCTCTGAACACAAAGATCTGTTCATTCATGAGATTCTGATATTCAAACAGAAAACAGCAGTTGTGCTGTTTCCATTTTATGTTATTTCTAGCAAGTGCCACATTTAATGTTCCCTTTTGCCTTTTCTTCCCAAGGCCATTCTACAGCACCATAAAGACTTGTTGGTACTTATAGATGGACTTTTGAAGAGATTTTTACCCTGGTCTTGTCATCATTCAGGCTGGAATAGCTGCTCTCAGTGCTTCCAGCAGTCAGAATTCCAGTCTCAGCTGTACAAACATGCACATGGAACAGTAGTATGGATTGAAGAGAGCAGAGAGGAGCTCTGGAGGACAACCAGTGTTGGTGTTTCTCTGTGAGATCACTTTTGACCTGGTTTCAGGATGGGTGATAAAAGTTCTTCTGTTTTCTTCCTGCATTTAGAAACCAATTCCTGCCCTGCCCTGCCCTGAGCAACCTGTTTGTTACGTGGTGATTGTACAGGAATTTCTGACCTGATTTCCTTGTGGTGATATCTCGGGTCAGAGCAGGTTGTTTGGGCAGAGGTTTGGCTTGGGGGTGTGTGCACCAAGATTGTTTGTACTGGGAACTTTACACTGCCGAACCCTCTGAGTGCTGTAAATTATACAAGATTTCAGCGTGAGCAGGAAAATGCTGATATTGCCATTTGGCAGGGCGTGGAAATGCGGCCACAAGAGTTGGATCTCAGAGGGAAGGTGTGAATGAAAAAAATAGCACGATTTTTTCTCCTTTTCCTCGCAGACTACAGACAAGCTGATGCTGTGTGTGCATATGTGGTGCCCAAGGTCTGCTGTGTGTCAGGCGTGGAGTGCCAGATTGTCTTTCTTTCCACCAGAACATTTATGCTTTAATTTGGGACACGTGGTGGGAACTGATAGCATCTTGTTTCAGAGAGAGACTTTCTGATAATCTCACTGGTGGCATCGTGTCTCTGTGTGAGACACAAACCCGGCGTTATCCCAGCTCAGAGCTGCTCCTGAGTCAGGAGCTGTGCAAGGAGCCCTTGGCACCAGGCTGGGAGCTGCCAGCCCTTCTGTGATGCAGTTAAACTATGCCATAAACTCCTCAGTTCAGGGCAAACTCCTCCTCATCACCTTCCCTCTTAACATTTCTTACTGCACACTGGAATCCTTTGGTCACATTCCAGAGTCCGTGTGTGAACGAACTGGTGCCATTTTGATGCCTTTTAACGTGTGAAAGAGGTCGAGGAAATGATTATTCTCTCAAAGGGGATTTGCATGGTTTGTGTGCCATTCCTTTGCTGTTCTGTGATAGTTTCCAAAATCTTTTTAATCTTGTCAGTCATATCTGGGTGCTATTTGAGGAGCAGCCTTCCAAAATATCCATGAAATACTGGACAGGTTATTGAGTATTTTTAGTTTACTGCATTTTGGCTATGTTGGGTAGGGATTCTCTTACAGCTCAGTGCAGGCAGAGCTATTTCACTAGAAATCCAGAACTACAACCTGCTGTGTTTTGGTTCTGGAAGAGCTCTGCAGGCTTTCAATTCGTTGTGGCACAATACTGCTCTTCAGGCAAATCCCACCCAAACCTCCTCTGCAGCCAGTGAATTCCTTTGTACAGCTGAGAGAGCAGTGCAGCAGCAAATCTGGGTCACACACCCTACAAAGGACACACAGCTCCACATGACAAGTGTTTGTGTGCTCTCTGTTGCTGAAGAAGAGGCTAAAATTAGCTTCTGACTCTTACTCGAATTAAAAATTACCCAAGGGAAAAAGAACTAATTCTCACGAAGGCAACTGTTATGTCTTAAACCCACACAGTCTCAGCTGTGTATGCAGAAATGCAAAAATAAGAGGGTAGTAACCAAGCCTTTTGGGAGAAAGGGGATTTTTTTTTCCCTCTGGAGTATCTCAGAAAAGGAGTATGACCAAGGTTATCAGGGACCACAGATGAGCATTCCAGTGCTAACCTCTGTACAGTGCTGCAGCAGCATCTCTTCACTCTGCCATCTCCAAAGTATCACAGTTCTTACCTGTGGAGTGCTGCCATATCCACATTTTGTCAAAATAAACCTTAACTCCGTGCGTTTTACAAGACCTGCAAGTGAATTGGCTGCCAGCACAACTTTGTGCAGGATCAGCATTTTCCAAAATCATATATAAAAAGTGATTATAGCAGACCAGAGAGTCTCAACATTGCTAAGTTGCTGCCTGATGCCAAATGCTGTCAAGAACACACAAATTCGTTAATATAATTTAAGATTAAGGAAACAAATCATGTGCCCAGCTTCAGGAGTACTCTCTATTTAAGGCATAATCTCTTATTTTGGAGCATTTGGCTTGTAAATCTTTTACTGCTCTGAGGATCACCTTCTCTAGCAGATCAGATGTACTAATTTTTTATATATATCTCTGAATGTTAAGGGTGTTTTTCTAATGTTCAATAAAATGTTTTCCTAAGTGATAAGGACTATGTGGAGGTGAAGGCAGATCACATTCTATAGCAATAAAACCTTATGTAGACTGTAAGGAAAAAAAAAAAAAAAAGCAACTAATAGAAGTGATTCTTACAAGTAGCTTTGCACAAAGATAAATTCCTGTACCCTAGAAAACATTAAACAGCTCTGCCTGCACTGTAAATGCAGTAAATAAAAAATACTCTGTAATCTGTCCAGTATTTATTGGACATCGTGGAAGCTGTGCCTCTCTCAAGCATAAAGAATTTTCATTGACCAAAGTGAACTTTACCATGAGGTGGTGATGGCTGAAAAAGATCCAGCTGGGAGATTTTCAGCCTCTGTTCCATCTCTAATGAGTGCCTTGCCATGCTGCTTCTCAGAATGAGAAGTAAAGTCTGTAACAAATGTTTTCCTGTTCCATAATCTCCTTTTCCACAGTGTCCTCTCCCTTCTGCTCTCTCTTCTGGGGTTTTACATTGCTGTCTGGTTTGTCTCAAACCTCAGTAATTGCTGTCCTTGGTGGAGCTGCTTTAACCACGATTTTGGTGTAGACAAGTCACTGAAATTTGAATTACCCAGGCACAGTCTTTCTCCAAATAATGTCCCATAATTATGGCCTGTGGGCATCTGTATCCTCAGTCACAGTGATGGAAATATTAATAGGAAAAAAACAGTGTTGGTAAACAAAAAAGAGATGTGTGAAGTCCTTGGAGCCTGGTCTCTCCAAACAAAACCTGCCTTGTTCTCGGGGACAGAATGGGGTTAGATGTAGACAGAAGGATAGTTGGAGAAGATGGTACCTGTGGTTTTGTTTCTGCTTTGAAATGTTTCAAAGTGGGTTTGCTTATCCTCTTTGCCTTCCAGCATTGGATGCCAGGTATCTGTAGAAAAACCCAGACTAATTTAGAGATGGTTTGGATTGAAGGTCCCCTTTTTAGATCTTTCTAGTGAGAGGCTTTATGTTCAACTTGACATCATTCCTGACTGTGGGTAGCAGATAGGATTTGAACGCTGCAAGTGAGAAGTGTGAAAAATTCCAGGGATGTTCCAGGCACTGCTAGACAGAGCTATATTGATTTAGGAGGAAATCCCAAGGAGGAAATAGTTCTTGTCAACTGATTACTACAAGTTATGGTTATGCTACTCTTGCAGGTGCCTATAAATCAAAATGCCAACAGTTGGCATCTGCCACTGTCACGGTGCTATAGGTCATCCTTCCCTGGGAATTGAGTGATGCCAGAGTCACTTAACCTGCCACACAAATAGTGAGGGGAGATTTGGGAGGAAGGCAGAGCTTGGGAGGTGTGTACAAAGCCCCAGCATGGTGAGGGACAGAGCACGGGACAGATGTCATGATACCATGACCTGAACTGTTATGTGTTAAATGTTTTCACGTCCTGGTGGGTCTTTTCATACTGAAATTCCTTGAATTATGTCTCCAGGTTGCTATTTTTCCTTCCTCAATTCATGTGGAGGTATTATCTGACAGGGAGGAGGTCATGTTGGTTTGGGGGGATATTTTCCTAGCTCATAAATTGCCAGCAAATCTGAGGAGTTTAAATTGGAATTAGCTGACATTTTCCTACTCTCCCAGGAATTCAGGAGTCTTTGAAGAACAGCCCATCTATGTGGGCTGAAGGGATAATTGATTCTGTCTGGAAACCTCTGTGCTGATCCCTAAGACCAGGATGGAAGGATTGACATTGTTTACTGTCAGCAGGGATTTGTTTTTTTCTGTCTGTTTCTGAATAGTTTCAGCTCGGAGTAACTGAAGATGGATTGAGGTATAGACCTAATCAGGAAGATGTGAAAAGATTTCTTTTTCTTTACTTTACAGAAAAGGCCACAGATGGCTCTTTGCAGAGTGAAGACTGGACACTTAACATGGAGATCTGTGACATTATCAACGAGACAGAAGAAGGGTATGTGCTATTTCAGCAGACTTGGAAAGGTCCCTGAACACAATCTTCCTCCAGCTGTATTCAGCATGTGAGGAGGTGCAGCAAGGCTGGGGGCAGATGCTCGTGGTTTGAATGCAGTTTGCAGATCAGTTGCTTGGTTTTCCTGCTCCTTAGACCTCTCCTGGTCTGAGAAAATACTGTATGGTGCAGTACCTGTAGGATTCAGGACAAGAGGAAATGGCCTCGAGTTGTGCCAGGAGAGCAACTTATTTAGACGACATATTAGGAAGAAATTCTTCACTGAAAGGGTGATCAGGCTCTGGGTCAGGCTGCCCAGGGAAGTGGTAGAACCACCATTCCTGGAAACATTCAGAAAACATGTGGATGTGGCATTTTGGGATGTAGTATAGTGGTGGACTTAGTGCTGAATTAATGGTTGGACTCAATGATCTAAGAGGACCTTTCCAACCCATATGATTTTGTGATACTTTCTGTGGTCAGTCTGCTTGGAAGGGTGGCATGAAAAACTTCTTGGAGAGGGTGCCACCTTTGTTTTTCAGCAGGTGTATCTCTTTGCAATGCTTTTAATTTCAGCTATTTGTGTAGACAGCTTTTCTGACACAGCTCCTTCAGGAGCAGCAAGCTTTGCTGCTTGCGGTCTGCAGGAGAGCTGATCACTGCTCTTGTTCCCTGGGCTTGTCAGAGTGGCTGTCAGTCTTCCCTGCCTAATCAACAGCCTGGATTTTTGGAGACTTGGGGCATTCCTCCAGTCTTGCTTTCTGTGATGCCTTGTCTTCTCACATATTTCTCCATGACCCTGGTTTGGTTGTACTCAGATGATCTGAAGTTAACCCACATGCTTATGACCAGCTGGAAATGGCAGAGGATTCATTTTCCCACAGTTTATGGGATGTGAAAAGCCTGTCTGAGCTGTCTATTAAAATGGTGTGTTTCTCCTTCAGGCCCAAGGATGCCATTCGAGCGCTGAAGAAGAGGCTGAATGGAAACAAAAATTACAGAGAGGTCATGCTGGCACTGACGGTGAGTGGGGGCAGGCTGGAATGCCTCAAAGGGCAGAACCCTTTTGTCATTTTCCTCTTCCTGGCACTCTCTTGAATGTACACACTATTTCCTTTAACAGCCGCTGCTCTGCCCTTTTCTTCTCTCCAATTGCCTCCTCACTTCCTTGGGGAGAGCTGCTGGAAGCTTTGCATAGCAGTCTTCTGACTCAATTGATTTCTGCTTCTTTTCGTGGCTCTTACTCATCCCAAGTACTGACTGAGGAAAGTTAATGTGATTCAAATGGGTCTGTTACTCTTAGAGGTTTTCCTTTCTACTCTCATTTCCCTGTGTCCAACCATTCCCCCACTCCAAGGCAACAGCTGTGGGCATATCTGCAAGTGAGGATGATGAACTTGCCATATTTTCAGCTTCATAAGTAGCTGATGCACAATTTCCCTTGTGAATGAATCTCTGTAGGAGGCAAGGCATTAATTTATGCTGATCTAATTTCACTCAATAAAGTGTAAATTATATTCTGTGCACTTAGGCAGCACTGCTAAGGTGTGGGATAATTTAGTAGCGACCTTTCCTGCTGATGGCTTTAGCTGGAGGTTTCCTGGGTAGTGCAGCCCTCCAGAGTGGGGTGCTGGGCTGGCTGTGGCAGTAACTAGATCCAGTTATCCTGCTGTGGGGAGGTGAGCTGTATGATTCTTTCACAGAGCTCTTGTTGCATCTCCCTGACGAGGCGTGACCGTACTTTCTGTCTTCTTGCCATTTCCTATCCGGGATTGTCATTTTGACAGATTACCAAAGTCCAGACCATGAGATTATCCATTGTGCAGGAAAGAGCAAAATCCATCAGGAATGAGCCCGTGTCATCATGGCTGATGAAAGTAGCTGAAGGAGGAGAGTAATTACGGAGTCCTGGGTACAGAGTCGCAGTGGTTATTAGGCATGGCTGTAAGGAGAAGTGACGCGTTGGATTTATCTCCATGCTAATCATGTTCTTCAGAGAGAAATCAACAGCTGTTCTTCCATGGCAGTTGAATGGCAAGTGGAAGGTGCCTCCAGCTAGGTTGCAGGGGGAAAATGTGTCAAAGTATAACCTGTCAGAGCATTCACAGGGGAGTGTTTTGAATGAGTGAAGATCATTCACCTGAATTCCCAGCTCTAAAACATGGCTTATAGCTCGGAGCAACTGGGTCCAGCTGTGTTCCAGGCACATAGAAAATGGTGGAGTGGCACAGCACGATAATATCTCACTGTGACAGGGTGTCCTCTGTCTTACCTGCTCCTGATGTGCTGCTGTGTACTTGGCTGCTCACCTACACCAGCTGGAAAGTTCTGCTTTGAAGATGAAGAAACTTTTTATTTCTTTACCTTGAAAACAGAAAAGGTGGATCACAAAAATGCCCAATATGTTAATAGTGGATGAGGTACAGCTGAACGTGTGTGTGGAGAAGAAGCTTTTTGGCAAAACTGGGGAAGAAGAGAAGTAGTAAGAGCACAAGTGTAATCTTCCCTCTATCTTCTCACCCTCCCATCAAAAAAATCTAAAACAAATGAAAAAGTCAGGTGCTATGTGTGTGATCAAGCTTTGCTTCAACGATGAATGTTGGGTTTTTTTGTTTGTGTAGGTGTTGGAGACCTGTGTGAAGAACTGTGGCCATCGCTTCCACGTCTTGGTGGCAAACCGTGACTTCATCGATGGCGTTCTGGTGAAAATCATCTCGCCCAAGAACAACCCCCCCACTATAGTACAGGATAAAGTCCTAGCACTGATTCAGGTACACAGCTTGTCTTTGCCTCCATATGTTGCTGCCTGAAATAAAGACTGTCTGCTTCCATGCTACGCCTCACTAAACATGCTGTCATCGTTAAAAATGTGGCAAGCTTTTTATATATAAACTCAAACAATGTATCCAGATTGGTGTGAAAAAGCAGACATGTACACACATAGATATTTTATCCAGGGAGAGCTGTCTGGATTCTAGTTAGAGAGGTACCACTCTAAACCGGGAGGATTTAATAAAAGGTAAACGGATGCTTTTGCAATTTAACAGTCATATGTAGAAGCTGGAGACTTGCCTTGGCGAATGGCTTGTCATCTGAGGCCAGGACATTTCAGAGGATTGTGCTTTTGGTGTCAGCTGCAGAACACTTGCCTTTCTGTGTCTGTTTGCCTGACTGGAAAATGGAGCTGTTTTCCCTCCATTTGAAAGCATTCTGCATTCCTTTCAAAGATGGTTATAGAAAAGTAAACGACCATATAGGAATTAAAATGGTTTTGGTGTCTTTTCTCTGGTTATTGTGCAGTAAAAGCACGCTGTCAGATCCTTGCCTGCAGTGTGGAGTTCAGACATGGGCCTGTCTGCCACTTCTCCTTCTGTGCAGCACAACAATAAACAGCCGTGTTAATTCCACAAACCATTAGCCACACATGAGGAAACATTGGTGCCTGCCTGGAGGAAATCTGACAATTATAGGAAGCTTTATCACTAAGCTTCCACAGGCTACTGCGTACACCAGAGACTAAAAGACACTGCGTATTTAAAATGATATAAACCTGCTGCAGTGTTCCTTGTGGGGAGGTATTTACAAATGCGCAGCATCATTTGCCAGATATACTTCTGATTTTTATGGCAAAGCATGCACTTGGATTTCTGCTGCTTTATTTCTTATTTGGATACAGGGATAGGGCATCCTTAGAGCATGACAATGTAAGTAAGTGATTTTCGAACAGGAAATAGGTGGCATGGTGGAATTGGTGGGCATTGTGTCAGGGTCTGTGGGGTCCCTTTATTTCTGTTATATGATTTTATGGCTTTTTAAAAAGTAGCATAAAAATAATGAAATTATTAAAAGCAATTTTTTGTGCCTCTGACTGAGCCTGCAGGTTTCTGCCTGGTTTGGTGGGAGAGGGGATGCAGGCAGTGACCAGGAGATGAGGTTAAAAACTGTCCCATAAAGACAAACTGGGTGTGTTTCCATGTTGGTTTAGAGAATGTTGGTTTTACTGGGCTCTGGGTTTAAATGGGTTCCCAGTCGTGAGTGCAGCTAAGATGGGAGTGTTTGTAACATCATCAGAAAGCCACAGTCATTGCTTCAGTGTATTAAACAGAGCTTTATCTGAGGAGACTTAGTGCAGTAGAGCTAAAAGCCTCACTCTGAATACTAAATGCCTTTTGATATGAAAAGCCTGAAAATTATGAAGGTTGGCTGTGGGTGGGTTCTGTTCATGTCTCTTTAGCTGGAGGTGGTAGGGGGCTTTGTTTTCCAGATTGCCTGACAAGTTTGGAAGAGTGATTGCAGTCACTCATCCCAGGTGCCCTGTGGACACAAACTCCCAAAATACCCTGTGACAGCTTCGCTCAGCTTAGGCTGTGCTCCCTGAGGTTGGAGTTAACCCTGTCCCAGAGGGATGATCTCAGCTCTGCCCCACCAACATTGTCTTTATCCCTTTCTATATCCAAATTGATATCAGGGAATTAATAAGAACAGAAGTGAGCAGATTAATAGCCCAGACTTGGAAGCATGGAGAGAGCTCTACAAACAGCATATGTCTTCAGCCACACAGTTGTGATATTCGTGGGCCTTTCCATAACAAGGGTAGATAAAGCTGCCATCAATTTCTTATCTAGAGACTTGTTTTGAGATGTTGAGCATCTTAGGTCTCACTTTCTCAACCTATTTCCTAGTGTACATGAGTTAGCATATGTTACATAGTGCTTATCCTTCCTTCTTCACCTTGCTAGGAGGCCTTAGAAATATTCCTTGTTGCTGTGCCCCTGGTAAGAGCTCGCCTGTCACTCAGTGTCCAAACACTAGGATGGTGCTGGATTTACAAAGGTATTTAAGTGACCTGTTTGGGCACACTGAGGATCCAAGTGGGATTTATCATGAAGTACATGAAGTATTTATCCTGAAGGTCCAAAGTCTTAGAAGCTCTGAATTCATTCTCTCCTCTGTCCTACATGTGTCTGGACGATGGGCAGGTCTCCTAAGCTCTAGTGTAGCTCCTTATCCATAAAGCAGAGCTAATATTGCAGCTGCCTAGTTGGATTGTAAGCTGTCTAGGACAGGGATTGTCTTACAATGTGTGTAGACAGCACTTAGGACAATAGTGCCTGTCCTGCTTGTGACCTCTGAGACACACTAATGTAGATAATGCTCCCAGCTCAGGTGAAGAAGAATACAAATGAAAGTGTCTCCTTTCTCCAGGGAAGGGAATTGCAGGAGAGAGAATATTTTTAAAAGGTGGAGTGCAGATGAAATGAGTTCGTTTTCCAAAATCCATGGGAAACCAATGGAAGAGGGCATGCATTAGTACATCCTCCTGGACAAACAAGCTTCATTAAAACTGGGGGCAGAATGCAGCATGTTTTTGCCTCTTAAGTTTCTTTTGAGTGATGACTATTAAATAGAACATCCCTTGCCTAACACTTTTCACTTTTGCTTGCAGACAGAGTTGAAGTGGTGAACACCATTATGTAGAAGCATCATTCAGATGGCTTCTGATGTAAATTGAAAAGGCAGTGAAATGGCAAAGGTGGAGTTACTTGTGCAGTCAAAGTCTCCCTCAGAGCTGGGGATGTTTTCAAAAGTCGGTTCCAAGGGAACAATGTCTGTGTGCTGTCAGAGCTGTTTTCTCTGGCTCAAGCAGGGCTGTTTGGACTTGCAATGCATCAGAAGAGTTGATGCAGTTAATTTACTCTTAACAAAGCTGAGAAGAAAACCCAGGATTGTCTGCTTGCACCTGATAATGGATTGTCTCCTGGGCACAGATGGTAGGAAATGCTTTTTCTTAGAATTGAACAGGATAGGAAAGCAAGTTAAAAATTAATATTATTTCTTATTTTACTTTGCTATCTTGGATTTCTGTTCTCTCAAATATAAAAAATGGTTCAAAGAGCTTTTAAAGTAAAAATAGTCAAAGAAGTAGTGTAAAAGTGATGAGTAAATGAATTAAGTTCAGAGCCCACACACGAGTCTCGCAGTAGTTCTGGATCCAGCACACTGATACTCTGCTCCACACATGTGGGGGTTTGTGGAATGCTTCATTTTTTAAATGAGTCATAATATTTCAGTTTTTCCTTCCTCTAAATTTTTAATATTTGGCTAATTTCCAATACAAGTGAAAGGGGTTGAGGCTTTCAGCATACTGTGCTCCCAGCAGCTTCGTAAGTGCAGGAGGCTGGCTAGCCAAGAGAAGCACTTAGTACTGCCACTGAAGGAAGAGCTCAAATGTGAATTGAAGTCTTTTTAGACACCAGAGGATTCATGCAGGAGAGATATTATGAATGTTCTGGCTGTGGGAATTTCTCTCTTTCAGACTGGTCCTTTGTGCCACACCGGGGTGTCTGAGTGTTGGATCTGCTCCGTCAGAACCCAGGCATCCTTAGTTCTGCTGCTCAGGGGACTGTCCCTTTCACAAGACAGGAACCTCAGAAAGGACCTTTTTTTTAAAATTTAAGTCTGGTCCAAATAAAGCACTGAAGACAACTTGATGGCTGTGTTTTTCCTTTGGCAACAAATGAGGATGTTTCACAAAGCGAATGGAGATTATTTAAGATGATTTTACAGCTTTGTGAATTTTTGTTAGATCTGTTGAATCTTTCACACAGACCTTTTCTGGTGGGTCTTTTGCTGCACAATATGCCAGAAAAGATCAGCATCAATCACTGCTGAGGAGAGGAGATAGGAAGAGACTTTCATGTGTGTTCACGGATTTTGATGATGTCAGGGGCTACTCACAGCTACTCTGCACGAGGTTCCTGTCTATTTTACACCTGAATAAAATGCATAGGTGACTGACATAATATTTGCAGAACCTTTTAGACCAGGTCTGATGATTTCAGCTTTCCTTTGAAGCTGAAATCCACGAAAGCTTTTACAGTCAGGATCTGGAGTCAGGGTGGAGTTGGAGCTTCATTTGGAAGGTTTATGGATAATCCCTCGTGTTTTCCAGGCTTGGGCTGATGCCTTCCGAAGTAGCCCCGATTTAACTGGAGTAGTGCATATTTATGAAGAACTCAAGAGGAAAGGCATCGAGTTCCCCATGGCAGATCTTGATGCTCTGTCTCCAATACACACACCACAGAGGGTAAGCTGCAGCCTTGCAGTTCTGGGGGTGTTTTCCCAGGATATCTAAATAGCTGGATAACTACTGATTTTCTCCCTCCCACTTCTCTGAATTTGGCTCATTTTCTCACTCCTGGAAGGACATTTTAATAGTGAAAGGAAAGTAAGAGAGGCATAATACAGACTGATAAGCTATCTCCTCCCTTGAGTCAATCATCAATCTGAGAAGAGGGAAAGAGTTTGTAACATTTAATCCTGTACCACAAAACCACCAAACAAATTCAACCGATTTGTTCAAAGAGAGCCCAGCAGGATTTATGATTGAGATTTACTTCTTTTGCTCAAAAGTGTGGTTGCTTCTGTTGGTGATAACCCTGAGCCAAGGTCTGCCTGTCTATTAGGGGTGTACAGAGTCTGAATCCCTCTGATCCCACGGTAATGTGAGAACTTTACACCCCTGGAAAGTTAGATCTGGAAAGTTGACAGAACTGCTGCTTGGAAGTAACTTAATGATCACAGGTGTTCTGATTATTCACTCTGAAAACTGAAGTTAATGAATCTTTGAAGCGGCAAATGCAAGTGATCAAGGACTGAGAGATTACAATTCTTGTGTCAAGGTTAATTAAATTCAGTATCTGTGTATCACATCATTTTTTTTGGAAGCCTGCAACTTAATTCCTAGTTTAAAATAATTTATAATTATTTCTCTTTGGCTCTTGTTTTTATTTTGCTTCTCACTTTTCTTGTAAAAGTAAATGGACTTAAATGGTTGTGGGTTGGGTGAAAAGATACAGGCATGGAAGATTTTTAGAGCTGCCAGTCTTTTCTAGCAGCTGCACTGACCTTTCCCACAAGGTGCAATTATGTTCTATATTTGAGCCTGTTTGGCCTGAGGTTGCTGACAAAGCATGTGCTGTCCCAGCTCAGCTTTTGAACTCCTGTCTTTCTGATGTGGCAGAGTGTTCCTGAAGTTGATCCTGCAGCAAATATGCACAATTCCCAGTCTCAGCAAAGGATGAGCACCAGTTCTTACTCTTCGTCCTCTCCAACTGCGTATTCTGCTCCTCAGGCCCCAGCCTTGAATGTGACTGGTCCCATCACTGCTAATTCTGAACAGGTATTGTTGATTCTTTCGAGTGACACTCTTTCAGCAATTCAAATTAGACATTAATTTGCAGAGGAACTTTCATTTTAACTCTTTGGACTTTGTCTCCTCAGTCTGGCTCTACTTAGTAATCTTTCTTCCTGCTATACTGTAAAATCTGGGCTTTGGATGTGTCTCTGTGGCCTGGTAGTGGCAGCACAATCTGCTGGTCCAGCCTGCTCAGCAGTATCTTAGCAGTTATTCCTATTAGCCTCTCTCCTTTCAAGGCACAGAATGTCTTGCAGATGCAAGAAGTCAAGCCCTTGCAAATGCCCTAATACAAGATTTTTTTTCTCCCTGCAAAATGATAACTTCAGAGCCAAAGATTCTACTTAAAATAAGTACATCTTTCCCCACACTGGAGTGAGGCACCACAGCCAAGATCTGGCTTTAGGTGCTGTTTGCAATTGCTTCCCTTCCACGCAGACACAGCACATCTGGGTTTGTGATGATAATTCTTTTCTTTTTCTGTTCCTTTTCTCCTGGGTAAACTTTTTATCTTTTTTGGTTTTTTCCTGCTAGAGTGTCTGGAGCCTGAGATATCAAGTCAGACAGAACCACAGATATCTCAAAGTCAGTTCTTGAAAATGAATTGCTTAAACCAAAAGATTATGCAGTGTTTTGCTGTCTTGTTACCCCAATTTAGATTGCCCGGCTGCGCAGTGAGCTGGATATTGTTCGTGGGAATACAAAAGTGATGTCTGAAATGCTGACAGAAATGGTACCTGGACAAGAGGATTCCTCAGACCTTGAGTTACTCCAGGTAAATCTCCTAGAAAATATGGTTCTGATCCTTTCTGTACTTGTGTTTCTCTGGGGGGTGTGTTTTGTTGTAGCTCACTTCACAGCCCATGCTTGGATTCATAATGGATGTGAGCTGTGCCTGACCCTGGCAAGTGCCATCCCTTGATTTTCTTCATTTGTTAAAGCTTCCAATGACAAGGATTTCCTGACTTCCCTTGAAGCTTGTTCCAGTGCTTTCCTCTTTGTGTAGCTAGAAAATTTTTCCCAATGTTGAGTATCAGGTGTCTTTTACCACTAAGCAGCTTTAGAATTGCCACAGGTTCTGTAAGGCCTGAGCATTCCTGCTTTTTTTACACCCCCCATCACCACTTGTACAGTGTCAAAACATTCCCAGTCACCATGCAGGAAAAGACACTCCATATTTCCATCTGGACTAAATAATGCTAAGGGTCTGTGGATTCTCTGCCACTTGAAATCCTATCTATGAACTAATTGTCTTTCCAGAAGATGTGTTTTCCTGAGGGTATGGTGTCTTAAAGCAGGTGCTCAGGTGAAGTTCCATGGTGTCCACAGGGCTAGACTGGGTAATCAGGAGGGATTTCATTGCTGCAAAATCTCGATCCAGTGCAGCACTGTGCATCTCAAGAGGGAAAACAGTATAAATTGAGCTCGTGTCTCAGGCTTCACACCTATTTCCCAAAGCCAGTGCTTGTGGGGGTGGCCTTTTGGCTGAGGAAAGTCACAGTGTCCCACAGATGAGGAGCACAGATGAGGAACATTGTGAACTGACATTCCAGCTGCTGCCCCTAACGTGGGATTTGCCTTTCCACAGCTTCAGAAATAGCCTTCTGTTTTGATCCTCCAGCGGGGAGGATGGGCTCCCACAGCAATCCCTTCAGAGGAAGGCAGGGAATTGCTCTCTGTGATACATCAGAATTTGAAATCCATCCAAAAACTGGTCTCTTCCATGCAGTGGCATTGTCTGTTTGTCTCAGAGCCATCGTGGCAGCTGATGAGAGGCTTTGCAAGAAAGAGCCTTTCAGTCACTGCCCATTTGGGTCGAAGTGCTCAAAACAAAAGCAGCTTCCAGGAAACCATGACAGGCCAAAATCGAACAGTTTGCTCACACCAAGAAACAACCACCAGCATCTTGACAGTGTAACCTTAGAGCACAGCTTTAAGGTGAAAGAACTTGATCATAAAATAGAGTGACAGCAACGATTCTTTAATCCAGCTGGTTCCCTTCGTGACTGATGCAGCCTAAATCTGAATCACAGAGCTGAGGAGAACCCATTTTTGATCACAAAGGATGGTTAGCCTTTTGAGAGCTGTGAGCTAGGTACTGCATGCAAGGACTCCTTGCTTTGAGGTTTATATAGCCCTCCTCCTTAAATAATTCCTGACATTTTCTCCAACAATCAAATGTAAACAGCCTGTGAGGGAGCCAGCTCTGAGCAGAATACATAGGTACTGTCAGCCCTCTCAGAAAGGCAGCAAACAAACCTCTGAAATGTCACAATCTGCTTCGAAAGTGATGGGATCAAAACTGACATTGGAGAACACATTCCTCAAGCTGTTAAGGCAGCTGGATTGCACTAGGTGAAATTTATCCAGAGCTTAGGATGTCAGACCATGCAAGGAAAACAAACACATTTTTGCTTTCATCCTGAAGGTTGTGTACCAACAAGTCGTCCTTGTTTAGCGCTGAATTTTTGCTGTGAAGTGGAGCTGGGAGGAGTGGAAGATGACAGAGGGACATGCTTTAGCTGGAATGTCAGTGCTTTTTGAAGTCAAACCGTTGGCCTGATCAGAGGCACCCTGCCATATGTCACATTTCTTCTTGCAGTTCTCCTCAGCAGACCAGTCTGACCTTTGGTCTTGAGGCCTTTCAGGACTACAGAATTCTGCTAAGTAGTTGGTGATGGAAGATTTGTCCTAGAAGGATGAGAACTCCTGGTCTAGGCAAACTGAAATCTAAATTTCTTGATGTGAGACTCCTAAAATAAATGCCCTCACTCTGCATTCCTTAAAATGTTCTTGTGAAACTCCCTGTTGCCTTTGTGCAATCTCTTGTCTGTGCACTTGCTCAGTGGAAGGGAACATTCCTGTGTGTGTCAGTGCTGGAGGGTGTGTGGAACACTCACCTTTTCATGCTCCTGCTCCTTGGTTTGTCTTTACCCTCATCATGTTCTCTACAGTTGGTAAGTTCTGTGTTGCCAACACTTCTCATCCTAGCACATACTTAGTACTTGTGGTAGCCCTGATGAACCTTTTTTCCCCCCCACATTCCATCATCCATATAATTTAGTTTTTAAGGATGATACTGCCAAAAAAAGCAGATTGAATTTTCCTTGAAAGTTCTCTTCTGGGAAGCTGTTGTATTACCATGTTTTAGTCTTAAAACAGATGACTAAAATACTGATATTTATTTTCTGAAGTGCTTAAGAGTTAAAAGAAGAATCAGGAAGTTGAATTGTGAATAGGCTCTCAAGGTTTTATGCCATCATCTCTTGAAGGGCGTTTGATTAGATGTGCTTTTGGGTGACATTTAATCATGCAAAGATAAACTTGTCTTAGTGTTTCTCAGCTGGGGGATATGTTTGGCTGTGAACAGAGCTCAACTAAATCTACTTATTGCTTGTTGCTTATCAGACTGTGTGTGCACAATGCATTCCTCCTAGGAACTGAACCGAACCTGCAGAGCCATGCAGCAGAGAATTGTGGAGCTTATCTCACGAGTGTCCAATGAAGAAGTCACAGAGGAGCTGCTGCACGTGAATGATGATTTAAATAACGTCTTCCTCCGATACGAAAGGTGAGGCAGCTCTCCCAGCAACCATTTACATTCATTCAGGGTTTTCACTTAAGAATAAAATAGGTCAGTTAGTGATATTGGGCCTTCTAGGGTGACATGACACAGAGAACCAAACCACAGGAACCATTTACACAGTGTTGTTGTGGCCTTTTATGGTAACATTCCTGTTTGAGTTGATTCTTTTTATACTGTGATTGTTTTTTTTGTACTATGCATTGAATTTTTGTGGGGCACATCCATAAAATGCGAGGCAACCTTGTGAAAATGCTCTGAATGCAGAGGCTTGAGTCTGCAAGTCCCTGTTGTGCAGGGCTGTACAGGTGTAGGGACTTGGGACCAAAAATAGCACAGCACAGTCACTAGCCCCTGCTAGCCTGTGCTCTGCACAAATCTCTGTGCTGCTCCCTGGCTTAGGGAGGCTCCTGTGAGCTCTCTCTGCCCTCTGATCTCTGAGCTTTCCAGTCCCAGTGCTGCTGCAAGGGGAGCTGCCTGGGGTGGGCAGGAGTGTCGTGCATGCAAAGAGTTTGTTTTTAAGTAACGCTTAAAATCTCGAAAAAGAAAAAAAGCTTGTCTTGTGCAGAGCTAATGCTTGGAAGAGCTGGTCTGCGGGAATCATCCCCAGGGACAGGACTTGGGGCACAGGACTTTCCACACGTCAGACAAAGGCGCTGTCAGGCACATCTGCTGCGGGAGGTGGCACGTGATGCTGCAGTCTTGGGAAAGTTTAATCTTCCCCTTAATGACAGGCCTGGGGAGCGAGGCACTAAAGAGTACCCTTTGTTCCTTGCTCTTAGCACAGGGCTTTGTTTCTCAAGCCTTTAAAAATAAATTAGACTCCAGATCTGTGAATTTGTGCTGTCACCGCAAAGGCTGCAAAGACGACTCCGTGCCCTCGATTTTGCCTTTGATTTCCTCGTTCAGAGGAGATGGGGCAAACTTTGAAACGAACGCTGGCTCTTTGTGTGAAATGGTGTGTGTTTCATGCACAAGCAGGGTTCTACAAGTGGCAGAGTGCAACCATCACTGAGGTTTAGTCTGGTCACCCTTAATATTTTTTCTATTTCACCCCATCTGTGACTTTGCTGACTGTGGCTGATGTGTTTGTAGTCATTATTCATGAAGGGGGAGCTGAGCGATGTTAGCAAACCATTGGTGGTGGAATAGCTGCACTGGTCTGAGCATTCAATAAATTCCAGTTCCTCCTCTGCTATTCCAAAAGCTGCACATCCATCATGCTGATTTCTAGCACAGGGACCAAGCTCTGTCAGTGACTCAAGCAGGAGCTCTGGCCTTTGCTGTGAAGCCTTGGGATGTAAATGCACAGAAGCCTTTTGGTGAGAAATGAGGTGGGAGGTGTCTTAGGTTTCCAGCAAAGGGAATTGGATTTCCAGTAATAGCAAACACCCACAGCTTCCTAAAATTGAAATTTGGGCCTGAATTTGGTTTTGCTGCCTTTTGAGTCTGCATTTTCCTCTGTTACATTAAGAAAACATTTTATTTTGCGTGACATTCCCTGTTGTATTTTGTCCATCTGGGAGAAAACCCAGAGGATTATATGAATATTATGGGCTTTTTGCTGGAAAGAGAGACTGCTTGTGAAACTACTTTGAAAAATTCAAACCTCCAAGAAATCATGGTGCTTTTCCGTGGTAGAGGAAGGAGATCAGACTGGCCTCAGACAGGCCATGGGAGCAGGTAGTTTCCCTGCTGTTTTGAGTTCATAGAATTGCAGAATGGTTTGGGTTGGAAGGGACCTCAAAACTCATCTAATCCAGCCCCCTGCCATGGCTGAGGACACCTTCCACTAGACCAGGTTGCTCAAAGCTCCATCCAGCCTGGCCTTGAAGACTTTCATGAAAGCTGGGTTGAGGTTTGTGGCCCCAGATGCACAGAGTAAAGATGAGATCAGAGCTTGACTAACCAGACTTCTTCTCCTTAGAAGTATGACGATTTTATCCAACATCATTACTTTTCCTTGGTGGAAAGTACCAACCCTATTTTAGCATAGGCTGTGACCATCTTTGAGTCGACTCAGGATGTTTTAAGCAGTGAATCTGCTGTTCATTGTCCCTCACGCCACGTGTGCCTGCATTGGGCTGTGCCACACACGTATGGCTCCTCATTTACATTATTGCAGCAAGAGGGAACTGGTAAGTGGGAGTGAGATGAGCTGTGGTGCTTGGCTCGTTGAGCTGTGGGCATCAATCTTGCTGCAGTTCCTCCTGTCCTTTGGCTCACACAACAGTCTGTCACAAAGCACTTAATGATTAAAACCCCCCCCAAACCAAAAGACAAATCCTGCAGTGATTTTCAAGCATGTTTGTGCTGCAGGATCAGATTAGTCAATTTAAAATCCACCTTTGCCAAGAGTGCAACTTCTCAGCAATCCTCCCTTTGTCCTGGCTTAGAGTTAAAGCTTTCAGGCTTCCCTTTGGAGCCAGAGAAAACTTAAGTTCAGTGGCAACCATGTCATGGCTTGGTTATAAACTCATTTTTTTTATTATTTATTGATGGCTTTGATAATCCACGTTGGGTTTTGGTTTGGTTTTTTTTTTCCTGAACAGATTTGAACGATACAGATCGGGACGCTCAACACAGAACGCCAGCAATGGGGTAAGTACCTCACTCCATTGATTCTCTCAGCAGCTCACACCTTTTACCTGCCCAGCCCTGTGTCCTGCCTGTACTGGCTAATGGTGGATGCCAGGAAAAGTAAGAATGTGGCAAACCCCAAGAGACAACTTTTGGTTCAGGAAGTCACTTCACACTAAAACATCTCTGTGTTTACAATTCTTGATGAATTTTCATTCCTCTATTAACTTTTTTGATTGCTTTTGAGTCCATGTGGACTTTAGGAGCTCACAATGTCCTTAAGCAATAAGTTCCACTGTTTCACTATATATTTTTGCATATTTATTTTGCATTTATATATAACAAATATTTTGTTTACATTTGATCAAGTCCCTTAATGATTTTTGTTTGCTTCACCTAGTTTTTCTTCTCTGTGTCTTACAGTACCACTGTTCAGGTTAATTTTCTTCATGCCATTCATAATTTTAGGAACCACTCTCATCTCCTATTTAAGCAACCCCTTTCCAAGCTGAAGAGTTCTAATTATTCTTTAAATGAAAACCCTTTTGTAGTTGTTTTGTAGTGTTCAAGGTCTGAGTTCATGATAAATCTGTACTTCTATTACATTTTGTTTTCTGCATTCATAACCATTTTCTCTGTTTACTTTGCTTTACCACTTCTGCAGTGCGATGCAATCTTCAGCAAAGACTCTGTATTGACACTTAAGTCACAACAAAGAAGTTTTGTTTCTGAAAACAGTTTATACCTAATGTGGAAAATTGTGATGTTTAATGTTGTACAGCAAGAAGAAATTTCTGGCATGTGTAACTTCTGTGTTTCTTGTCTCCTAACAGGTACTGAATGAGGTGACAGAAGATAATTTGATAGATTTGGGTCCTGGCTCTCCAGCTGTGGTGAGCCCAATGGTTGGAAACTCAGCACCTCCATCTTCCCTTTCTTCACAGCTTGCAGGGCTTGGTGAGTGCCTGATCTAGATCATCCTCTCCACTACTTATTAATGTTGCCATGTGGCTTCTGAAAGGTTTGGGCATTTGGCTTACAGGAGGATTAGAAGTCCAACTCTCCTGCACTGTGGCAATCTGCAAATTGAGAACCAGCCTGGCACAAAGGGAGGGATCTAATAATCAGAGGGAAGACTGATGGAAAGGGTGCAGGTTGTTTTTCGTGGCAGAACTTTTACTACTACTTCTATTTCTGCATAGTTATAGTTCTCTGTGAAATCAGCCTGGTCAATGTTCTTGATTCCCTTTCAAGAAAGGTTGAAAGGTTTTATGGAACTCTTTGGTGGTTCACATTAAATCAAATCAAAGATTGTGTGATTGCTTCACTGGGTTTGACTGAAGGTTCTCCACCTCTTTCAGCACTGCACCAATACCATATCCCTTTGTTTGAAAGTGTTGGTTTCACAGTTACTAACTGAGAGAAAACATTGTGGAGAAAACTACTGTCCATGCCCAAAATTTTGGACTGTGTTAGTGACCAGTAAATATCTCAGGATATTGGCAGTAGGTTCACACCAATTCCCAAATGCTGGCTTGTTGATGAGGAGCATTTATGGAGTGGTGCTTCCAGGATGAATTAGATAATATCTACATTTTTCTTTTAAGAACACATCATTAGCACCCTCCAGCCTTTTTTGAATAAAATTGTCCTCAGTGCTGCAGCTGTTAATGATGATGGTGTTTGCATATGGTTTGTTCTTTCACTGGTTCACTATTTTTTCTCCTCTGGTTGCAGACTTGGGCACAAACAGTGTCAGTGGCACACTCAGCTCCCTCCAGCACAGTAATCCTCGTGATGACTTTGACATGTTTGCACAGACAAGAGGCAGCTCCTTGGCTGAGCAGAGAAAGAAGTAAGTTGGAGTTTGTCTTTAGCACTGAGTCATGGCACTGCTGTTTTCTAAGGGCATAAATCTGAAACTTCCTAAGACTGAAAAAGTAGTTCTGGTGTATGTTTTTGTGCTTTTAATCCAATTCCTGGTTTTTTGGTTGTTATTAATATGAGCAAGTGGAGAAGTTCCTGCTGCTGGACAGAGCAGACTGGCTGAGTGCTGTCTTAGTTAATGAGCTCACTGGAAATTTGGAAGTGTGCTTGCCTGCACTTCTGCCTTCTTCTAAAGGCCTGTCATCCCATCCACCCATGTTTGAGATACAGGAACAGAGGGGTCCTTCACCTGAAGGTCATGGATGTATTTTGGTGACTGAATTACTGTCATCAAAGGCTTGCAAACAGAATTACCATCTAGTTAACTCTCCTTTTGGCCCCAGTCAGACTCTCACAGGCTGTCAAAGCAGTGTAGCTTGCCTGGCTCCATGCTACCCCTAATTTGTTTATATGCATAGGGCTTGCATCTCTAGAGCTGCAAATCTGGCACTCTCAAGGGCATTTAACAGGTCAAATTATTTTAATGCAAAATAAATCTATGCAGTTATTAAGAAATCCTTTGATCCCTGTCAAGTGATATTCAATAAAAGACACACTCAGGTATTTTTCTTTCATATATTATATCTTGCCTCCTGGCTTCAGATTTTAGGGGAAATAGTGGCTACCAGCAGTCAGAACATCATCAATATCTTGTCTTAAGATAAGAAATGCTGTTAAATAGTTTATTAAAAATTTAGAAAACTTGAGCCAATATTGGGTTCTGTTATTTGCAATTATCAATATTGGTACTGCCTCAGCTGTGGTATCAGTGCTGGGAAGAAATGCTCTAATGGAGAGGGATAAGCCACCACTGGAGATTTTGGGCTGGGAGCCTTAATGTACAGTTAGAAAGGAGATGCATTGCAGGAGAGATCTAATCGAGGTCCCTCTGTCTCTTGTGCTAAATGAAGCACAAAACTACTCTTCCCACACCGTACCTAATGGAACAAGGAGCACGGATCATCCATGATTTCACAAGGGAGGATGGCTCTGTCTTCCTTGGATTGTGCACTGCATAAACGGAGCAGCAGGGAGGAGGGAAGGCATGAGTGTGACATGCTGTGGTGTGTAGGTGACAGCTCTGGGTGTGAGAGCTCTGGGTGCTGTGCTCACAGCTTGGGAGAAGCCAGCACGAGGAGGAGAGAGGGCTCCCCCTGCTCAGGCAGCCCCTCCCAGGAGCTGATTTATGGACACGTGTTTGTGTCTGCTGCATCTCATGGTTCACCACTGTGCTCTGTGAGATGCTGCTGCTGTCTCTGTCACCTGACTGCTACATGTCCCTTTTGCATTGCAATTTAAGAAGCTTTTAACAGCTCTTTAAATAGTGCATTTCTTTGTCTGCTTCACTGCAGTTGCATAATTTCATCTCTCTTCGAGTCTCGCTCTGCCTCTCCCCCCATGCACACATCAAGGTCAGGCTTCCAGATGTCATCTCTAAGTCTTTGCTAAACATAATCTGCAATCAAGCCTCTTTTCACAGTCCCCCACTTGCTCTTGGACATTCTTAGGGTGCTTCATGACCTGTTTGCCTGCCTTTCATAATGCTGATCTTACTCTCTTTGCTTCAGGGTGCTTTCCAAAACTAATGGGTGGCCTTTGTACAGAGCAGGCTCCTCTTCTTGGGCTACAAACAGTACTCTCGAAGTCTTGTTAAAAAAAAGAATGTGCTGTTTGTTTCCCTGGGGAGTAATTCGGGGTATCCAGAGTGTTGTTCTCCTCTGAGGAAAGGCTGGGAGAATTGGGATTGTTCAGCCTGGAAAAGAGAAGGGATTGGAGTGACCTAATTCCAATACCTGAAGGGAGCCTACAGGAAAGATGAGGAGAGACTATTTACAAGGGTCTGGAGTGACAGGACAAAGGGGAATGGCTTCAAACTGAGAGAATAGGGTTAGATTGAATATTGAGAAGAAATTCTTCCCTGTGAGGGTGGTGAAGCACTGGTACAGGTTGCTAGAGAAGCTGCGGCTGCCCCAAGGCCAGATTGGACAGAGCTTGGAACAACCTGGGATAGTGGAAGGTGTCCCTCCCCATGGCATGATTAAAAAAATCATGAGATGATTTTTTAACACCCCTTCCAACCCAGGCCTTCCTATGCTTCCATGATTGCTCTTGGGTGACTTCTGGACTTTCTTTCTAGTTCTGTGGTTTGTTGTTTTCTTGCAGCGTGACGTACGAGGATCCACAGGCTGTCAAAGGACTGGCATCTGCCCTGGATGTTCGGAAACAGAACACGGGAGGGGTAGGTCATGGCTCTGAGTTTTGTTATCCACGTGGAATCCAAGCTGGAGGCGGCTGCTTTGACTGAGCTTCTCATTCTGTATTCCAGCAACGTGGTAGTAATGGCTATTTTGAAATTGATATCTGGGAGCGAGTACTTGCTCGGTAATGATCTCTAAAGAGAGGCTGCAATCCAGTGTTAAAGACTTCAGAATCATAGTGGGTAAATTCTCCTGTGTCCTTGCAGCTTGTCTGGGGAGTCCAGCTCTTTGGCTGGAGTCACTGCTGAGAAGAATTAAATGGGGATTGTCCTGTGAACACTGATGTGCATTGGCTTGGTTTGGTCTTGCTTATGAAAATCTTAATCTACTAGACTTTGCTCCAAGTGCATGGATACACGAGGGAGAGAAATGATGCAGACTTTTAATGCTTCGCATTCTTTGCCCCAACTGCCCTGACTTGCAGCCTGTTCTGTCTGCCCAGGGCAAGCTCTTGCTCTCTTGTGTGAGCAGAAGAGCCCCATGTGCTGTCATCTCACGGCAGCTGACAATGAAAACATGGGTGAGAGAGCCAGGGCAACTTTGTCTGCATCCCTCAGTGAAGGAGCTTTCAGGTCATCCCTCGACCTCTCTCTACCACCCTGCTTTTTAAAACTGTGCTGCTCTTTAATACACAGCTGTGTGTAAGTTTTTAGAGGCAGGAGCAAGTTCAGAGCCTTTTCCAGTCCATTTTTGGGCTGTGATGACCACTAGGGAGCATGGCAGAGCCAGCATAGCATGGGAGAGTCAATGCAGTGTGCACATGGCTCACACCGGGGAGAATTGCCTCCCCGTGCTTTGGCTGATCCCAGCCTGGTTCTTTCATGACATGAAGTGGGAGTGCTCTGGGCAGCTGGCATGCCTGGCAGCTTGTGCTCCAAGCCAGGGAGAATTTGTGTGGGGAGCCAGCTGGGGTCAGATCACAGCTGCCTGCCTGCCCAGGCCATCGTTCAGTGGGAGCAGGGCCTCAGCTCTTACAGAGCATCCCCCACCCCACAAAACTACCTGCTTCTTCCTATCCCTGTCCTCCTGCAGGAAGGGTAATTTATAACACAGGTCAGCCCCATGACCAGCTGGAGCTCAGCCCCACAAAAACTCATGGCAGCAGCACTGAGGGAAAAGGGGAAGCATGAGGAGGCAGGGGCAGAGGTATTCCTTCACAGGAATTCCTGAATTCAGTGTGACATCCCAAACTCCCAGTATCACTGAACTGTTATTGGCAGGACCTGGGGAAGGATTTGAGATTCTGCTCTTTGTTCCTGGCTAACCAAATGCAAGGGGCTTGCATTTATCTGGTCAAGGGGGCTGTATTCCCCCAGTGGCCTCAGGGTCATGTCTTTATTTATTAACACTTTTGTTCCCAGCCAGTTCTGCTTTAGGCACCAGCACAACATGTCATTGACACCAGCAGAGCTGCTGCTCTGCCCCAAGTGTTGTCAGTTCAAAGGGCTGTGGCTAAGCTCATCTGAGGGTCAAAGTTTTTTGGGGTGAATGTCTTATAGGCTGTGGAAATCGGGGCTCTGAGATGTCAAGACTTTTGGCCTCTTTTCAAAGGTCCTGGAGAGTGCATTGATTAAACAGAAGGGCTTGTTTTGAAATGCAGCCACTCTGTAATTGGTAAACATTTTTTCTCAACTCTTGTGAGGCTTGTGGGTGTCTCTTCTTAAAGAAAATAAAAATTAAACTCTCCTAAAGTTACCAGCCCCAGCATGTGTAGCAAAAAGCTGGCAGTGCTCAGCAAACGAAAAGACAGGCTTTAATTTGGGTAGAGCTAATTTAAGAACAGCTCTGGGGAGGAGCCAAAAGCTTTGCAACACATTCTTCACACATGTCTCGTTCCAGCACAGTTGTCCAGTGGTAGAATTCAGCACATCCGACGTTTCTAATGTAGTCATTCTCGGAATGGTCTGCAGAGAGGGGGCTGATCACATGGCATTAGCTGTCTTTTAATGTGATTTAGCAGCTGGAAACAAGATGAGCTAAAAATACACTGTTTTCTTAATATTGCTTTTCCATGTTGGGAATTGCTTTTGTTGCCACAGAGTTGTTGCATGATCACAACTGGGAAGAGAGGTGTCCAAGAAACAATTCTCTGGTGTTACACAGAGAATAGATGAAATTGGAATGATTTCCCCCCCTCCTTTTTCCTTTTTTTTTTTCCCTCAGAAAATGAGACATAAAAGATTGCAGCTGATTCTCCATTACCTGTGTTAATGGGGACAGGAGAGGTGTCCTCTGTGTGCAGGTGTCTGGGTGGGTGTACATAACACACCAGTGCCTCTCTGCTGATCTCACCCAGTTCTGGGCTGGAGCCACTGCATTCTGCTGAGCCTGAGAAGGCCCCTCCAGAGCTGGAGATGACTCTGCATCCCACCCTGGCTCAGGGAGGAGGTGCTGAAGGGCACAAAACCATCTTAGAGTGTTTGTGGTGCTGTGCCATGCAGTCTGCAGCCTGCTCAGGGGAGCTGGATGCATCAGCAGTCCTTTAACCTCTGCGCTTTTCAAGAGGGGCAGTTTGAAAGGCTGCCAGGACACTGCAGCAAACTGCCCTGACTTCCCTTCCACTCAACACCATGTGAGAGCTGCTGTGCTGTCTGTGTGGGGCACAGTCTGTCTGCTGAGGTCAAGGACATGAGCAGGGTGTGCTGCAACCCACGGCTTCATAAACAAGGGGGTCTCCACAGGGTGTGACACGAGAGCTGCCAGCGCAGTCCCACTGCCTGCAGAAGCTGGTACAGCCTCACTTTTCCTTCTTCTAAGAAGATGACAAACATCAGCCTCACTACTAGCCAGTGATTGGTTTATTTTATTATTATTTTTATTTTTTAAGGACATCATGGAGGGAGTGCTAAAACACTGTCAACTGTCTGTAGGAAGTGCAGAATTCTGGGTGAGGTCTGTCCCTCCTTGGACAGAGCTGATAGGCAGAGGGGGACACAGCTGCTGCCAGAAGTTACTGTAGGCAACTCTGTGTGTATGTGTGTATCTGTGTATGTGAAGTTTTTAACTGTTTTGTGACTTTATCACGGGTTGTTGCTGTGGTTTCTCTCTTTATGGACCTTTCTGTTCTCAACACAGAGGAGAGGTAAAGGTGGGAACTCAGACATGGAGCCCATAGACAAGTGGCTAATTACACAAGGAATGGTGAGGACTTCACCAGTGAAGCAATTCCTGCTGCCCACCCCAGTCCCTGACCCAGAATAACTTTCCTCTGTTCACCTCTCGTCCTGCCCTATTGAACCGCTTGAAATCGGACAGTACAAGGAGTTTATTTCCCACCTACATCATTACCTGGGGCAAAGGGAAAGATTTGCACCAATTTCTGGTTTATACAGCACAAAGACCTGTAAACAACTGAATCATTTGCAGGATCCCACATCACTTTCAGAAGAGGCCTGGGGATCCAATTGGTTCCTTCTACTGTCTTGATTTATCCATGCAGTATCCACTTTTCGAGGGATAAACACAAGTCTCATGGATCTTATTCATAAAGAGGACATTTGCTATCTGCCTTTTCTGGTAGTGCTTAGCTTCATGGTCTGGAATAAACATGGGGAAGTTGTAGGATCATATGTGGTCTAATTGAGTAGTGTAGGGATCGTTCTTTATGCAAGGAAGGGAATGGGAGAACTGCTGCCCAGACTGACATCTTCCACCCCACTGGCATTAGGAATCAGACTCCAAAAGGTACAATAGTGTTTCTGGCTTTAAGGATTTAATTCCTGTGTCTGGTGATGCCAATGCCTTGATAAAATCAGGCTTCTGAAGATTACTGAACCTGTGCACATTCTGACCTTGTTTGAAGTTGTCCTTCATCAATGTGCTTGCAGAGAGAAGTTCAAAGCCTGCTTTAGGTACAGAAGCCAGAGGAAGGGAAAAATAGCCTCAGCAATGCCTTAAAGCCAAGTTCTAAGACCATTTTTTTGGACAATGTAATCCATCATTTTAAGTGTTTGAGACTAGTACCAATAATGTGACCTAACTGTAGAAAATCCTCCTAAGACAGTCCTGGCTGCAGCTGAGTTCAGAGAGGTGCAGGGAGAATTCCCTTTGTTCTGGGGTGTCCTGGCAGTGCAGGATCTGGGGCAGGGCACCAAGAAGCCCATGGAGCAGGAATGTCTCACCCCAGGGAGAGCCCTGAATGTCTCAGACTAAGCTGCCCTGTGCTTAAAAAAGAGAAACATCCCAGAAGGTTTAAAGTTTAAAAAATCGAGTGTGCAGGATCTACTTGGTGAAACACTTGCATTTATTTTTCTGGATTTAGGGCTAATCCAGATTATTTCTCAGGGCCAGTTTGGAAATTCGCCAGAAGTTTGCATGGCTGGTGCACAGACAGTGATGGGACAGGTGTTGTATCTGCCTGCCCAAAAGCAGCTCCCTGCCTGCTCACACACGTGGATAAGCCCACTGTGGGTACCTGTCCCTGGGAGCCAGAGTGTCATTTTGGTGCTGTCAGACACCCACAGCTCACGAGGTGCGAGTGAAAAGCTGTAAAATGAGCAGCAGTATCAGCTTTGCCTCCGATACTGTTGCCTGTGGCTCATGGAGGCTCTCGCTGTTCGGTGGCTCTGTTGCAGCCAGGGATGTGCTGTGCCACTGTTAGATGTTCATCCATAATGAATAATCCAGTGATTGAGTTAGTTCCTCTTCTTTGCCTTTCCACTGTTTACAAGAGCGGGGAAGCATGAAATCAGCACCCCTGCTGTTCACACCACTCACACCACTGCTTTATTAAAAAAGCGAACAGCATATTCCTTCATTGGCTTGTGGTTATTCAGTCTGGAAAAAGGATACTGCAGCATTCATGGAGGCATATGGATTTGGGGAGGGAAGGGGGCCTGGCTGTCCAACCAGTCACTGCTCTTACAAACCTGTCACCTTGTTTGTGTGCTAAATACAAGAGAGAAATACCTAAAATGAAACTAAACTAATCATTAACTCCGTTTCTCTCTTAACTGGCTGTAGTTGTTAACAGTATTTATTAATATGACCTGTAGCATTTACAGTGCCAGTGGATAACTAGAATCCCAGGTATGAACTTGATGTGCCCACTCTGTGGGGTACCTTTTGTACTTTGATGAGGAGGAAAGGGATGAGCTGACACTGCTGTTCCCTGTGCTTGTACAACACTGAGACCACTCAAAAGGAATTCTCCAGCTGCAAGAGTGGTTCTCATATCCCTCACAACCTGACATTTTTCTGTACAAACTGTGATACATTTCAGCTTTGGGTTGAGTCCTTCCCACTCCATTTCTCGGCATCCCAGTTCACCGTACACCTTTGCAGTCTCTGGCTCTCCTCTCCCAGTGAATTTGGCAGTGTTGTTCTTGTTTCCAGTTAACCTGTGGCTCATTTCTGCCATCAAGATGATGCCAGAACCATGCAGAGAGACACACTTTTATCCATCCCAGCTCTACCTACAAAACTAAAGCAGACAAAATGATATTGGCAGAACATGTTTCTGGTTTCTATATCACTGAGGGATGGGAGGTGAGCTGTTCCAGTGACAGATCTGTCTGCAGTGTGAGGTCAGGGTTTTGCCATGCAGGTCTCACAAAGGGATCCGTATCAGCAGCAGTTTGGCACAGATTTTACCACAGAGCCACGTTTTAGTGCAGATAGTCTCAGTTTCCTTCTCATGAGATTGGACAGCCACTGAGATTTGCATTAATATATTCCTTTCTTAGAATAAGCTGTCAACCCACTCACATACCAAATGGAATATTTGTTATGAAAGTGAGAAGTAGGTGTTGCTTAAGCCACCATCTCAGGACATTAATTGGGGCAGTGGCAGGGGAAGGATGAAACTGAACCAGAATTCACAGGAAGTGATATGAACACCGCTCAGCATTCCATCTTGACCGCCAGCAGCATGCCTGGCTAGAGAGGAGAGCCCTCTTTGTAGGGAAGATAGGTGAGTAAAGATTAAATGAAACCTCTGTTAATTAGTAACCAAGTGGGATGCCGCTATGTGCCTTCAAGAGAGAGATAGGATCTGAGATGTGGAAATGACTTGGGTAATGTGAGACTGTTGAACAACACCATCTTCTTGGAGGCTGAAATGCTTGAATTGTGGATAAGCCCAGCACCAGACACATGAAGATCTCATTTCTTCCGTGTGGTGGGACCCCCTCTCCCTGTTGAAGGCAAGCAGGGGCTTTCCCTTTAGCCAGAGACCACGAGGGTCTCCTTACCCAGCCGTGGTGTTTTCCAGAGTGCTGTGCGAGGACAACCCAATTCCCCTGACAGTGTCAGTGAGGGCTGGCACTGCCTGGACACGCCTGTCAGATCCAGATGGGCTGGTTGTTGTACAGGCACCACAGGCTCTGCTGGGGAACACGCTGCACCCCAGCTCCTCTGCCCCAGCCCTGCAATGCATAAACACAGTTAGGAGGAACCAAGGAGTTAATTCAGTCCTTACACGTAAAGTCAGGCGTGTTCTAATATTGAGGCCAAGCAGCTATTTCAAGATCACAACAGCTTTAAATAGATGGTGAGGCTGTTGTAGTAAGCTGGAGTAGCCTGCTAGTGTGCTCCTAGTGCTGCTGTAGGGATGATAGACCTTTACTACTGCTAACCAACGAGGGGGAGTGAGTAGCAACTAACCAAGGTGTCAGCTTTGTTAAACATCTAGGAAAAAAGTGGAATTAACTAAGCTATTACAAGGCAGTAGTCTAGCAACAATTAGCATAAACCTTGTTAAACATTTTAAGAACATTAATGAGCTCACCTAGAGACCTGAATTGTCATTTCATACCTGCTTCTTTTCCAGTGGGATCATTTTTAATAGAAATAAAATGTGATAATAATAACCTTAAACTGTCTTTTTAAGGGTAGAATATTGGATTTTTTGACTTCTGAGGAAATATATTGGCAATACTCTTTGGCTTTTGATTGCTAGTGAGAATATCAACACGATCTAACTTAGATAAGTAAGAACTTGAATTCCAGGTTCCTGTGGGTTTTGTGGGATTGAACACTCACTTTTGTTCTCCCAGCCCTCCTTTTCCATTTCCCTTTCAGGACTGTTGAGATGATCCCATTTGTAGGATTTTCCAAAGACTAAATAAAAAAGGAATTTAAACCAACTTTTAATTAAAGCCAGTTACTTAAAGTACCCAAAAACATTTTGTGACTTAATTTTCATTTAAGTGTAGACTTACAAAAAAAAAATCACAATGTCTTTATACAAACAGCTCCTGCAGCCCACACGGACTATCTGGAGAACTCTCTTGAGACTTTCCCTAGACCATGGAAGTTTGCATAATCAAAATATCAACAAGACAGTGTCCCATTCCAGAGTTTTTTCAATGTAGTCTGTGGCTGCCACTGCTGCTTGTTCCCAGAAACTGTTGTAATTTTTTAATGTGTAAACTAGTTAATTTATTTTTACATTGGCTCTGTTAGAATTTAGGGATTAGTTATAATGAAATTCCCCTGCACATTTTTCAGTTTAGGGCTTCTGAAAGGGGAAGACTTGCCAAGTACCCAACTGACTGGCAAAACCTGAGCTTCTCTGTATGGTCAGTTTAAAATGAAAAGAAATGGTACAGTGTTCATCCTTAAAATAATTTAAAACTTCCAGTTGCTGTTTGAGAGTTTCCTCCCTCTTTATTCTTGAACAAATTAAACCTGACACATGTAACCCATGGTTTATGAGGAAATGGGGCTCAGAGTCTGAGGACAGTAAACTGGAAGTTTGTGCATGGAAGGAGCAATAGATAGGATCCCCCAGCACTTCAGTGGGTGTGCTGGGAGACTGGGGAGGCTTTTTAAAAGGTCAGTGCTGAATAGCAAACGGCTGACACACTCAGATGTTTATCTTGAAGCTTTGTCTGCTTCTCTGCAAGAAGTGCTCTTGCACTTCTGAAGGCTTTGTTTGTTTGTTATAAGTAGCTCTTGCTGAAAGTAGAATTCCTTTTTTTGCTTTTTTTTTTTCTTTCTTTTTAAAATATTGTTACGAAACACCACAGCACAAACTCTTGTGCTGCTGAGCTGTTCTTGGAGGACTTCTGCAAATTCAAGAGTCCTGTGATTCTCAGGAACTCAGTGCTCGATCAGTCATCTGTCATGTTTTCAGGATAATCAAGATTTGAGCTGCTGTTCCTTCTAACACAGGAACACAGTAGTGCCACACTTTTTAGAACAGCTGCTCTTATATTCATCATATCATAAAATCCTGGAATGATTTGGGTTGGGAAAAAATCATCTCATTCCAACCCCCCACCACACGCAGGGAACACCTTCCACTATCCCAGGTTGCTCCAAGCCTCGTCCAACCTGGCCTGGAACATTTCCAGGGATGGAACCTCCCCAAATTCACAGGGAATAATCCTTTCTAATATCTAATCTAAATCCACCCTCTTTCAGCTTGAAGCCATTCCCCCTTGTCCTCCAGCTCCGTATCCAAAATCCCTCTCCAGCTCGCTTGGAGCTCCCTATGTTCCTGTAAATTTTATTCACATAAAGGAAAAGGAAAAATAAACCAGCTGTTTTCCTCCTCCCTTCCATTCTTACCCTTAGAGAAATATAAGCACCTTTCTGAGCTGCAAACCAACCAAGCAGCAGCTCAGAGGCTGCACCTTCCACAGTGTTACCTTACTGCATGCAGGTTAAGCAACACAGGAGAGAGGCAGCAGTGCAACTTCTGCAGTAGGTTTTAGGTTGCTGTAGGCTGAATAAACTCATTAATTTATATCTCTGAAGCCAATGTTTTATAAAGCTGTTAAAGCAAGGAGACAGTTTTACAAGATGCAACTTGTCCTTGGGAAGGAACGTGTTGGAAGGTGCTTAGAGCTCTTCCCTTGTGTGTGGCAGTCTGGGCCAGCTCACAGCAGCTTCAGCTCACATTGTGTGTGCATGATTCAGAAATCAGAAAGGTAGAGTTACCCTAAAGCCAGCCCATTCCAGAGGAAACTGCAGGAATTTATTTTCAGTTTGGGATCTTTATGAATTTGTTGGAATCAAAATGACACCTTGTACCTGTGACCCCAGGAACTGTCACTTTGTCCAGCGACCTGTCAGGTCAGGGCTCAGCCACCTTCCTGGTGCTGCTCTGTGAGGGAGATGCTTTGGATTGGGTTCTGGATTTCCAGTTCTTTGACACAGCTAACCCACTTCAGCACACCTCACCTCAAGCAAGGGCTTAACTGGCCTCCTTGGTACAAAGGACCACTTGATGCTGTGAAAAAATTCCTGAGGAGCTTTGCTAAACAGTTTCAGCCTCTGATCCAGCATCTGTCCATCTTCCTCTGCTAGAAGTGCCTGAGAAAACTGCATCTCCCAGGAAATGCATCTGCACACCCTCTTCCAGCTGTTATTGAATCACAAAGTCATTAAGGCTGGAAAAGACCTCCAAGACCATCAAGTCCAACCATTAACCCATCACTGCCAAGGCTACAACTAAGCCATGTCCTGAAGAACCACATCCACAGGGATTTTTATCTCTTTCAGGGTGGGTAATTCCTGTGAGAGGTTTCAGGCAAAGCTGTGGAGAATCCCTGACACCTTTTCTGCCTAGGAGAGTCCCTCTAACAGTGCCAGGTCTCCTCCCTGCCATGCCCTGACCTGGAACTCGCATGTCTGACATTGTTTTTCCAACTATTTTTCAGGTTGTCCTTACCAGACCTATTGTGGTGTTTTCCTGTTTACCTCGGCAGGCCTCTGTTGTATTTAAGCAGTGTAGTTAAGTCAGGAAATTCTACACCTAATAGGCAGTAATTTCCCTTTGCTGACCCAGTTACCCTTAGCACTGTGTGAAATCGCTGCCCTTCAGCTGCCTCGGTGCTGCCTGTTGCAATCACAGCGGTAACGTGACCAGTTCCACTGCAGGGGCACAGGCAAACCTTCCATCCCTGAGTGTGAAACTATCCCTGGAGCCTGAGCTGCTCTGGAGAGCCCTGCTGCAGCTCTGGGGCTGTGCTCTCCTCCTCTGCCCCATCCTCCTTCTGCTCCCTCACCTTTGAGACTCCGCACTTTGCGCTGGCACACGTTGGACTCTGCTGCCGAGGATCACCTTTGGCAGAGGAGTGGGAACTGGGAGCTGGGACAGTTTTGCTTTAAACCCTTGTGCCAAGGCTTGCCAGGGCTTGGTGGTGTGATGGGAGGAGGATCTGGGAGGAAGCATGACTCTACCCTGGGCTTTGACTTCTCCACCTGCGGGAAAAGCCAAATTGTTTTCATAGGAGTGTTGCCTGAAGACTTTGAGCTCCTCTTTTTTCTAACCCTTCACTGTGGCTAATACCCATTTTAAAAAAACCCAAAAAGTGAAATTTTAACATTTCAAAACCTGACTGATATCCAGTATTCTACCCTTAAAAGCATTTCACGATCAAGATTAGAATCATCAGTCCATCTTGATGGTTTTAATATGTGGTCGAGAAGTTACTCATCTTACACTGCCATCCAGTCATGTCATTCCCCATAATCTTTCTCTTGTTTTTTTTAGCCTTGTTGTTCATAATTTCCTTTCCAAGTTGTTTCTTTATTTGAAATGCCATTTATATTTTGTTGCCTTCTTTTTTTTTTTTTTTTTTCTTTTCCAGCACATCTTACATCTTTGTTTTTGTTTTGTTTTTTAATCTTATTTCTGGCGTTTTCCATCGCTCTGTGGCCATGATTGTGGATGTGTTTTGGTTTTTGCCTGCCTTGCTGTTCTCTCGCTGCACTCCCTAGATCCCTGTTGCACAGTCCTCTGTCATGGATGACATTGAGGAGTGGCTCAGTACCGACTTGGTGAGACTCTTTATATTTTCATTTTTCATTGCACGGGTAACTTTCAATGCATTGCTGAGTTCCTGGTACTTCTCATAGCAGGAAGCAGTGAAACTTCCCAAGCAGAGAGTTTGGTTCCCTTTGAAGGGGATATCTAAGCAGGAGGAGTCAGGGTCGTGTTCAGCAATTCAATCAAAACACTCTTTTTCTGAGCTGTTTTATTTTCCCTTCTCCATGTGAACATCACAGAATAGCATGTGTTCCAGAAAATGTGGGATTCTGATCCTCAAATAGGAAAGCATTAAATATGGGCTGAATTTTTCTGCACCAGACTTCAAGTCCATGTTTAAAGCTGCATTATTCAGACAGGATCTAAGTTCATGCTTATGTTGAGGCATGCTTTTAAGAGATGCTGGATCAGGGCTTAGATTCCTTTCAAATCAAGATGTCTTTGTTAAACTGGCAGGCAATCTTGACATGTTTCATAATAGTAATAAAAATTTATAACAGTCTCTCTTCAATGTTTATAACTTTCTCCTAAATGATTATCATCTGGCAATTATTAAACAAACAAACAAAAAGCAGAACTAAAAGTAGCTCTGCCTTCACCCTGGAGTGTTGGTTTTTTTTTTTTTTTTGCTGTCCCAACACACATTTGATTTAGGCAGGATAAAACTAGCACACATTTATTCTGTTTTGGTTTTTTTTTCAATGTAAGCATATGACTCCAATCAGCCAAGTGCATTTTGGGGGGTGGGTGGTGGGTTGTATTCAAACTGTTCTTTTAAACATGGTTTTAGTGAACTGAACTTGCAGTCACGATATCCCCAAGGATCATCTCCTTCCATTCTTCCAGCTTCAGGCAGAAAACTCCCAATTCCTTAGGGTCTCCCAGCCCCTTGCTGCTGCCTGCTAAGCTCCCAGCTGGAAGCAGAGCTGCAGGCATGCTCTGGCATGTCAGCCCTGTGCCCTGGCACTGGAGGAGCTGGCTGTACTGGAGGGAAGAAAATTCTCCAGCTCTCCAGAGATGCCTGAAGTGCTTAAACAGATTTTGAGTTCAGTGTTTGATTTTGGCAGACTTGACTGGCTGTCTCTGAAATGTCACTGGGTTCCAGCTGCAGGTAGGCTTGTCAGGCCTCGGTACAGGAGTCACTTTCAAATTTAATTACAAACTGGCCTCATTTTGTTAAAGAAATACAGTAAATGTAGCATGTCCACTCTGCTTAACCAATAAACTTTTGTCTTTGCCATTTAAATTAATTTAGAGGGAGAGAAGATCTGATGGAGAGATATGGAGGTAGCTCTGTGCATCTGTCATCCCCAGCACAGACTTGCTCAAAAGGAACAAAGCAGAGAAGTGTCCTGGAAATGCCTGAGCAAGCCTGGGGATGTCCCTGGATCCCCATCCCAACCCTATGTGGGTGCAGCAGAGAGATGCCTGTGAAAATTAGGACTGGATTTTTGTTTTTCACTCTGGGTCCCCTCCTCCTTGTTTTGTTAACAGTTCATTTCAATTCTCTACTTCCCAGGCGAGGAAACTGCAGGTTAGGTTAGATAATCATTATTTCCTTACCCTTTTTGGGGTAGACTAGGACAAACAGCAGCTCTGCCTGAAGAGGCTGCTGTGTGAACTTTTGGTAACCTCAGTGCAATAAGAAGCCAGGAGATGCTCAGGCTCTAAATAATGTGAGGCCAGTCGGAATGTTCCCACTCCTGGTAGAGAAGCCAAGTATAGACAAATACTTCACTTTTTCAAAGCAGTTTCAACATGATGTTTTCAACCAGTATTTTTACCCATCTTAAACATCCTGATAGATTGACAAGGATGCCTGTCCCTGGACTTTCAATTTCATTATTTGAAATGCACATAATGCACAAACTGGTGGAAATGCAGTGACCCTGTGGCATTCCCAGCCTTTGATTCTGATGGACAAACATTAACTGCTGTCAGTATCCTTCATCCAGCTCACCCTGATCTTGTCTTTGTACAGCATGGGCACAGGAAAGCTGCTGTATTTTCGTATGAAACCTAAAACGAACTCTCACAGGAGGAATGTTGACCCCAAGCAATTTTGCACATGTCCTTTGTCAGCTAAAAGTGCGTTTTACGTGAAGACACAATGCAAACCACAGTCCTGACTTTTTTAAGGACTCTGTGACAGAAAAGATGCCATCTGGTACAGTGTGTGTGTGACTCACACAGCTCAGATTTGGACCAGAATTACTCTCTGAAAGGGAAACAGCACTGGACTGACATTCAGATCCAACAGGAAAAGCTTAACTATCCACCAGCAATCTTTAGAAGCACCTCAGTGCTCACCCTCCTGCTTTGCAGCACAGTGAAATGTCAGTCCCCGCTGGCCTCCCGACATGGGAGCAGTGTGATTTCCCCAGGTCGCCCTGCTCTGGTGGTTAATATGTGGAAACAAGTGGTGGAAATTGTCCAGTTGTATTAAAGGTGGAGGGGATGACAGGGAAGGGGAAGCACTGCCTGTGCTCACGTGCCTTTTTGTTCCCATTGCAGAAAGGCAACGAACTGGAAGAAGGAGTGACCAGTGAAGGTAAGCAGAGATGCCCGTGGCTATGAGCCATTCCCAGGTTAGTGCTCAGATGGAATTTGCTTCGATCCCTGCTGAGATGCTGCCTTCTCCCAGCCTGATGTTCCCCAGCAAATGCTTCCATGCTCAGAAAGGCAGGAGGAGAGCATTTCACAGCGAAAGGTTCATATTTATGGTGTGAGGAGCCCTCCTGGCTGTAAGTGCTTCCCTGCCATCTTCCTTGGCTGTGCTCCGTGTTTGTGCCAGCAGGAATGTGTCCCCAAGCTGCTCAGCCCTTTGGAATGACGTTTCCCTGGTTCTGTCACAGCCGGTGGCATAGTGTGGGTTTGATTCCAGCTGCTGCCTGAGCTCGGGTGTCTCCAAGGATGGCTGTACCCTTTCCCGAGGAAGTCAGGCTGTAGCAGTATTTGTGCCTGCAAACACAGCCCGACAGGATGCCAGGCCCTGGAATTTCAGCCCCTGCCAACCTCTGTCCCTGGGGCCAAACCCACGGCCCCCGTTCTTACTTGTCTTCCTTCTGTTTTTGCATTGCAGAGTTTGACAAATTTTTAGAAGAGCGAGCCAAAGCGGCGGAGATGGTTCCCAATCTGCCGTCCCCTCCCCTGGAAGCCCCCACCCCTCCGACAAATCCTTCCAGCAGGAAAAAGCAGGAGCGCTCGGAGGATGCCCTCTTTGCACTGTGAAGGTGGCGCGGAGCCGCCCCTCCCGCCCCTGGGCTCCGCCGGCGAATGTCGCCGCACGGCCACTTTGTCCTCCCGCAGTCCTTGGCTAACAACGACTCCCGTCCCCCCCATTCCATAGTTTGCTTCTCCTTCCCTCCCTCCCCAAATGATCCACCCCCACAAGCTGACTCTTTCTATTTAAATCCAACACTATTCCTGCCAGACCACGATTCTCCAGCACTCGCTTAATCCCCTCCTTCCTGTCCCAGCTGCACAAAATCAGCTCTTGATGCTGAAAACCCCTTCAGAATGCACGAGTACGTCACACTGGGCTGAAACAAAAGCCCAGGGGGGAGAGAGCAGCCTTGCCCTTCAATTTATGTAGGGATCATCCTCTTCTGTAGGCAGGTCCTGCCAAGTAGACGGCTCTGTCAATCAGCATGTAATTGACTGAGCTGGAATGTTCAGGGGGAGTGTGTCTTTATTTTTAGATAAAATGTTAATGTATTGGCTTTCGTGTTGGATTCGACAGCAAGGAACAACTGTTCCCCTTTCAACATGTGCTTCACAAGTTAAAATCCTTTACTCTCCCACTCACACATCTCCTGGTACCATATGGTGGTCGCTTTTCCCCACTTTCTGTGGCGTTTCATTTCTAAATCTCACAGGGTATTTTTTGCCTTGTGTTTTATCTGGGCTTGCTCTAATTTGAAGCAGTCTGTTGGCCGTGTCCAGTAGCTCTGGCAGTTGATAAGAATGGAAAATGCTGGGCTAAATGGTTGCTGTAATGATGGCACAGGAAACACCTCGCTCTTTGGGAGACCATTCTCACACGGGAATTTTCCTGGTGCGTTTGCCTTTTAAAATAGCTTGGTTATTTTCTCCTTACCTTAGATTGCTTCTTTGGTGACTGCAGAGCTATCTCTGCATTTGGTGTAAACATCCATGCAGATGGACAGGACTTGCTCATGGATTGGGTGTGAGCTGAGCTTCCTGGATTCCCTGCCATGCCCGGTAGGAGAGGCATGCTGGTTCTTGGGGGTAGGGATGAGGAAAAGAGGCAAACCTCAGAGCTTTGTGTGGAATGTTGAGGGAGATGGTTACCATGGAGGGATTAGCCGTGCCAGCCTGTGCTGGAGGTGAAACTCCTCATTTCCTTCCAGTTTTAGGCCTGAGAAAGTGTTGAAATGATTGTGACCGTGCTATTTGTAATTTTTGGAATGTCCTTTGATCCTTCTGCCCTTCATTAACTTCCGGCTCCTACGGGGCTGCAGTCTCTGTGCAAACAAGCATATTCCCTTGCTTGCCAGAGGCATGGCCAGGATTCCTGCTCCTCTGGGGCTGCCAAAAGGGATTCCAGCATGTGTGCCTGCCTTGCTGGGCTGACAGGCAGAGCTGGAGCAGGCAGCTCCAGCCATCGCCGCAGCCCCCAGCGTGTTCCTTGGGAGGAAGCCAGTGGCACAGGATAGCAGGATCAAAGAGAGAGTGCATGAGCAGGAGAATCTCCCATCCTGACAGAGAGGCACTTTATCAGCTAAACACCCATGCAGGCAGCAGATTCCAGCCCCTCTTCCTCAGGGTGTTCCTTGGCTTAGGCAGCCTCCTTCTGACCTGACATGTCTGAGCTTCCCAGGATGCTGATGTGTGTCAAGCTCTCTTGAAAGTTGTTCTAGGCCGAGTGATAGAAGCTTTTATCTGAGCATAGCATTTTATCAGCCCATACCATACTCTCTGAGGACCACCCCCTTTGGGACGTTGTGACACACAAAGCCTGCTACCAAATGCCTGATTGCAGCGCTGATGGACTTCGGCAGCGGACACATTAATCTTTGAAGGGAAACGTTGTTTGGTGCAGGATTTCCAGGCCGTCCCAGGTCAGGTTTCACTCTATGCTCTCCCTGCTCATCACCTCCTCTGTCCTGCCCTGCCTGTAGCCTCTTCCAGAATCCCTCCATATGTAGCTGGGCCCAGGCAGGGCAGTCCTGCCACCCCTCTGTGCTGACGGGACACCTCATCACTGCTCTGTGTAGCATGGCTTACAAATGGACAAGGAAGACCAGTTTAAGGATGGAGATGACTTGGGGATCAAGCTTTTCTCCCCATTTGCTGGCCCTCTCTCCAGCTGAAGCCTTTCTGTGTGGGTCTGCAGAGGCTTTCCCCCATTCCATCTTCTCTGTGGCTAATGGAACAATCTGCCTTGGCTGCATTGCACACCCCTTGCTGCTCAGTACAAGGTGAGCCCAATGCCCAGGGATTGGCACTGCCAGCTTGCTGCAACACGTCAGATGTGGCCGCCAGCTCCGAGAAACCTGAGGAAACTTCTGTGGCAACGCTGATTTGATTTCAGACGGCGTCTGGTGATCGCCTGAGCCGTCTTGCCAGCACAGAATGAATTGCTGATATTCCTGTCATTGCAGAAAGCTCCGTGGGTGTTTTAAGTGTGTATTTTCTCTTCTAAATCCTTGAAACACATTGACCCTGTAAATGGCCACATCAGGTGATTCTAAGCATGTTAATCCAGCTTCCCTGCCAAGCCAGAGGAGATAATCGCATTGCTCAGGCATGGGGACACTGTCAGATGGTGCAGAGTGGCACAGATGTCACTGTCACCAGGCTCCCACAGCATCCCACTGCTGCAGCTGGCCCTTCATCCCCCACCCCTCAGCCAAAAGGTGCTGGGGGAATGTGCTTTTAATGCTTTTTTCTGTCATACTAAACCTGTCCTGGGACATCCAAGGTGTCGCTTTAGGGAGAATCTGGTCCCTTTCTGGAAGGTTCTGCAGAGCTGTCAGTGATTGCTCTCTCCAGCTGGGAGGAAAAGAGGTAGAATGAGAAGGCTGGGACTGGGTGAAAAATACAGAGCGTGTGTTGGCAGAGCTCAGGGGGCTCTTTTGGTGTGTGCAGCCCCAGGCAACCCATGGTCCCTGCTGACACTCTGCATTATCCTCTGGAAAGCCGTGGCACTGCTTGCAGGGAGTGGCAGGTGCCACCAGCACAAAGTGGTGGCTTTGCTGGAAGTAGGGCAGCTCCCAGGAGATGCCTTCCTTGGGAGGAGATGTACTTTGGGAAAGACCCAGGATGGATCTGGAGCCCAAATCCACCACACGGCTCTCAGGGCTGGAAGCACCAAAGGGAACAGAGTGTGGCAGAGCAGGTGGTTTAGCGCAAACCTTCTTTAACAAATCCAAGAGCTACACTAGAGCCTCCCAAATGTCCTGTATCAGGATCTCTCATCTTCCCTGTCCTCTTGTGGTCTGCTGAAAACCGGAGCGGTGGGAACTGTTTGAGGGAAAGGGAAGGGGTTTTCCACTTCAGGAGACCAACTTCTCAATTTATCCTTCCTCCGCTTTCACTCTTAAGTGCTTCCTCTGTGCAAGTGGGCAGAGGACTCGAATGGCTCCAGCGCTTGTGAGAACAGGGATGGAGCTGCAGCCTGATCCACTTTCCATAAAAAAATAACATCCCAGCGCTTTCTAGGCATATTAGGAATCACAGCTTGAAACTCAATGACACTAAATTATTCTCGGGGTCCTTTGTAAGTTCTAATCGCGCCCTGTTCTAGGTTAAAGTATTTATTTTGTCTATATATTTTCTTTCCAGTGTGTTTTTTAACCTCTTCTGTTAACTCTTCATGTGCTGAGATGTAAGGAATCAGTGGTTTCTATTTAAATATGTCCTTTGGGTTTTGGTTTTTTAAAAATTGTTCTGTGTAGATTTCAGCTGCATCTTCGGCAGATGTAATAGATAACAATGTGCTGTACAGACGTTTAGGGTGTTTAGGGTGTAGGTAAGGCTCATAGGAGAACTGCTCATAAAAACATAGCACGGTGTCTCTTAAAGGGAACAGCATAAATGCTGAGACTGGTCCACACTGAGACCCTCACGTAGCCTCCAAAATACCTTTTCCCTTCTGATTAACACACCTCCATCTTTGGGATGTGCTGATCAAGCCAGCTCTGTCATCCCCAGGGCTGGTCTTGCACCTCCAAGCTGAAGGATTTTTTTAGTGAGGATTTCTGTTTGTTTGACTTCATTCAACATTGGCAGTTTCCACTTTGAAATGGAGGACTGGGAGCAGGCTGTGGTGGCGAGATGTTTCCCTCCAGTGGTGGAAGAACAGATCCAGGCCATGGTTTCAGGTCCAGGGCAGGGGTGATGGTCCCTCCATGCAGGAGCTCCCAGCCAGCACAGCCCATCCCTGCTCCTCTATTCCCTGCTCTCCTGATGTCACCTACAGGGACAGGATGTGCACCCCAGGAGAGCAAACAAGATGGATTTCCAACACTCAGTTTCATTCAGTGAGTTGTTGAGTCTCCTGTGGCTGCTGGGAGCCCTGGAGTGGGAACTGCTTGTGCTATCTCCATCCCCGTCCATCCCCATCCAGCTCCGTCATTGTTTACCTCCTCAGGGCTGACCACAAGCCTTGCGGAGCCTCCCCTGGAAAAAAACAGCTCAGAACAGTTATTTTTATGGAAATAGTGAAGCAGTGAGTGGATTTAGAGCTGTGTTGGAGGTAACCCTTCCGCTGCTGTGGGCTCCCACCAGCCAAGGAGACGAGGTGCCCACACAGCACCTTCCACCCATCCATCCCAAACCACAGCCTCCAGAGCAGGCTGTGCCTGCCTGCTCCAGCCACAGGTTCCTCACACCTCCTCCTCACCTGGACAGAGGTGAGGCTTTTGCATCACCAAGAGCCAGCTGGCCTTGAGCAGCACCGAGCTCTTTAGCCCATGGCAAACCCACCACTCCAAAATTCCCACCCTGCTCCGTGTTTTTATGAGTACGAGCTCCTCATTCCCTACATGTTCCTATGAGCTGTTGTTAACCCTACAAACGTAACCCGTGTAATAGCTTCTCTGTATATTACAGCTGTAGGCTTTCCAGATAAAAGTGGATAATATTTATTTACTGAAGATACTGGATATTTTTTTGTTTGGGAATGGGGTAGGGGGAGAAAGGGGACTTAACTGTTTAAAGAGATCGACTATGTAAAGAGAAACAAAATACACAAAAAGCAGAGAAACCCAACACTAAAACATCGCTGTATTCAAGTAGAAAGTGTTTCCGTCAAGGACGAGACAACTGTATTAATCTGCCATTGTTTAACTTGCTCCAGAAATCATCTCCTTGGTTCCTGCATGTGAGATATTCCAATAAATACACTATTAGTGTGAGCTGGGGGTGCTATCGTCTGTCTCTCACTTGGGGACTCTCTTGGCTCCACTGCCTGGCCTGAGCACAGGGAATGAGTGGGCACAGGGGACATGTGCAGCCCTTGGGTACCCACCAGATGTCAAAACTGGGAGTCCTCAGTCTCCTCCAGGAGACAGAACCTAGGTGTTCCCACTGGGAGAAGGCTTGTCCCCAGCAGATGCTCTGCTGTCCTCAGGGCTGGGTTGCCAGTGCTGCTAAATTTGTGTCCCACTAAATTCTGGCACATCTTTTGAGGGTGGCATCAGGCAGACACACCTGGGTGCTCAGTGGGACACCTGCCCACCTGGCAGGGCTTAACTGATAGTCCTTGGAGGACAACTGTGGATCACCACCCTGGTGACCTAGAAAGTGGTGGATGATGTTTCAGGCTCATCCAAGGGCTACTTTCCTGACTCATCAGCCAGGAATTTGTTCCAACATCCCCATTATGATGGGCAGAGAAGGAAGAGCACCAGCTTAGGAACCCTGGAGAAGTGGCATTGGCCAAAACCGAGCCAGTTTGGCAGAATGGTGCCCTCTGTTCTGCACGTGGAGAGCCACGCTGATCGTTTAAATCTGGGGAAGGGGGGTGTGGAATAGCTGGAAAGATGGGTTTCCCCTCCCTGCAGCCACATATTAGCATTAAACAGCCCTGCCCCAGCTTGCTTACCCCGCACTGATCATGTGCCTGGCTCGGTGTTGGAAACATTCAGGGAAGCTCCTGGCCTGCATCTGTTGGGAAAGGTGTGGAGCTGCTACTGCCCTGACAGGGCAGAATCACACAAAGAGCACCGGGTCAGAAATGTCCAGTGCTGTGCAGAAGAGGCTGTGGGAATGGGGGCTGTGGGGGGGGGGGATTTGGGAACAGGGACTGTGGGAGTGGGAGATGTGGGAGTGAGGGGCCCCCTGCTTCTTCCAGGGGCTCCACCGCATTGTCCTCTGCAGCCCCACGGTTTCACTTGTGAGGGAAAGATCCCTCTAATCCCAAATCCTGCCTCCAGCAGGGGCCATAGGGGGTGCAAAGGGAAGAGTGTAAGAGCAGGACAAGCACATGGGGACTTGCTTTTCCCGTGTGTGCCCCTCCAGCCGCTGGTGATCCAACTCCCTAAACTGAGCATGGCTTCCCCAGATCTGTGAACCCTGATGGGGTTCTCTTCTCCCAGTCTGCTCGCACAGCGACCCCAGCATGGGCTGGGGGTTTTCCACACATCACTGCCCTCCACTGTGGGCTGCCAAGCCCGGGCACAGAGCACGGCACCGAGCCCTGTATGGGCAGAGCCTCAGGTGAGCTCAGTGTCACTGCTTTCTGGCATTGGGCAGCAGGTTTGGATGCCATTTCAAATAGGAAATGACCACAGGCGCATTTACCTTTCCCCATTTCACCCGAGGGTAAATAAACCCGGAGGGGGGGCTGCACTGGAGTGCCACCAAACCTGGCTGCGCCTCCCAAGCTGTGGTGCAGGAAGGGACAGTTGGCAAAGCCGAGTTCCACGCAGTAAATGAGAGAAGAGGCTTTTGAATTCGTTTGCGACACAAATTAATGATTAACGCCGCGCTCTGCCAGAGCAAAACAACCCCAGGGGCAGGCAGGACGCCAGAGGCTTGGCATGGAGCATGGCACGCTGCTTCCAGCGCAGGGCTAAGGTGTGCTGGCAGGTGGGAAACACCCGGGGCTCGCTTTAGGAGAGTCCAGCTGGCTGAGCGAGGGGGCAGCAGGACGGGGGATGCTCCGTTCGGGGGATGCTCCGTTCTGGGGCTGCCGCGTTCAGGCACAGCACGTCCCGGAGCTGCGGCTGCCGCCGGTGCCGCTCGGGGGGAGATGCTCCACAGCCCGAGCCCCGCGGAGCCGCACCAGCCTGCCCGGCCGGCTCGGTGGCCAGAGCCCAACCATCCCGAGGCCGATTTGTTTTCTGTCTCATCCTGCGGTTTCCTCCCAGCCCTGCGCTCAGGAAAACGTCTCAGCGACTCCGGAGCGACCACGTGGCTGGTCCGCCATCCCCGCAGGACTGACATGATGTAATCGCGGGCCCCGAGCCGTGATGTAGAATCACTCCACTCAGGGAAGCCGCGCTTATTGGCTGCGTGGCCCTGGTCCTACGGGCGGGGTTTTCCCTACTCCGCAACCCAGCGCACCCCCGGGAGCCCCACCCCGCGTGGAATCCATCGCCCGCAAAGCCGGCCCACGGAGCCGCCGCGCTGCTTCGTCCTTCCCCGGTGCCTGGAGGATGCTGCAGCTTGCTGGGGTATCCTCCCGACCCCGGAGCAGCGACAGCATCACGTGTGGGCTCCCGGCGTCCTCGGAACCTCAGGGTCGGGACGGGGGAAGGGGCCGGGCCAAATCCAGCTTTTGCACGCAGCTTGTGCAAGAATTAAGCTGTGTTTGCGTGTGTTATTGCCCCCTTCCATGTTTATGTGTGATTTCCCCCTTTTGTGTTTGTGTTGGTTTGTCCCTTCGCATCCCTCAGGGAAGGCTGTGCCCCGGATCTTGCATGCGTTGTTAAAGGTCTGTGACCCCCATGCTTGCACAAGGCTGCTCTAAATCCATGGGGGCCAAGGCACAACCATCTCCTCAGCCCTGGAAACCTGCCCTCTCCTCCCACAGCACATGGACTGCACCAGGGAAAGGGAAATGCCACCACCATGGAGCTTGGCTTCTCCCCAGTGACCCCAATAAAAAAATGAGGGGAAGCAGACAGTTCCCTGCATGTCCCCTGGCAGGTCAAGGCTCTCCCGGCCATGTGACCCCTGTCACCTCAGCGGTGTTTGCAGTGGGTGAGGGATGTCTGAGCACCCATGTGTGGGTGACGCTGCCCCAGCTGCTGGTGCAGAGCTGAGCCAGGATTCCCTGGGCTTGTCCCCAGCTCGGCCATAGGTCAGTGTCCTCAGACTGAGGACACTGCAGTGGGGTGAGGGTGCAGAGGGGACAAGCAGGGCTGTGCACCCCCAGCTCTGCTGCTCAGCTCTGAGTGGTGCCCAGTGAGCCCTGGGGTGCTCCGTGCCACACTGGGGATCCCTGTACTGCAGAGGGGTGCCTGCTGTGCCACCACGTGAGAGCCAGTGAGGCTGAAGGGAAGTTTCTAATGTTTAATAAACTCCTAGGTAGCCTCAGATTGTGCTTGATGGCAAACTTACAGAGAGCTGATGCCGCAGTGCATTTTCTTGTCCCAAATGAATCCCAGAAGCAGGACGGGCCATGGAGCTCTGCAGGGCACAGGGCATGGCATTTTCCTGGCACAAGACTCCCATATTGAGACTTGGGCAGCAGCCACAGCACTGATCCCAATGGATCCCACAACGGATGGCCCCCAGGAGGGTGCATGGGCTCAGCTGTGGCTCACAGGGCTGAATTGGTGTGTCCCTAACCAGGAAGGTGAGAGGTTCTCCCACCCTGGGCCATGCCGTGGGTGAGCAGCACAGGTGGGACATGCCCTGAACCCTGGAGCTGGGACAGGGAAGGCTCAGGGCCCTGGACAGGGCTGGTTCAGTGGCCCAACCTCACCCTGGCACTGGCCTCCACAAGCTGCAGAGGCTTCTGCAGCCACCTGACCACACCGGCCCTCCCACCTGCTCCCTGCATGCCCTGTCTGGGGTGTAAACAGCCCCGGTGTTTAAAGCCCAGCCCAGGGATTTGGTGCCTGTCCCCAGAGCTGGATTCCTGTCCCCAGGAGTGAATGACGTCCCCAGGGATCGATGATTTTCCCGAGCTCAGTGTCTGTTCCCAGGGCTCGGTGCCCATCCCCCGGGGCCAGTGACATCCGCAGGGTTCGGTGACATCCCGTGAGGACAGTGTCCTGCTCAGGGGTTGCAGCCTGGGCTTCTCCCTGCTCAGTTCCTGGTGCACCAGGTCGCTGCCCGGTGCCGCGGGGTCCCTGCCCGGTGTCCCCGAGGGTCTCTGCCTGGTGTCCCGAAGGATCCCCGCCCTTTGCCCCCCAGGCTCCCCGCCCGGTGTCCCCG
>VZSR01003816.1:4607941-4631082 GCA_013398615.1 Brachypodius melanocephalos
CGGCTCCGTTACCGGGGGCCGATCCACAGCGGGGGGCTCAGGGTGAGGGAACACAGGACACAGGGACCCTCGGGCTGGAGGTGCCGCTACCGGGACAGCCCCGACGATTCCCCCCCCGTTCCCGGTCACAGCATCGTGTCGCCGGTAGCCCCGCCCCCTCCATGACGTCACCGGCGGGGTTACTCTCGGTCGTTCCCTCCAGGGCGCCTGGGTTCTCCCAGCCCATCCAACCGGGATGTGGTGAGATGCGGCTCTGCTCCAGCCCCGGGGCTGGCACCCGCCAACACCCACCTCCCCGCCCCTGCGGGGTCCTTGAAAAGGGGATGCTCCAAGGGGATCCATTCCCGGAGGGAACTCACTTCCCAAAGGGACACATTCCTCAAGAGGACCCACTTTCCCACCACCATAGCACCACGTGTGCCGAGTTCAGTGTTTCCAAGGCTTTAGAAAAAATCAGGGATGCCATAAAATTGAGGATCTCAAATAACTGGGGATCCCAGCTCTTGGCAAGCCCCACACCCATCTTGCCACGTGCTCCACCAGCTCTGTTGATCCACACCATCCGGCACAGCCGGTGGAACACGCGGCAAGGCGGGCACGGGACTTGAACCTTCCAACCCCTGCCCCACTGTGTGGCCCGTGGTGGTCTCCCCTCCGAGATCTGGGGTGGAGGTGGCATCCCAGGTCTGCAGGTTCATCCCAGTGGCAGTCGGGGTGGATCAAAGCAGATCCAGGTGCCACCTGCTTTTCTTGGCGAGGTTTTGGCGTGGGCAGGGAAGCAGGAGCTGTGCCAGGGCTGAGTGGTGCCGTATGGGATGAGGTTTTCCCACTGTGGGGTTTTGCCATGCTCCTTTGTATCACAGCCAGCCGGGCCACCTCGTACCCCACAGTTCCCCAAAGTGGGTTTGTCACTGGTCCCCAGCTGGCCACGGCTTGTCCCTCACCGCTGTACCAACCCTAGGGTGGTGTGGCATGTGCGCCCAGGGATGTGGCTGCTCTGAGCCTGCTGGGACCTGCCAGGACCCACAGACGAGTGGGTCTGCCCCATGGGTTCCCACGGTGGGGGTGGAGGTGGCACTGGTGGGTGCCCATGTCCTGCTGGTAGCGTGGGTGGCAGCGGGTGCCACAGGATAGAAACACCGGGAAGGTGCCAGGAGGGTGAGACAGCCGTGGGACCCCCAGGCTGGGCAACAGGAAGCGAGGGGGGGACAGGAGGGAGCACCCCCTCTCTGCAACCCTAGACTTTGCTCCGGACCACGTGCGAACCTGATGGGGGGGGGGAGGGGGGCGGAGGGTGTCTCTTGAGTGGAAGGGAGGGCTGGGAGCCCCCCGGAAGGACCCCCACCTGCACATGGCAAGATGCCGAGGGCAGGATGGTTTTTTGTGGTGTAACAGTGCTGTGTGCAGACCCCGATCGTTGCGGAGGTGCTACTGGGCAATGAGTGAGGGGGGTCACTCGGGGCTGGAGGGGCGATGGGGCTCGGGCACAGGGGTTAACGGTGTGTGACCCCGAGTAACCGCGGGCGGCTTGCGGCGTGTGCCCGCCAGTAACCCGGTGCCGGGCTCACCTTGGGCGCCGGGGGCTGTCCGGGGGCGGCCGGCGGGCGCGCAGGCGGCGATTGGCGGAGTCGCATCACCCCATCGCCGGCCGCGCTCCAGCCCTGGCGCGGGCAGCGCGGGGAGGGCGCCGGGGAGGAGGCGAGAACATGGCTTTAAAATATCCCGGGGCCTCTTCGCTGCCGGGCACGGGGCTGAGCGGGGGCTGCAGCCTCCTCCTGGGGATCCCCCCGCTCCCACCTGCATGGAGTGCACCTTTGAAGGTACCCCCGCCTCGCCAGCCGCCTCCTCCTCGTCTGGCGGGGTCACCGTCGTGGTCCCTCCCGGAGTGCTGCACCCCATGGGGAGGGCGGTGTCCGGGGGTGTGTGGCTCAGTGGGGACACCCCGGGGGTGTGTGCGTGGGGGGGGGTGCCCTGGGGGTATCCCGGGGTGCGTGCGTGCAGGTGGGGTGAGCCTGGGGGTACCGGAGTGTGGGGTATCCTGGGGTCTGTGTGCCCCCGGCGGGATGGGGGGAACATCCACCTCAGTGCAGGTGTCGCAGAGACCCCGATGTGTCTGTGGGGGCACCCCAGGGTGCCCAGGTCCCGTTGAGTGGGACAGACCCCTGCTCCAGCTGTTTTAGCCCTGTCTTGCCCAGCTGCCCTCCTGAGGGCAACACACCTGGCACTGGGGTCTGCACATCCCGGGGGTGCCATCCTGCTGTCCCAGTGAGAGCATCCCCTCCCCTTGATGCAGGGGCTGATTTGGGGATTGTCGGGGTTCCCAATACAGAATAAATGAATGAATGAGCTGGCACAAGCCCCCCTCAATATCAGAGACATGCTGAGATGTGCCCTGACACTCACACACCAGGCTGAAAAACGTTGGCTGCTGTTGGCCAAGCCCTGACACCTCCGTTTTGAGCGCCGTGCCTCAGTTTCCCTAATGTCAGGATGGGTGGGAAGCTGAGAGGAACGGGGCACAGCAGATTCATGGACTCTCAGGGAATTTTGCCCCTGGATTGTGGGGATCTGCCCTCTAAATGCTACACTGTGGGGAGGGCAGCACGGGACCAGCCCAGGCCCACCTTGGGAGGTGCGGGGCAGCAGCTGACGGCACGGGGGGTGTGTTTTACAGACATGCTGCAGCTGATCAACACGCCGGACAATGACTTCTCGGTGTTGTTCGACTCACCGTTCAGTGCCCCAGAGAGCACCGTGCCCTCGGGGCTCCCCTCCACGCCGAGCACCCTCAACACCTTCCTGGGTCCCAGCAAGCCGCCCCCCGCCGCCCCCACCGGCGGCACCTACGCGGGGCCCCCCGGGATGGCCACGTTCACCCCGCCACCCCCGGCCCCGCTCCTGCCGGCGCCGTCCCTGAGTGTCAAGGAGGAGCCATCCGTGGTGCCCAGCAGCCAGGCCCAGCCCCAGCCCGGCGTCATGCTGGCCCCCAGCTTCGTCCCTGCATCCCCCAGCTCGTTCACTCCCCAGCCCTTGGTGGGCTACCAGAACCAGCACGGCTTTTCTGGTGAGGATTTGGGGCTGCAGGGGGGTATTGGGACTCCTGGGGTGAAGGTCTTGCTGGAGGGGGGTTGTGTCCCTGCAGGATGGGGCTGTGTGGGGTGGGCTGGTGCCAGGGGCTCTCTTCACGCTGTCCTCTGCTCCATGCGCAGCTGTGCAGCCTGGGAGTGCGGGGCAGACTCTGCCCAGCCCCCTGCCCGCCCCACAACCCAGCCAGCCCGTGACACTGCCCGGCCCCGTGCAGAGCGTGGCACCGCAGCAGCTCCTGGGCCCCACCGCCCCCACCACCCAGCCTGTGTCACCACAGATCCAGCCCGTGCCGGTAAGCCCAGGGCCAGGGGTGGGGGGATCCCTGTGACCCCCACAGCCCCGCTGACCCCCACTGCCCCTCAGGTTCTGCTGCAGCCCCATTTCATCAAGGCTGACTCCCTGCTGCTGACGGCCGTCAAGACAGACGCCAGCAGCGCCAAGACTTCCACCATTGCCTCCCTGGCCACCAGTGCCAGCGGCTCTGCCACCCCGCTCCAGGTGCCGGTAGGTGCCACCTTTGGGTACTGCAAGGTGGGGAGATGCTTGAGGACCGTCGCTGACCCCACCCTGCCCCCCTGCAGGCGCTGGTGAGCGGAGGGACCATCCTGGCCACGGTGCCGCTCGTGGTGGACGCAGAGAAGCTGCCCATCAACCGGCTGGCGCCCAGTGGGAAGCCGGCACTGGTGCAGAGCCGGGGTGAGAAGCGCACGGCTCACAACGCCATCGAGAAGCGCTACCGCTCCTCCATCAACGACAAGATCGTGGAGCTCAAGGACCTGGTGGTGGGCACCGAGGCCAAGGTGGGAGCAGGGGGCGGTGGGGCAGGGCTGGGCAATGGCCAGGTGTTGCCCTGCAGTTGGGCTGAGCTGGTCCTGCCCTCTGGCAGCTTAACAAGTCGGCGATCCTGAGGAAGGCTATCGAGTACATCCGCTTCCTGCAGCAGAGCAACCAGAAGCTGAAGCAGGAGAACCTCGCCCTGAAGATGGCCATGCAGAAGAACCGTGAGTGGAAGGGCAGCTCTTGGGGTGGAGGGCTCAGCTTAGTGGCTCCGGCAGCCATCAGCTTACTCTGCTTCCTGCAGAGCCCGCGAAGGACCTGGGGACCCACTGCAGCCGGGGCACCAAGGCAGAGGCCCCCATGGAGGTGGTGAAGGCGGAGGTGATGGAGATGTTGACACCACCACCCTCAGACGTGGGTTCCCCATCCCACAGCAGCCCCCTCTCGCTCAGTGGTGGCAGCAGCAACAGCAGCAGTGACTCGGAGCCTGACAGCCCCCTCTGTGCCCATGGCAAGGTGAAGGAGGGCTGGGGGTTTGATCTTCCTGCCCTGAGTGGTGCAGGGGATCTGCTGCTTCATGTAGAAGGTGCCAAAGGCAAAGTGTACCAGGTGGGGAAAGAGCTGACAGCCCTGGTCTTGTTCTCTGAGGCTGCGCCTCACATGATTTGGGGCTGGGTGTGGAGGCAGTTTTGTTCTACCCTAAAATGTGTTCTGTGGCCCATGCCTATACCCCGAAATCCCTGCCCCTGTATTCCAGCCTGTGCCTCATCACCATGCCCTGTACCCCATGCCCTGTATCCCACTGCCTATATCCCAGGCCCATCCCTTATCATCACACCCTATATTCCATGCTGTGTATCCCATGCTCTGGATGCTATACCCTATATCCCATGCCTGTGCCCACCACCCCACACCCATGCCCATGTCCCAGGCTCACAGCATCTCTGCCCATGCAGGTGAAGCAGGAGTGCCCACCACCCTCGCCCAGCAGCCAGGGAATGCTGGACCGCTCCCGCATGGCTCTCTGCACTTTTGTCTTCCTCTGCCTCTCCTTCAACCCCCTGGCCTCCCTCCTCCAGGGTTCTGGCTCCCCAGCCCCCCTGGGGAGTCAAGACACTGGTGGTCCCGGCAGGAGCATCATGGCTGAGTCTGGCACTTCGGGTAAGCTCTGGTGTGGGACATTGGGATGGAGATTGTTGGGATGGGTGTGGGATGGAGGCTGTCAGGGTGGGCATGGGCTACAGGCTGTTGAGGTGAAGACCATCAAGGTGCAGGATGTTGGGGTGGGTGTAGGGTAGGATCTGTCTGGCTCTAGGCTGCTGAGGTTGGCATGAGGTGAAGACTTGGGATGGGAGGTGTCAGAGTGGTGACCATCAGTGGAGATGATCATGGTAGACGTGGAGTGAAGGCCATCAGGAGGGGAGTCTCAGGGTAGGTCTGAGATGGGAGACAATTGGAGTGGACATGGGATAGAGGCCATTGGGTAGATGCTGCTGGGGCAGGCACAGGGTGAAGGCCACCAGAATGAATATCCTGGGATGTGTGTGAGGCAGAGACCATTGGGGTGGAACCTCTTGGAGTGGACACGATTGGGTGGAGGCTCTTTGCTGAACATGGGATGAAAGCCACTGGATGGAGACCTTGGGGTGGGCACAGGGCAGCATTGGTGAGGTGTTGCTGACCCCATCCCTCCACAGAGGACCCGTGGGGATGGACGCAGTGGCTGTGGCCCACACTGGCCTTCTGGGCACTGAACGTGGCGCTGGTGCTGGGTGCGGTGGTGCGGCTCTTTGTCTGCGGGGAGCCCGTCACTCGCCCCCACTCGGAGCCCTCCATCCTCTTCTGGCGGCACCGCCGGCAGGCTGACCTTGACCTCGACAGGGTATGTCCCACCATGCACCATGTCCCCTGCCCCACCTGTCCCCTTATCCTGCCCACACTGACCCTCTCTCTCCGGGGCACAGGGAGACTTCGCGCAGGGGGCCCAGCACCTACGGACGGCGCTCGGGGCGCTGGGGCGGCCGCTGCCGGCCTCGCACGGAGACCTGGCCTGCAGCCTGCTCTGGACGCTGCTGCGCCACCTGCTCCAGCGCCTCTGGGTGGGTCGCTGGCTGGCTGCCCGTGCTGGGGGGCTGCGCCCGGACCCCCCGCCCCCTGCCCACGTCCGCCAGAGCGCCCGTGACGCTGCCATGGCTTATCACCGCCTGCACCAGCTGCACCTCGCTGGTACGACCCCTCTCTATCAGGGCTGAGGGACAGGACCCCTGAGCCCTGGATATCTCCATAATCCCTTGACTGACCTCATGCCTGAGCCTCCTGTCCCCTTTCCTATAGGGAAGCAGGCTGGGGGACATCTGCTGGCCATCAACCTGGCACTGAGCGCTGTCAACCTGGCTGAGTGCGCCGGTGACGCCATCTCCGTGGCAGCGCTGGCCGAGATCTACGTGGCGGCTGCCCTGCGGATCAAGGCCAGCCTGCACCGCTGCTTCCACTTCCTGGCAGTGAGTGTGGGGCACTGGGGCACGAGGGGACACCGTCCCCTGTGTCCCCTGGGACTGTGGTCTCAGGTCCTTCCTGACCCCCTGCTCTCCCCGCAGCGCCCCTTCCTGTGCAGCGCCCGGCGTGTGGCCCTGTCCCACGGTGGGGCTGTGCCCCCTGCCATGCAGTGGCTCTGCCACCCCTTGGGCCATCGCTTCTTTGTTGACGGAGACTGGGCAGTCAAGGGTGTCCCCAGGGAAACCATCTACAGCTCCGCCGGCAACCCAGGTGACCCCAAGCTCTCAAACCCCGCCTCCCCCGTTTTGGGGTGTGGTTTACCTGCTGACCCCATCTCTGTGCCTCAGTGGACCCGCTGGCACAGGTGACCCAGCTCTTCCGTGAACACCTCCTGGAGAAGGCGCTGTGCTGTGTGGCCATGCCAGAGCCTGGCCGTCCCACTGCCCAGGGAGAGAGGTGAGTGCTGGGGCTGGCACCTTCTCTCTCTGCCTGGCACGGGGCCAGCCCCCTCACAGCCCCTTTCCACAGGCGGTTCTCCGATGCCCTCGAGTACCTCCAGCTGCTCAACGGCTGCTCGGATGTCAGTGGCACACCTGGCCCCGCCCCCTCCATCACCTCCGGCTTGGCGGCTGTCACAGGTGAGGCTGGCGTGTCCCCCATGGGGGTCACTTCGTGTGGGGAGTCATGGGAGTGGAAACACCCTCCTCCTGTGTCCCTCCCACCCTGCAGGCACCGACCCCGTGTCCAAGTGGTGGGCATCCTTCATTGGCATCGTTATCCACTGGCTGCAGGGAGATGAGGAGGGGGCTGAGCGCCTCTACCCGCTGGTGGAGACCATGCCCCGGGCACTGCAGAGCTCTGAGTGAGTGCTGGGGACATCGGGAACAGGGGCGGCTCCTCATTGCGTGTCTCTCCTCTGCCTTGGGCTGGCACGGCCTCTCTGAACACACTTGGAGCACCTGGTGTGTGTTGAGGAAGGACACAGCCGTGCACAGCAAGGGGTCTGCAGTGACCATGTCCCCTCTACTTCGCAGGAAGCCCCTTCCCCGTGCTGCCCTGCACTCTTTCCGAGCTGTCCGCGCCTTGCTGAGCAAACAGGATGGGAGCCAGGCCACCCTGAGCCACTGTGAGAAAGCCAGCAGCTGCCTGCGGGAGAGCCTGGAGCTGGGCAACCCCCCCAAGGGCACCATCGACAAGGTGAGCTGGGCTGGGGAGGGATGACGTGGCCGCGAGTCCCCAGCCCTGGCGGGAGGTGCCCCCGACCCTCGCGGGGGTGCATTGTAGTTGCATTGCATGTGTCAGACTGGGAGTGCAATGCCCCTGCCATGCAGCCCGGCGGGGGTCCCGCGCAGCAGCGCCTGCCCGCAGCGACCTCCTCGGCGTCCCGTCCGTCTGTCCGACCCCCTGCTCACCCCCACCCCCTTGTCCCTCCAGGCGGTCCAGCTCCTGCTCTGTGACCTGCTCCTGGTCACCCGCACCAACCTGTGGCAGCAGCAGATGGGGGCCAGCCAGCAGCGCAGCTGCCTCTACCAGGCATCGGCCCTGGAGCTCCGCGGCTTCCAGCAGGACCTCAGCAGCCTGCGGCGCCTGGCGCAGACCCTGCGCCCCGCCATGCGCCGGGTGAGCCCCCAGACCTGCCACCTGCTGGGTCCCCTGGTGCCCTGCACCTGGCTGTGCTCACCGTCCCCTCCATCCAGGTGTTCCTGCACGAAGCCACCGCCAGGCTGATGGCCCGGGCCAGCCCGACGCGCACTCACCAGCTGCTGGACCGCAGCCTGAGGAGGAGAGGGGTGCAGGGCAGCAAAACAGGTGGGCACGGGCTCGGAGATGGGGTGGGACACCCCACCTGCAGCACCACAGCAGCCTTGGGTGGTGGGATATGTGGTGGGATAGGGGTGGTCTGCACTCAGAGTTCTCCAGCATGTTGAGTGGTGGGACATGGCATGGGATACCTTTGTCACCGCCTTGGAGGATGGGAAATGGGGTGGAGCACCCTGCTCCACTCCTACAGCAGCCCCCCAGAAGTCTTGGGTAGTGGGACACAGAGTGGGAAACCCCATTCTGCACCCACAGCAGCCCACCAACCTTGGATGATGGGATATGGGGTGAGACATAGGGTGGGACACCCTTTTCCCACCTGCAGCACCCCAAGAGCTGGGACACCTGAGCTGCCAGCCCCTCCATTGGTGGTGGCACCAGCTCCAGGGTGGGCGAATAAGCCCACCCCTGCACCAGTCCCTCCAAGATTTATTCAGTGACTTTCACGGGCGCCCTCGGTGCTGACCTTGGCTCTGTCCCCTGCAGCTGGTGAGCCGGAAAGCCACCCCACCCCACGGGAACACGCCGAGGCGCTGCTGCTGGCCTGCTGCTACCTCCCTCCCAGCTTCCTGGCGGGCCCGGGTCAGCGTGTGGGGATGCTGGCCGAGGCCGCCCGCACGCTGGACAAGCTGGGCGACCGCCGGACGCTGCACGACTGCCAGCAGATGATCATCAAGCTGGGCAGCGGCACCACCGTCACGTCGGGATAGGTGGGGAAGGGGCCGCCCGCCCCCTGCCACCCCCGTGGGTGCGGGAATGTGGGGCGGCAGGGAGGCCGTGCCTCAGTTTCCCCGCAGGATGATGTTAGGGAGCGGTTTCAGAGGTGAAGGGGTGGCTGGGGAGGGGTCGGGTGATGCCTGGCGCGGGTGCGGGGTGGAGGTCCCAGCGTGGGGCAGCCACACGTGGGGTACCCTGGGTGGGCTCCCCCCGCCCCACGGCTGTGTCCGTGTCCCCAGCCCGCGCGGGGACGGGGCGTGGGGACCTCTAGTGACACCGCCGCAGTATTGCAGGGCACCGGCACGGGCGGCAGCGACCCCCGGTGCCCCACGAACCCCCCCAGTGCCACCTGCGTCCCCCGCACTGTCACCTGTACCCCTCAGTGTACACGGTGCGGGCCCCTCCTGGGGTCTCTGCCCGGCCCCCCCGTGGGTCCCACTGCTGCAGGACCCGTTGGGTTTGGGGCTTGGTTTTGGAGGGGCGGCCCCATGGCAGCGGGGAAGTGCCCCCTCCCCAACCATGCCCATGGTAGGCAAGAGGGGACCCCCCACCCTATCCCCTCCTTCCCAGCACTGATTCCCCCCCCCCATTTAGAGCTGCCATCCCCCCAGAGCATGGACAGGCTTTGGGAGAAGGGATGGCAGGGTGGCACGGGGCTCCTGGGGGGCTGGTGGGTGCCCCTGTGTCCTTGCTTCACCCCCTCTTGTACATAGACCCCTCCTCTCACCTCCCCCCACTTCCCTTTTCCCTTTTTAAACGGTATTTTCATAGTTGGAGAGTTTTGTACAGACAATTAAAGCTGATTATTTATACTGGTGTGTACTGGATTGGAGGGGGACTGACACCAAAAGTAGGGGGCAAGGGGGCCCCCACAGCTGCGGACGCCTTGTCCCCACAGGGCTGCACGGCGGGGGGGGACAAGGGTGGCAGGGATGGGGGCATTGGGTGCTGAGGGAACTCCAGACACCCCCTCTTTACCCTGTGATGTCCCAGGAGCTGCTGTCCCCATACCACATCCCCTCCAAGCGAGACCCCTGGGGACAAAGGACCAGCCAGGGGTTGTCACAGCCCCGGGGGGGACCCCAGCAGCCCCCCAGGATAAAGAGAGGGCACGAGCAGGGCGCCACATACTTCCAAAACAATCGTTGTATCTTTATTGACGCTCTGAATGCAATGACCTGTTTTTTTACTCTTAAGGAAAATAAACATCTTTTAGAAACAGCTTGTTACACACAATCTTCAGTGTGAAGCAATATACTAATAAGAACACTAGTCTTAACATTTACAGTCTTCATATATATTATATATATGTATATGTATACATATATATACACTATATAATGAGGCAATATATAATACACACGGTTTACCATTTTACAGTCATATGTACAAGATGTCACTAAAAATAGCCAGATTTCAGGCAACACTGCCAAGGACACGGGAATTTTTTTTCATCTTTAAATTAATTATTATTTTTTTATTATTATTTCTCCCTTTTTAAAAATTTTTTTCTCACCTCTTTTTTGTTTTTCACTCCTGTGTCCGAGGCAGCTGCTGAAACAACAGACATTGTGTGGCCAGCAAACCTTGGGGTGGGTGGGATGGAGGGGACACAAGAGGTGTTGGGGACATGGGGCACTGGCTCTGCAGGGGACATGGATGGGACCAGCAGTGTGCCCCCCTTTGCAGGATGCTGCAAAGGTTGGGGGCAGCCAGTGGCTGTTTACAGGATGAGATTTGGGGTTGGTTCACCCTGGGCTGGTTGCTGCCTGTGTCAGGGTGTGGGTGACACTAAGGTGGGCTGTGGAGCCTGGGGACAGGCGTCTCCAAAGTGTTGGGCAGTCCCCCAGCTCCACTGAGGTGGCCAGGAAGCAAAAGGCAAGGGAGCTGAGCAAACCCAGGGCAGTGAGGGGTGAGCCAGGCCCATGTGGAGGGGAGGAAGCAAATGCCTCCTCCTCCTCCTCCAGTTCAGCACGCAGAGCTGTGGGGTTCAGCACAAGCACAGGGAGCAAAACCCCCACAAGAGGAGCCACAGAAGGGGTGCTGGTGAGGCCAAGCCCAGGCAGGAGGGTGGGTTTTGGGTCCTGGAGAGCAGGACCAGATGTCCCCAGCCCAGCAGTGCCAGCGCCACATGGAGTGTGAGGGTGGTGGGTGCAATGAGTCAGGGTTTGGGGTTTGGGAGCAGGGCTGGGGCAGCCCAGTGAGTGCCCACCAGCCTGACCAAGCACCCTAAGCCCCCCAGCATCCTGGGTGTGGGTGGAGACAAATAGGAGATGGAAAAACAAAACGGAAAAAGCAGAGTGGTGTTCCAAAAGCAGGCCGTTGTTTGCCTTTTTTTTTTCTATTTTTTCTCTTTTTTTCTCCTTTTTTTTGTCTTTTTTTGTCTTTTTTTTTTTAATCCTCTTCTTTGCTGAACTATATACAGACACCATGAGGTTTGCTGAAGGCAACATCTCAGATCAGATCAGTGTGATATTGAGAGCCGGGACCCACGGAGGGTCCGGTGGCTCCACAGTAAGACAACATCGCCGGGACCCCTCCTTGTACACGGACACCCCCCCGCCCCCCTGTGCAGCCATCGCGGGTGGGGGATCCCGATCCGTCCCCCGCGTATCCAGGTCGGGTTTTACCGGGACCCGGCGGGAGGGAAAGTCCGGCGCTGGCTCCTCCCGCCCGGAGCGGGCTCGGGGGGTCCCGGGGCGCTCACGGGCAGCGGGGCGACCCCGGTACGGCCCGGCCCGGCCCCGCTCTGCTCCAGGCGCTGCCTCCTCTGCCGGTCCCTTCACTGGCGGCGGGGCGGGTGCCCGCGGGCGCTACACCGGCTGCCTCTGCGGGGAGAACGGAGGTGTCAGCCCGGGGATCCTGCTGGAAGAGAGGGGACCCCTCATCTCCCCCAACCGCCAATAACAGAGCATCCACGCGGGACGCAGCTCTTTGAGAAGGGGTTCGACCATCATTCATCACCTTGTCTATGCTCAGGGAAGGGGTAAGACCCCTCAGACCCAGCAGCACCCAGTCGCTGACCCATCTGATACTCCCAGGGATGTGATGCCCACACAGAGCTGAGCATTCAGGATGGGTGTCCCCAGGAATTTGGGGTCTGAAGGCAGGTCCTCCTGCCACAGAGAGCTGCAGAGCATTGGGGGTGCATAAGGGGCTTACCTTATGTTTGGGACATCTCAGAGAGAAGCTCTCTTCAGTTAATAAGCAACCTGTGAGGAGAGGACAAGGATGTGTCAGGGGACACCCTGCACTGCGAGGGAGCTGCCCTTGAGTGGGGGGAATGCAGCGTCCCCCTGGTCCAAGGCCACACACCAGCCACAGCATTTGTGTGAAGGGCTCAGCTGAGGCCAGACAAGCTTGTGACACCTGCCAGCACTGCTAGCACAGTGGGCATCACCACCCTAAGCAAGCCAGGGAGCCACAAACCCACGGGCCCCACATTCAGCTGGGTCAGAGAATGCCCACGACCCCGTGCCCCATCCCCGTGGCCGGGCTCACCTGTGTCGATGGCACACGCGTAGTGGTAGGTGTGGGGACATCCCTTCTGGCAGCAGCCCACGGTGGCTCCCGCTTGCTGACAGCTGGAGCACTTCTGTACACACACCCGGGAATTCGCAGCAGGGAAGGAGAGATGTGGAGAGACAGAGAGACCCTGTCAAAGCCCAGCACAGAAGAGGAGAACCAAGACAGCCCCAGCAGCAAGGGCAACGCAGGTGTCCCTGATCCTCTCCAGCCCCTCCTTGCCTGGCCCAAGCAGCATCCTTCCTGCCGTGCCAGCACACTGTGAACCACACCATGCCTGTCACTTGGCTGGCTGCAGCCATGCACAAGCTGCCATACCACTCCTCTGGATGACACCGAGCCCACAGCCATACTCCATGGGGCAGGAGGTGAAGGGACATGACGTGGGTCGTGCCTGGCCCGCCCCATCCCCAGAGGGTGCTGCAGGGATGGGAGCACCTGGCTCTGTGGTGAGAGCAGCAGCCTCCAGAGAGCCACGAAATGAGCACACAGGCTTGGCAGTACAGCCAGCCCCCAAACCTGGCACTGGGGGGCTTGCTGAAAACCCCCTGCACAGCCTCTGATGGGAGGCTGTCCCCTTCCTCTCCCCAGCACTAAAAATCCATGCCACAGAATCCCAGAATGGTGTGGAAAGGACCTGAAATCACTCATCTCATTCCAGCCCCCTCCCACCGGCAGGAATACTTTCCACTAGAGCAGGTTGCTCCAAGCCTCATCCAGCCTTGAACACTTCCACGAATGGGCCAGCCACAACTTCTCATCCCCTTCATCAACCTCCCTATTTTGGTCACACGATGTGGCCTTGCTCCAATCCCTGTGGGAGAGGAGCAGGGCAGGGTCATCCCCGCCCTTCGGTTCCCCCTCCCCTGCTGCCCATCACGGTGGCATCAGGCTGTGTTGTGCCCATTTTCATCTCCCACCCTGCGGCATCTGTCCTGCTCTGAGCCACCCCGTGCAACACACGACTGGGCCAGGGGATGTGACAGTCCCGGGGGGCCCCTGTCGCCTTCCTAAAATGTAAAACCATAGGTTATTTCTGTGCCTAAAAGGGAGAGTTCAGGTGCTATCAGAGACACAGCGGCACAAATCTCACAGGGACCCAGCGGGGCTCATGGTGCTGAGCACCTGCCCTGCTCTCCCAGGGCAGAACTATTGATTTTCATCCCGACCGGAGGCGCACACACGGGAATGATGTTGGCTGAAGGAGGCCAGCGGATGATGCCGCCTCGGGCGTGCGGCCGAGCTCTTACCAGGTCGGCAGCCGCCTTGACAGCCTCCTGCAGCCCATAGAGCTTCCCCGCCACCAGGAAAACCCCAGCGGTCCATACGGCACAGGCCTCATGCAGCCAGTGCTCCTGCGTGTCGCCCGCCGGCTCCTGCGGCGGGGACTCGGCCTTGTGACATTCGTGCCGCCGGGGCTTTTCGGCCGCCTCCTCGCCCTCTGTCCTCTCGTCACAGCAGTAGCAGCTCTGCAGCCGACGGAACATTCCCCGCGGGCTGGAGCGTAGCGAGCTCTGCTTGGCCGCCTCGGCGGCCCCCTCGGGCCGCGCCGCCTTCCCGCCGCCGCCGCAGCCGCCCTCAGTCCCGCGGGGCGCCCGCTCGGCCGCGGCGGGCACGGCGGAGTCCTCGCCCGGCCCCTCCGCCCGCGCCTTCTCCTTCAGCCGGGATTTCTTCTTGGGCAGGCAGTCCTCGGGGTAGTAGGGCCCGCAGAGGTCCCCCAGGTCCTTGTAGTTGGCGGGGTTGCGGCAGATGCAGCAGACCAGGCACGCGGCGCTCAGCGCCTTCGACACCACCGGCCCCATGTGCATGGTGGAGGAGGCGGGCAGGGCCGCCCGCGGCCGCGGCGCCGGCCCGGCCGGTCCCCGCTGCAGCCGCGCCTCGTCGCCGGGCGAGTTGATGACGGTGCAGGTGGTGTTGAACTCTCCGCGCCGCTCCACGCGGACGTAGGGAGCGAAGGGCGGGGCGCGGCTGTCCGCCCGCAGCCGCTTGCAGGAGATGTACTTCAGCCGGATCTCGGGCTCGGCGGGGTGCAGCAGCGGGGCTTGCTGGGGCTGCCGCCGCCGCTTCCCGCGGCTCTTGCACCGCGCCGGCACCGCCTTGGCTTTGCCGTGGCCCAGACGCTTCCGCTGCCGCTTGGAGTAGCCGTTGTAGTTGGAGTGGTTGGCCCGCGGCTTGGGCCCCCGCGCCGGCCCGGCGGCGGAGCGTCCCTCAGGAGGGCCATCGCTGCTCCCTGCCTCCTTCTCCTCAGTCTTTGGTTTCTTCTCCCGAGGCGCCTCCTCTGCACCACTTGGGCCGGCTACACGCTCCCGGGGCAGTGGTGGTGGCATTGCGGGGCTCAGGGGTGCCTTGGTCATGCCCAGCACTGCTGCTTTGCCCTTACGGTTCCTCTTCTTGGGCAGGAGCCCTAGGTTCTTGGCCACCATGTTGGGGCTGGACTGAGTCCCTGTCGTTGACCCACAAGCCTCCCCCTGGCAGCCGTCATGGGGCAGCTTCTTCCCACCACCCGGCTTCCCCTTTGGTGCTCGGCCATTGGGGTTCCGGCAGAGCGGCTCAGCCACCGGCATCGTGGGCACCTTCTGTGCTGCCGCCAGCTTGGGCAGCCGCGCATCGCCCACTGCCACGGCCAGCCCACTGTGCTTCACCACCCGCTCCCGCTCTGCCCCAGCCGGGCTCAGGGAGGAGCCATAGGCAGCTACCGTGGCTGCCACTGCTGTGGCCGCTGGTTTGCAGGTGAACTTCTTTAGGTTGGGTGAGGTGATCTTCTGGACGATGGCCTCCAGCTTGAGGCCGCGGCCCTTGCGGGGAGGCAGCACTTTGGTCTTGGTGGCCTCCTGGAAGGCCGCCCGGGAGGTGATCTTGATGCAGACATCAGGGGCCTCCTTTGGCAGGGGGGGCTTCAGGATGGCTTCGCCAGAGCTCTTGGGGGGCAGCTTGGCTTTCACCTTCTTGGCCACCGGCATCTTCTTGAAGAGGCTGGGGGGACCCTCTGGCTTCTCCTCCTTCACGCCACCGCTGTTGCTCCGCAGGACCAGGTTCCTCTTCTTGGTGGGGATGGGGGAGATGAAGGTGGACTTCCTCTTCAGTGAGTGCAGCGGCCGCTCTGACATCTTGCCCCCCATGCCTGGCCCTGCTTTGGGCAGCTTCATCCGGGCACCCACCTTGCCCTCCTTGTGGGGGCTGCCTGGAGCTGGCAGCTTGAAGGCAGATGGGAGGTGGTTGTTGGATATGAGCTTTTTGGGCGCCTTGCAGTTCTTCAGCCGGACATCAGCTGCCCGCTTGCCCCTCTGCCTCTTGGTGTAGAAAACCTCCTGTGTCTTCGTCCGGGAGCGCAGGATCATCGACCGCTGGTCCCTCTCCCCGGCTTCCACCGTGTCCCCCTCCAGCGGTGTCGGCCCTGCCACCTCCTCCGCTGCCATCAAGCCGGGCACCAGGAGCGTGGCATCACCGGTGTTTTGGACCACCCTGGGGGCTGGCCGGCCGTTGCGCTTCCTGGTTTTGAAAGCCACGCGCTGCTTCACGCCACAGCCGGGCTTCTTCCCCAGCTTGTCCTGGTGCGCGGGGGCCTTCAGTCCCTCCAGTGGGGCAGGGGTGCGGGGCTCGGCCAGGGCGGTGAAGGAGCGGGTGCACATGCGTGCCGGCAGACCCTCAGCTGGAAACCGGGGTGTTTGGCTCTGGGCGCTCTTGCTCGGTATCTCCGTCTGTCCATCTGGCCCCAGGCAGGTGCTGGCCACGCTGCTGGCAGCTGGCAGCTCATCGAATGGACTCAGCACGGTGCTGCTGGGGCCATCCCCCTCCGGCAGCCGGCAGTGGACCCTCTTGTTGCGGAGGCTCTTGCCCCGTGAGACAGGCTCCATCTTCCCCAGCACATTTTCAGGCGTGAGTTGCTGCTTCACCATGACTGATGAGGTGGATTCAGCATTGGCTGCCTCCAGGTGGGACGTCTCCCCTCCGCCATTCTCCTCCTCAGGCTGGATGTGGGGCAGGGAGGATTTGAACCAGCTCTTCACCTTGGTCTCCGTGCCCACAGCAGGGCCCAGCAGGATGACAGACTGGCCAGAGAGGCGTGGGGTGGGAGCTGAGCTCTCCTTCTCCACTGTGCTGACAGTCTCCTCAGCAGACACAGGCACCTCGCTGGAGGACAGCACTGCTGGCATCTCCGGGGGCTTGGATGGTGAGGCATCGTATGTCACCGATTTCTGCTCTGAGCCAGCCAGCTCGCAGAGTGAGGAGTACTCCTCTGCCTCCAGGTCTGATTCCTTCAAATCTGGTGAGGAGATGATGGGGATCTCACTAAAGTCCCCAGCTGAGCAGCAGTGCCGGGTGTCCTGCAGCCACCTCTCGCTGTCTGCCTTTGTTGCTTCATCATAGGTCAGTGTCTCCTCCTCCTCCTCCATCACCTGCTGGCCAAAGTCCTGGACCGGCTCACTCTTGGCTGGCTGCTCTCCATCGCACAGGTCCAAACTGCAGGCGTTTTTTTTCTCCTTGCAGGAGCTCACTAATTTGCTGGGGAACAAGCCCTTGGGGAGGTCAGTGGCTTGGAGATCCTTCCACCTCAGGCAAGCCTCACCCAGGCTCTCCTCCGGCCACTCGAAATGCTCCATGGCATTCTCAGACTCCACTGAGTTGGCGGTGGTGTTTGAGTAGCAGCTGTAGCTGGTGGCTCCCGCACTTGACGTCGCTGCTGGGATGCTGGGCTTGGAGTTGAAGGCCAGTGGGGCAGTATCCTTCAGCACATCCTTGCTTTCAGTGGCTGTGAACTCCACCTGGGGACCCTCGTACACCTCCTCGCTGAAGTCCTTCCCCGTGCTGGCCCCTGAAGCTTTGTCCAGCTTGAGGGGCTCGGTGAGCGTGCTGGAGTCACCCTGGCTGGGCCAGGCACCCTTCACCATGGAGTCCAGGCTGGGTCGGTGGTTCTCCAGCTGGAATGGGGACTTGGTGGTCTCCTTGCCCAGCATGGGCAAGTTGGCCCAGGCTTTGTCTGCCTTCTCGCTGATGGCATCCTGCAGGACGATGATCTCAGAAGCCAGCTCCTCCTGGGACAGGGCGCTGAGGAGCAGTCGGGGGCAGTCCCGTTCATTGCTCACATACTTGGTGAAGGTCTCCAGGGGCAGGGTGGCGTGGATACTCTGGAAGGAGTCATCTGATTTGGTGGACATGTCGTCTGGGGAGGTCACAGAGCAGGTGGACACTGACTCAGGCTTTGCCTTGGAGTTGCTGTTAACACGGGCAGGGCTACGGTTCTGGTTGCAGTACAGGAAACTCCTCTCCAGCTGGTCCTCTGACCCACTGAGATAGTCAGTGTCCTGTGTCTCAGCGTGGACAGACTGCGGGGTGCTCAGCGGGTCAGACAGCGGGGTCCCCACCTGCTCTGCCGAGTAAGTGCTGCTCTCAGGACTGCAGTGTTGCCCCTTGAGTTGCTCGGGGGTCCTCGCTGGGGTCTTGATGCCTTTTTTCTGGGGTACAGCCGTTTTGGAGAGCAGCAGCTGCTGGACAGTGTTGGAGATGTTCTCCACCTGGGAGGTGAGTGCCGTCAGGCTCTGCAGGCTCAGGTCCGACAGCAGGTTTTCGGGCAGCTTCTCCTTCTGCAAGTTTTTGCAGTTCCCGGATTGAGTGTCAGGGCTCGTCCCATCAGTGGGGGAAGGGTTCAGCAGCGGCATGAAATGGCTGTGGTCAGCAATGCCAGCCGGGAAAGCACCGGCATTCAGAGGCTGCTGGCTGTATTGGAAGTTCTCCAGGTTGGGCATCAGAGGGGAGGGAGTGGAGCTGTAGGACGGGGACCTGCCGACGGAGCGAGCCGGCGAGTGGCTGGCGCTGGGGCTGAAGGTCTGGTAGTATTGCTCCGGTGTCCGGACAGGCGGCGCATCGCCCTGGCAGTAGGTCTGGCCTGGCTGGTTGTAATGTTGGTACTTGGCCAGGTTTTGGTAGTGGAGGGTCTCTGAGGCGTGATGCCGCCCCTGCATGGGTTGTGGGGGCTGCGGGGGCTGCGGGGGCTGTGGAGGCTGTGGTGGTGGGGGCTGCGGGGGCTGCGGCGGTGGCTGCGGGGGCTGCTCGTAGCCGATGCGGTTGGGCTGGTAGCCGTGCAGGTTGGGCACGCGGGGGCCAGGGGCCAGGCTGGCAGCGCTGCCCAGGGGCCGCTCCAGCGGCGGCTGCCCCGAGGGTGCCGTGCAGCTCTTGTAGGAGTGTGCAGGCTGGCTGCCCCCGGGCACTGAGGAGTAGGTGGAGGAGGCAGGGAAGGACTGGGAGTGCTGCCCGAAGTGAGGGCTCTGTGAGAAGGGCATGGGTGAGGAGACATCGTTGGGCAGTTTCTGCCGCTGCAGCTTGGGGTAGGGGAGTGCGGGTGGTTGCTGCTGCTGCTGCTGCTGCTGCTGCTGCTGCTGCTGCTGTTGCTGCTGCGGCTGCTGCTGGAAGTGAGTCCGGAAGGGCAGCGAGGTGGCCGCCGGCTCATGGTATGGCCGCCCACCCGCCAACGCCACTGTCTTCTTCATCAGGTTGTCCTCATACTTGGCCACGCCGCCGGGCAGTGCCTGTGGCTGGCCACCCCACGCCTGCAGGCTCTCGTCCCCGGAATACCGGGCCGGATAAGGGCTGTTCTCCTGCACGGTGTAATTGGAAAAGGCCGGCCTGCCCTGCAGCTGCTGCCCCGCTAATTGCTTGTTTCCCCGGTGGTATTTCTCCACGGCGCTGTTCTCATAGCCTGCGTAAGGCAGCTGCTGCTGACTGTAGTACTCCTTCGCCACCAGCCTCTGCCGCTCGCAGTTCGGCCCTGCCTGACTTTGATGCCTGTAATTCTCCAGGCGTGATGTATCTTGTGAAGTCGGCTGGTAGCTCTGCTGGTTGCCATGGAAACCACACCTTTCTCGAAAGGACTGCATGGCGCGGGCTCGTTATCTGCGAAGAGAGAGAGGCGAGAATTCAAATGAAGCGTCGCCACCGCGGTGGGCCGGGGACCGAGAGGGCCAGGGTCACCTGCACCATGGGGACATCGTTGCCTCGCCCCACCTCAGGTGCTGGGCATTGCCCCACTGGGCATCGTCTCCCAGCCGCCCTGGAATGCAGCACGTGATGCTGCATCACCTCGCATTACCCTGCATTGTCTGGCATCACCCCATGGTGCATTGAATTGCCTTGCATGGCCTTGCATTGCTCTCCAAAACCTCACCTCGTGTTTCACCTCACTGCATCTTGTTGCCTTGCATCACCCTGAATTTCATCACCCTGATTTGCATCGCCGTGCATCACATTGCTTTGCCTCATCCTGCATCGCATCACTTTCCATTTTGACTCCCTGCATTTTGTTGCCTTGCATTGCATCGCCCTGAACTGCATTGCCCTGCATCGCCTCCTCCTGCCTCACCTCACCTCACCGTGCACCACATCACCTTGCATTTCATCTCCCTGCATTGCATTGGCTTGCTCTGCCCTGCATCTCATTGCCCTGCATGGCATCCCACTGCCCTGCATCCCATCCCTGTGCACTGCACCACCCCGGATGGCAGCAGCTGGCTCTGTGTCACCTCGCATCGCTCTGCATCGTGCCCTGTCACCCTGCATCACATTGCCTGCTGCTGCATCCCTGCCTTGCAGCGTCCTGCATCCTCTTCTATCCCATCTCCCTGCATCGCAGCACGGTGCCCATGGGCAGGAGGATGCTGGGCTCTGGTTGCCTCCTCCCTTCCTGCAGTGGGCTCAGCCACCCTCCTGCCCCTGCTGCTGAAGCTGCCCATCCCTCTGCCCACCCCTCCCCGCCCAGTCACCTGGTGCAGTGACTCCCCCACACCGTGTCGGGGTCCCTCTGCTTTGTGTTTCACACATCCACCACCCCTCACATCTGCAAATCACTCCCGCCCTTCTCACACGCCTCCCCAGGGATGCCGGGATCCTGCGAGCGCCTCTGCACACCCCTCTTATCGCCATTCTTTTTAATTATTGGGCTAATTACTGGAAGCAGCAGCGCGGAGGGCCAGAACCGCAGGCTCTGCTGCAAAAAAAAAGTCATTTCAACTTGCTGGCTCTGCCTGTCTCTGCCGGCTGCTGCCTCCCACAGCCCCCCCGGCCCCAGCGATCCCCCTGCCCCGGCGCGATGCCATCTGGAAGCTGTCTGCTCCCGCCAGCAGCCGTCATTACTGAGCACCTCACCACCGGCGTCATTAAAGCTCCCCATTTCCTCACCCTGCTTGCTCTGGGAGCAGGGACACACCTGGGTCACTGGTTTGATCTCTTAAGGCAGTCAAGTGGCTTGTGGGGGCTAATGAAGGGCTTGGTGGCAGGGGGATGCATCCTGCCTGTCCCCAGCACCAGTGGGTTGAAGGTACTGGGGTGGACACAAGCCTGTTTTGGACGTGGATTGAGATTTGTCAGCCTGGGTTAGGGCAGCCCCAAGGGTCTGTAGCTGTCCAGGGACATCCCCAGTGCTGCTCCCTTGGCAGTCACACAGTGCTGTCCCCTCAGCCTCCATCAAGGCAATAAGTATAACAAAGAGGGGATGTGGTGCTGGCAGTATCTGTCCAAGCCCATCCCAGCTCCTGGCACACTTCCCTGTGGTGCCAGGCAGCCTTGAGCCAGGACACAGATTGGTGTGTGTCCCCACATGTCCCTCCATCACCCTCATGCCACTGCCACACCATGCCAAACACCACATGGTCCCTTTGCTGGCAGTTCTGCCACATAAACCACATTGCTGATTTGATGGGTCCCGGCCCTTTTCCTTGCAGCACCCACCGGTAACATCTCAGCACCTTTTTGGGGTCTATTCACACACACATGGGGCTTTATTTAGTTCTATTTCCATAAACACCAGCTGCTCAGGCATGCACCCATCTCAGTGTCCTCAGGCACCACTGGAGCCAGGCTCAGTGCCACCCACACCAGCTCAGCACCCTATCCCTCCCTGTTCCCTATCCCCTTTTGGGATGTTTTCCATGTCACTGCCACATATTCAGTTGAATCTTGCAGGCTCTGTGGGCAACTGGATGCAGCTAAAACCTAAATTCCAGGGAAAAGATGGGTCAAAAAAAATCTGGAAAGCTGGCACAAAAGCCCCTACCACAGCATGATGGGCATGTGCCAGCCCTGTGCCAGTGCTGCTGGAACAAAGGCAAGAAAATCAAAGCCAGCCTGTGGGGCAGCCCTGGGCTGTGGTGGAGAATTAATGGGAGCAAAGGGCCCTTCAAGCTGTGTGGGAGTGGGTTTGAAAAATTAAATCGGCTTGAGAAGACCCTGGGCTGAAGCTTTAGGGGGAGCTTTTCTCCCCTTTCTCCTTTATTATTAATTATCGTGATTAATTAATTATTGTTATTAATTAATTATTGTTAATTTTCCAAACAGCTGAGACAACGTCGGGATGAGCAGAAGCGCACGGTGCAAGGGGATGGATCAGTCACCGGCACACAGGGGTGGGGCTGCACAGAGGGAACGTGTTCCAGCTGAAATTCCAGAACCTCGGTCCCATGTCCCTGTGGGCCACCTGGGCAACCCCTGGGGTGGGGGGACACAATCATCACCAGCAGCACCTGGACCCAGAGGCCAGCTCTGCTCTGGGATCTGCCACAGCGTTGCCGGGGAAGGGCCGTGCCAGATGTTGTGCCTGATGTAGGCTGTTTCCAAGCAAACGCTTTAATGGCATCAAATCAAGCTGTCGACAGCAGGGAGGTTATGGCCTTCCCCCAGAGAGGGAGGTGGCTGTGGCTGGTCCCAGGGGCCCTGCCCACTCACTGTCCCTGCCAGCTCCCTGCTGGCCGTGCTCTCCTGACCCTGAAGAAGTTTCCAGCCACTGCCTCTGAGATGGGAATCGATGGAGGGCTGTTGGTTCATGGCTGTGGCTGGACGCCCGCCCTTGGCAAAGCCGTGCTGTGGCCAGGGCTTGTGGCGTAGCTCCTGGGAAGGGAGAGGGCAGGGACTTGGGGCCACCATGGTGACCAGCACTGGCACGACCCTGTCCCTGTAACACAGAGAGCAGCACTCACTGCTGGCTACAGCCACCACAGAGCATCCCATCCCCTCGGTCCCACGGGAGCATGGACAGCACAGCACAGCCCCTGTGTCACTCATGGGGGACACACAAGGACTTGATGCCCCTCCCAGCACTAGGGCATGACCCGGGGCCATGATGGTGCACGGAGTCGCTGCAAGCGCAGGGGGCTGCCGTGGTGCCAGGAGGTGATGCATGGCACGGGGCTGATGCCGGGAGCCGAGCCGGGGCACCGAGTGGCACTGCCAGGCCAGCATACGCGGTGGCCCGCATCCCGCCTGCTGCTCGGGAGGATTTGTGCTGCGTGGCTGCATTCCGTGTTATTTTCCTCCCCCCACGCCTCCTTCCTTCCTCCTTCCCTGCCTTCTCCCCCTTTCCTCCCCCTTCCTCTTGCCTGGCAGGGACATGGCATGGCCGGATCCGGAGCCCTCTGAAGGCAGGGACCCTCGGTAAGCACCCAAGACCCCCAACGCCTCAGCCCCGAGGGGCAAAGGGCGGCCCCCGTTTCCCTGCACGCTGGCCTTGCTTCCCAGCTGCTGCTCATCCCGCGGGGCTTGATCCAGCCCTGCTGCTCCTCCGGCTGCTCCCTCGCCTTCGCTGCTGTACCATCAACAAGGACTCAGCGACTAAAAATAGCAGCGCGCTCTCGCCGGGGGATGCTCCGCCATCAGAGCAGTGCTGGCACCGCGGACACCCCGTTCCCCACCCCAAACCCCCGGCGCAAACCCCCTCCCAACCCTCGTCCCACACCCAG
>VZSR01003816.1:4631182-4650724 GCA_013398615.1 Brachypodius melanocephalos
TGCCCCAATGCACCCCAATAATGTGCTCTCCCCGCAGTGAACCCCCTTAATACACCTCCCCAATCCCTCCCATCACCACCAGCATCTCCCACCACGCCAGTGCTCCGTACCAGCGCAGCGACTGGGGGGTTATGGTACCCCAGGGCAGCCCGCAGCCCCCCGCGCCCCCCCAGCCCCGCGTCCCGCCCCATTTCGGCGCTCAGCCGACCGGAGCAGCTGTTCCCTGCACACTTCACTTGCCCGCAGATGATGATAAATGGAGCTGGGGCTGCACCGCCCATTGCGTGGGGGTGGGCGGATGTGGGTAAGGAGGAGGAGGAGGACGAAGAATGGGGTCCCCATCTCCTGCAGCCCCCCCCAGATCACGCTGCTCCTCCTATCCAGCTGCTGGGGAATTCCCTGGGCAGCTCCCCACCCCCTATCCAAACCGCCCTCCCGGGGGTTGGAACCCGCCCAGGGAATTCCCATTGCCAATGGAACGCATCCCCATCCCCAGATCAGTGTCCCATTTAGGGGCCACAGTCCTTCACTGCTGCCTCCCTCCCAGCTCTGCTCCTCCCCAGTGAGGAATTTTCCTTGGGAAAAAAATCCACCGCCTGCGAACCGCACTCATGACTCAACGTTTCTGCTGGCCCCGGTTCCTCTGTCGCTTGCCAGGGGAAGCCCGTGGCCGCCCCAACCTCATCCCTTCACATGGAAATCCGGCTCAGCCGCCAGCTCCAGCCTTTCTCCCCTTGGTTTTTCCTCCTTTATTTTGCAAGGTGGTGGTGGTGGGGGGGGGTTGGGTCCTTGATGTCAGGGATAGGAGGTTTGCAGAGGGATTGGGCTGGGGAGGATGATGGGAGGTTCTGGGAGTCAGAGCAAGTTGCTGGGGTTTTTTTTCTTGGTGGTGAAAAATGTTGGTTGGTAAGGCAGGATTTGAAAAGGAAGAGAGGAAAAAAAAAGGGGGGATAAGAGGAAGAAAAAAGGGAAAAGGAAGAAAAAGAGGAAGGGGGAGAAAAGAAAAGGAAAAAAAAAAGAAAAATAAAACCACAGAAAATGAGAAAGAAAAAGAGTAAGAGAAAAGGAGAAAGAAAAAGTAAAAAGGTATAAAAAAGATAAAAAGACAAAAAAAAGAAAAAAAAAGGAAAAAAGAAAAGAGAAAAAAAAAAAAGCTGGAGGCTCACAGCAAAACAGATGCTCAGGCTGAGCCTTCCTGGGTAAATTCCCTCTCCGGAGGTGAACCATGTTCCACTGCAGAGCAAAATTCACGGCCGGATGTACCATGGAGTGAGGCTCTGCATGATCCCGCTCCCAGCCAGCAGTTGGACATCGACCTTGGGGCTCTGAGGGGAGAGGAAAACCAACCCTGCAGGAGGCTGTAAACACAGCCGAGGTTAGGAGGGATCCAGCAATCCCAGTCTCCAAACCCAAATCCTGGTGCAGACGTGCCTGGAGCTGTCAGTACAATGGTGTCAGGGCACTGAGGGGCACAAATGTGGCCATGGGGTTGTTGTCACCCCCTTGGTGACCTTCAGCCAACCCTCCAGCCTCACCCCAAGTGAGCAGCACAGGGCCAGTGTGAAGCAACAGCCTGGCCAGTTCTCCACATGCTCACGTTTTTCTTCTTTACTCATTTTCTGCCTGACAGGTTGGGATCCTTCTTCCTTCCTCCCTTCCTTCCTCCCTCCCTCCCCTCCTGCTCTCGGCCTGACTCACTTCAATTCCAATAACAATTAACCATTCCAATCATTACTGCGACCACTAGAATTAACCCTCCCTTCTTCTCCCACATCCTGTTATTCCCCTGCCTCAGTTTCCCCTTGAAGCAGGACAGAAGCTCCATCCCTGCAAGGAAAGGTGGGGAGCAGATGCCATGCCCTTGGCACCCTCCTCTGTGATGCTGATGCCCCAAGGGGTTCATGCTGCTTGCAACAAAAATAAAAGCAAATAAAAGCTCTCCCAAGTACGGGAGAGGGAATGGATCCTCATCCCAGTCCTGGATCTGGTCTGCACCTCGTGAGCTGGTTGCTCAGGGATGTGGTTGGATGCATAAGGCTGCACTCCCTGGGGAATGTGGCAGGGATGGCTCGTGGTCCCCTGGCACCTGCTGACCTTTCAGCCCAGCAAACCCACACCAAACCTGGTGGCAGGACCTGGCACCCACCCAGTAGCTTGGAGCTGGAAAATCCACTGGGTTGGAACCAGGGTCACTCTCTAGCTGTGCCTCAGTTTCCCTCCTGTAGAGTGGTCCGGGTTTGTGCTGGGGTCCAGAGTTGATGCTGGGAAGTGCCAGCCCAGGAGCATGGGAATGGAGCAGGCTCCTGTCCCAGCTCGAGGATTCTGGACCTCCTCCCCAGTGGGTCTCTCCATCCCCAACAGAAACCCCAAAGGATGACAGGCAGCTGTCACCCCCAAGACATTCCCAGTTCTTCTGAATGTGTCACTGGGTCCGGCCCCTCCGGCTTGTCCCTGGTCACAGACGGTTTTTCAACCAGGAAAACTTTCAGCAAATTCACTGCCACATCCAAAACCAGGAGGGCTCAGCTGCTGTGGGATGGCTGCTGACAGCAATGGACAGACTCTGGCACCACCCCATGCCTTCTCCCCATCCCAAACTCTCTCTCCCTGTCCGGGAGCAGATAGGGCTTTGTCCCAATGTCCCCACCACGTCAGGCACATGGGACATTTAAGCCTGTGTTTTAGACAAGTGCTATTCAATTATCACTGGGTGATGCCAGAGAGATCCCCAGTCCCTGTCTCACTGAGACCCCCCTCACCAGGATTCATGGTTACAGGGGGCATTACTCTGTCCCCCTTCTGCCTTCCTGTGACAACTCCTGCCTTCGTTTTTGGGGCAGCCAATCTCACAATTCAGCAATCACCAGCTCCCCACTGCCATCACAGCAAAACCCCTCGGATATGGGCACCCCACAGATGCCACGTTTCAGCATCTGCCCACAGACAGGTCCACGCACCAGAGCCAATCCCGGCTGTGCCGCTGCCGGGCTCTGCCCTAAAGCCATCCCCTGCCGGCAGCAGACAGCTCGGTAATGAGGCGTAATGCTCCGACACTCCCCTGAGTGACAGTGGCCAGCACCGGCTGTGTCCCCACGGCTCAGCACAGCCTCCTCTGCCTGCCAGGGAGGAGATGAGCATCCCCCTGCCACGAGCAGGGCTGGGGGCTGCAGAGTGGTCACCTGCTAGGGGATGCTGAGCTAGAATCCCCCGGGGGAAAGGAAAAATAAGGATAAAACTGTGTTGAAAGAAATAAATCAAGTAAAAAAAAAGAAAAAAAAAAGAAAAGAAGGTTGAAAATAATAAATTGAGGTTTGATGCTGTGTGGTAAATTATTTCGGTATTATATATTCCCCAGCTTCAAATCCTGAAGACAAATACTGGGGCAGGTGAAGTGGGAAGCAGATTTCCAAAGGCCTTCTCTTGGCTCCAGGTTATTGACTCTGTCAATCACAGCGCCATCCCCACCTTTGGCACCCTGCAAAATCGGTTGCTTTTGTTCCTGCTGAAAAACTGGGGAGGGGGGAAGAGGAGGGGAGAGGAATTTGGGGCAGGGAACTTCCAAAAGAGATGATTAAGGAGTTAATCTGCCTGAAATAGATAAGGAGCTTAGAGCTGCTGGTATTTGACTGTCCAAGTTTGGATTCAGCGCGTCTTAAACACTGGCTGGAATGTACTTAGATATGACCAAAGTACATGTCCCCCTGAGGAATTACCAGGTTGCCAATTAGATTTGCTTCCCAGATTCACTCAAACCTTCACAAGCTTCTTCAGAGCAGGAAAATTGCTGCCTGTCCCTGGGGAGACGGCAGAGCAGCCGCTGCTGCCTGGCCCCGCAGCCAGCACAACACGGCATGGCACGACACAAGATTACCAGTGGGCAGCCCCAGGACTTGCAGGAAGGTGGCACAGCCAGGATGATGGCAAAGCAGGGGTGCCTGTGCCAGGGTATGGGGGCCTGGTGGGTGCTGCTGGGGGAATCTGGGTGGTGCTTGGGGTGGTGGTGTGAGCCTTGCCATGGTCATGGTGTCAGTGCAGTGGTGGGGCTCTCACCAGAGCAGGCTCAGCATTCCATGGGGATGCAGAGCCATGGCTCTCCCTATCTCCAGCCAGGCTCACAGTGCTGCCACACAGCCAAATCCAACCGAAAACACCCCAGCTCAACCTCCAGGCAGGGGACACAACACAGAACAGAGCCATGATGGCATGTGGGGAGGCAAGCAAACACGGAAATGTGAACAAACCCCAGTGGTGAACAGCTGGCTCCTGGTCTCTGAGGGCACCTGGCACAGCACAAACTCACCACAGCCCAATGCTCAGAGCATGAGAACCCCTGTCCATGCCAGGGTGAGGATCAACACTCAGGGGCCACAACAACATCCAGCACCTGGATGAAGTGCAGGCAGAAAAGCAAACACCGACCCCTGCAAAAACCCTTCCCTATCCATTTATTTTAACCACTCCATTCCCATCCTTGTTATTTATGCTGCTTCATAACATGATGGTGAAAATAATGAAGTTTAGGGGGGCTGCATGACATCCACAGACGGAGGACCATGATGAGGGATCCCACCACCAGCTCCCACATGCAGGCACCGAGTTCCTTTCCTATCCTGGGCTGTATTTACTAAATCTGAGCTCAGTTTTTGTGCTGGCATCCCAATCCCATTGAAAAGTGTTGGGAGTGGCAGCAAGTTTCACCAGGCCAGTGTCACCACTGTTGGAGCGGCAGCGGCACCGTGATGGAAAGTTGCTGGAACATCAGCTTTGGATGCTGAGTCCTGGTAACAGTTGCTATGTGAAACATTCAGAGGTGGAATTTACTGTCACAGTTAATAATAGATGAAGGTTTTAGAATTTTTGATGCTTTACATTTTAAGCTGTTTGATTTATAATGTTTCAGAAAAGGGTGGGGGGAGGCAGGAGATGAACAGCAGCATGACATAAACAAAGCAAGTGGCGAGGTGGGCAAAAGGATCCATCCATCCATCCATCCATCCATCCATCCATCCATCCCCCTGCCCATTCCAGAGATGCACTGAGATCCCCCATGGCCAACAATGGGATGGGGTACCCCCACCAACCACCAACACCAGCGACCACCCCAGCAGAAAACCACGGCACAATTGGGACGGAGTCCCTCAATTCCACATCACACTTCATTTGGGGCTTTTTTTGGGGGTTTTTTTGCCTGCATCTCTTCTCCCTGTTTTCATTCTGGCAGGTTGCTGGGTTATTTACTTGCTGGCGCTCCTCTCTCCTCTCCTCTCTTGCAGGTGTATTTCAAGTAGCTCTGTAAATAGCAGCACACGGCGTGCCTGTGGCGGGGTGTGCGGGTCCTGCTGATTAGGAACGCGCTGCCAAAAAAAAAAGAAGGGTCTCACTTCCCTGCCAAGCTGTCACCCTGTTTCCACAAAGAGGTGCCAATGTTCTGGCATGTGGGGATGCTCCAGCTGGATCCTGGGGGGATGGTGCGTGCTGTGTCCACTTCTTCCTGAAAAGGAGCAGTGAGCACAGGTGCTGTGTGAAGAACCTTGGTGTCTCATGATGTCCTTTGGTGTGCCCAGTGTCCCATTATGGGCATCAAAGCCCTGTGATGGCTTCAGCTCTGGCATGTTCTTCCTGCTACTTCCAAACACTGGAGCATCCCAACCTTTCCAGTGTGTGTGTGGAGCATCCCAGTGCCTCAGATGTGTGGTCAGGAGGATTTAATCCCAGCTCAGTAGGGCTTCAGGTCATGACACGAGGAGCAGAGGGGACTCCACACTTCCTCCACCAGTGCTGGGCATGAAGTGACATCTTGGCAAAACTGGGTGGTGGAATGGAAGAGAGGGGGTTCTCCTCTACTCCCCAAAACACAGTGCAGAGAGGAGACACTTTGCAGTGCTGTTGGGAAGATTGGTGACAGGAGCCTCCAACACCTGAAGACATACCAGCTCTATCCAGCTCCATGGCTCCTGCCAAAGCCCTGAGTGCACACAGGGGCTGCCAGACCCCAGGAGGTGGTTGAGGTGCATCCCACACCATCAGCATCGTCCAGCCCCTCAGGAACCCCTGTTTCCCCCGGGACTGAAGACTCCCAGGGGTCCTGGGCTGAGCTGCCCCATGATGTCTCAATCAGGGCTGTGCATTGCCCCATTTACATACACACACCCCGGCTGGAGCCGAGTATAATTTCCTTATAAAGTAGCTTTGACTCACGGGGTAGCTCGCCTTAATGAGGAGGGTTATTCCACAAAGATCCATTACTAATGGGTTTGGGGCAGGCAGTGCCCGTGCACGCAGACTCCCACTGCCAAACCCAGCACCACACACACCCGGATCTCCCCATGGACACAGCATCCCCACTGGAATTACACCCACAGCTGAGACAGTGCTGGCAATCTCTGGCTTGGTGGGATCTCACCCTGATCCCAGTAAGATCCTGTGCCTCTGCCAGCTGCCTCTCTGCCTTGTATCAAAACCCACTTGGAGGTCCAAAAAGGAAACCATGAGGCACATCTTGGCATGGAAAACACTCAACCCTTCCCAAAAAGCAGCTCCAGGGAGGGAGATCGAAGTCAGCACAGCACTGGAGTCCCCCAGCATGCACAAGGTACCAGAAACATCAAACCATCCACGTCCCTGCATGCACAGGCACCCTCTCTACGAAGGCACCACTCCTGCCTGGCACCAGCTCTGCCAGCAACCAGCCCGTCATCACCAGAACTAATTAAAAAAACAGATTAAAACCCGTGACTCCCCCAAAGAGCAAGTCCCTCCCTGCAGAGCCCCGACAAATTCAACGCACAGGTTCATCGCTGCCACTCCCCCCGGCCTCCCCCGGGGACCCCGGTGAGCGGCGGCTGCCTCGTTAACCGGCCTTGTGCCGGCGATTGGCTGCGACTCGTTCGTGGCGTCGAGCAGCTCTGCCCCAGACACCTTCTCCTGCGACCGGAGGCGAGCTACGTCCCAGGGCACTGTCACAATATATTAAGACGCGGTGCTAAAAATAAGCAACGGCAAAAATAAGCAGGAAAATCGCGGTCCCTGCCTGCCCCTGCCGGCCTCGCACCGGCGGAGCTTCCGCTGCCGCACGCGAGCTGGGGAAGCACGTCAGGAACGAGAGGATTTTGCCGGGTTTTATCAAAACGACGTGGTTTTCCCCTCCCTCCGCCCCCATCTCCAGGCTCTCCGAGGAGCGAGCCCCACGGTGACACACAGGACTTGGTGACAAATCATCCCGGGGGTGGGCGGTTTCTCTGCATGCTGGTGGTTCCGGGCATGGCCACAGCTGGCGTGAGGCCCTGCCTGTCCCTCCGGGGCTGGAGCACATCCCTGCCCACCCCACGCAGCCCAGGATGCGGCTCTGCCCCCCCGATGGGGACACCCCAGGAGCCACGGGCGCTGCTCCGTGTGCCCAACTATGGTGTGCCATCAAAGGACGGATGGGTTTTGGCTGTGTTAGACACAACAGCCGAGCTGGCGCCATATGGCTATCCCCACTCCCAAAGCTCCCCAACATCTGCAAACACCCCCATTCTCCCCGCTCGCTGCCAGCCAGGCACACGAGTGCCGATGTGGCACAGCCCATAGGATGCGAGCTGGGAGAATCCTCTACCCGGGAATGCATCTTGGAGCGCCTGGGGAGAGGGCGAGAGGCTCCTCCCGCTGCCTGCACCCCCTGGGGTACCATCCTGCATGCCGGATTCCTCGGGGCTGTCGGAGGCACCGGCAGGGACACAGCCCCTGCTTGTCTCCGTGAGATGAAAGAGCAGCTCCGGGCTCGGGGACGGCTCCGAGCCTGCAGCCCAAGGCGTGCGGCCGCCCCGCTGCCTCGGCTGCGGCTGGAACGAATGCGTGTACATACCTCTGCCCCGGCACGGGTGTTTGCTCTTCTCTTCCGCGGCTGTGATTGATTAAAGGATCAGGGACATCTGAGAATGGAGGCAGCAGCGGCAGCAGCAGAAGCAGCTCCCTTTGGACTTGGAGAGCTTCCTTGCCTGCTGCTTGCTGCTGCCGTTGCCTGTCAGGCAGCTTTTAATCAAGGTTTGCTTATATCTGCAAAGGCCTTTCCCAGAGGGATGAAGGGAGGAAAAGAGGGGGGGAGAGTATATTAACATGCCAGCCACCCTCCCTCTCCCTCTCCTTTGTTTATGGAGAGGGTCAGTGCTTGGAAACGGCTGGCGGGGACCAGGAAAGGCGCTTTGGGGGTGCAGGATTGTGGTGCAGCTCTTGGCATGTCCAGGTCCCATGGCACAGCCAGGGGTAGGGAGGGCATCATACTCAGCTAGGATGTGCTCAGTAACAGCACCAGTGTGTGGAGGGAGCAGCACCCGGGGGCCAGGGCTTGGTGGCTTCCTCTGGGTGGCCCTGGATGCCTGGCATGTCCTCACAGGCATGGCAGGGAGGGAACCAACCAGTATACCCACAAATTGGGGTCTCAGCCCAGAGAGACCAACACCAACCCTATGCTGAGACCAGCACTGTCCATACACCAAGACCACTAAGGCAGAGGGAGCCCAGGCCCCTCCATCCCACCCCTGCTCTCATGGAAGGTCAGGGTCTCCATCCTTGTCCTACAGCTCACTGGGACTGCAGTCGGGATGGCCACATCACAACACCCCATCTCCCTTCTGCAAGCTGGGCTCTGGCTGTGAAACCAGGGCTCAGAGGGACCAACACCAGCCCCACAACTGCCTCAGGGCTGGGTTTGCCCCATGGCACTGGGATTTCAGCACTGCACAGGCTGGCATCACCCACCACTCCACCATCACCCACCACAGCCACCATCAGAGCCATGCACACCCTACAAGCCATGTGGGAGGACAGGTGACCCCCAGCCCCTTGCCCTCTCATCAAGCACTGTCTCTCCCTCCACTGCCATTCCCGCACATCACTTTGGCTCTCCACGTTATCTTATTGCTCAGCTAATGACCTGCTAAAAGTATTATGTGAAAAACCGTGCTCTTAGCCAGACATTAGACTGGTTAGGACCAGCGGGTCATGCTTTATTGCTTTAATAACGGAGTTTATGAAAGGTCGTCTCATAACTGATAACATGCATAATTTTTGTAACTTAATTAATGCTGCTAATATACTGGAGTCTCCATCAGCTGCTGATGCAACTGATGCACAGTTTGCATCCCAAGCAGGGCTGGGAAGAGTATCTCAAACAGCACCCACAGTGGGAGCGCAGTTCAGATCCACACCAAAATCTCACCATGCCACTTCTCCACACTGGAGCATCTCGTTCAGAAGTGCTCCAGCAGAGACAAGGAGTGCTGAGAGTGTGCAGAGAGAAATGGGAACAGATCAAGTTCCCAGCCCCACATGCCTGAAGGGAATGGATTTCTTTGCTTACACTCTGCCCAGCCCATGGAGAAGACAAGGCATATGTGGGACCTGCTGTCAGGGAGAGTTTTACCCATGGAGGAACCAAAAACCTCTGAGGGATGGGAGGTGCTCCAGCAATCCCATCCATCTCTGCCTGAAGTTATGACTGAGCAAAGGAGTTCTGCCTTGATTGGGGAATTGTAGCTGTGCCCCAAGAGGGTTTCCCCTGGGAACCCTGACAGACCCTGCTCCTCTGGCAATGCTAAGGGCAGCCAGGCTGGCATGGGGCAGGATCCTGCTGGAACTGCTGCCTTTCTTCCCAGCACTGTTTTTTAAGGACAACCTCCTTCACAACAATTTTTAACAGTAGTTTTTGAGAATTTCTTTTAAGAACATCCTCCTGTGAGGTTGGTGAGGCCCTGACACATGTGCCCAGAGAAGCTGTGAATGCCCCATCCCTGGAAGTGTCCAAGACCAGGCTGAACAGGGCTTGGAGTAACCTGGTCTAGTGGAAGATGTCCCTGCCTGTGGCAGGGGGTAGAAGTGGATGGTCTTTAAGTCTCCTCCAACCCAAACCATTCTATGATTCTGTGACAAGTACAAAATTTTTCTCATTAAAACGGAAAAAATACAAAAGCAAACAACTTCTCCCCACTACCCGAGCACACACCTGGGGGGTGCTGAGCATCCACAGGGGAAGCTGAGAATCAGACGCATTTTCCAGGCAGCAAAAACAAGCCCTTCCCTTGCAAAAAAAAAAAAAAAAAGAGAGAGAGAGAGAAAAAAATCATGTAAATAGGAGCCCAGGTGCATGCGGTGTGCGAGTCCCTGATATGCTGCCACCAGCAAATCTGGTGAGCTGTGAATCCGCGGCACCGCGCATCCAACGCTGCAAATCCGAGCTGCTCCAGTCGCCTGCTTAGTTTTGCAAATTCTTTCCTGCTGGCTGAGAAAAGCCAATATGTCTGCTGCTCCCACTCCAGCGCAATAATTGTTCAGCGCTGGTTATCATCCTGCCAGAAAGGCACGAGCTACCGCTGGGGCACTCTGCTTGCTGTAAATGCAGTGAGATGATTTCCTAGCAAATGCAAGTTTTCCAAGGAAGTGGGTGGAATCTGCTTGTCTCTGATTAGACAGCTTGGGTTTTTGTTTTCCTGGTGCTTTAGAGAGAGAGGAAAAAAGAGAGAGAGAGAGAGAGAAAAAAAAAAAAAGGCATAAAATACGTGGCTTTGCATCCCCTCTGCCCTGAATCGCAGGCTCACATGCATCCAGGCGATGGTCCCCTTGGGACTCGCAGCTTTGCCCACACTCTGAGCAATGATCCCGTGGAATGAGGCTATGATCTTTCATCAATCATTGCCGAGCGCTTCTCCCTCCCGCGCCCGCTCCCCAGGCTGTGCCCGCTGTGAGCGTGCAGCCCCACAGCTCTGCTTCCCCTTCGTGCCTCCAAAAATCAAGGGGTGCAGGCTTGGCCCCACAAGTGCCTGGGGGGGGAGGTCAGGGCTCTGCTTGGGGACAAGGGGCACAGGGCAGCCCCTCTTTCACTTTCCCAGCTCAGCACAATCGAGGGATGCTTGGGGGGGATGTAGGATGATGGAGAGGCTTGCAGGACCAGAGGGTAAATCCCTAATTCTGGCGCAGCAACCAGAATAACCAGGATGCTGCAAGGGAGGTGGGATCAGGACAAGCCCTGAGGCTGTGGAGAGACAGGTCTGCCTACCCGCCCTTGCCAGGGGAGGAAAAATGACTTGAAATTAAGATTTCCTGATGTTTGGGGGCTTGGAGACCTTGACACCCCCTGCGTCCATCTGGCTCTTCCCCTCTTGTGGCAGCTCACTCCTGCGTTCCTGTCTATCCGTGAATACCAATTATGGTTTAGGAGAATGTATATCTGAGATGTGCAAATACAAAAGGCAGGAAATAAAAGTCATCTCTTACTGAAGAGGAGAGGTAACCATGACTACCTGGGACCTCATTTAAAACTGTGCCGGCCGCAGGCTAAAAGGCAACGCTTCCTATTGTTACACACGTTTAGGGAAAGCTTTGAAAACCCGTTTTCACCCCCAAAACCAGCTGGGAAGTAAGAATGAAAACGAGAATTGGAGGCGGGGGGTGGCGGGGGGAGGATATAGAAGATATTTATTGGTGTTTGTGGGCTGGTTTTGCACCCCACCTGCACAAAAACAGCCGGCGAGCTGAAACTTCAAATGAGCAACTCGGAAGGAGATGGAGCGCCAGCGGCTGCGGCATCGCGGCTCTGGCGCCACGTGGCAGCCAGCATGGGCAGAGCTGCAGCTCCAGTGCTCACAGGGGATGCACCCCTGGAGGAAAGTGGGGTGTGAGTGAGCCTGTCAGGGCTCTCCATGCTGCAAACCCACCAGGATGTGCTCAGGGTTTGCAGGGAGCTGGGAGGAGATGGAGGCTCTCAGTGCTGGCCCCAGCTGGCACCCAGATATGCTTTGCCCACTGTCAGAGCCTGTGGTTGGTTGGATTTCAGGAGTGCCCTGGGCTTGCCGAGAGCTCTAGCTGCTGTTTGCATGCCAGATCCTGCAGCCTGCAGGAGGGATACCCGGGATGGGGGATAACCAGGAATTGCTGGCTGCCCAGCTGAACCTTTCCACCAGTCACATCTGCGAGGCCAGCGCAGAGCCAGGGGACACCAGCTCATTGTCCTCACTCAGCAAAGACACTCCACTGCTCCAACACATGTGTAACCACAACCTGTCCCAGCCACATCCAAGACCAGGAAAGCTGTCTGCCAGCCTCCAGCCTCGTCAGGACCTCACATCACTCTTGAGCTCACAGTTACAAGGCCAGTGACCAGGCAATTAAACTGATTTTTGGTTCAAAGGCTGTCCCACCTGGCACACTCAGACAGCAGGAACCACCTCAAAACCAGATGCTGCTTTCTCAGGGATCTGTGCAGGGAACCAAGAGGCACCACTGTGGATGCAGACAAATCTGGTGGTCACCTTCAACCCTGTCATTGTGGCACCTGCCACAAGCTCCCACCAGCAAAGCTCTCCCCTGCCGGCATACCCATGGCCCTGAGGCCCCTCCTGCCAACACTCTGGACCCACACCTGGGACCACACAACAGGGCTGCAGGCAGGAGCCCAAGCCAGGAATTATGGTCTGTACAAAAGACAATGACAGTGAATCTTGTTACTGGCTTTTCAGCAAACGTAATTCCTTTTTATTAGAAAATTAAAGGGTATGAAAAGCTTTCCAAGGCTGAAGAGCTGAAATGTGCTTTCATAAAATATGCGGCGTCTGATAAAACGGATTTGCTTGTCTGCCTGCCCTGGCCCCCTCCCTCTTCCTGGCCATTATTCCTACTGGCAAGGTGATGCCTTTTGCCAAAACATTGATCCCGGTGTGGCCAGTGAAGATTCCTGGGGACCGCTGCTGCTCCCCAGCATCCTGGTCATCCCACTGTGAGGCACTCCACAGCATGCACCTGTTTGAAGTTGGGTTTGGGTTGGGGTTTTTTAGCTAAAAAAAAAACTCTGAGGGGCAGTTTTTCCCCTCCAAGGCTGCAGGTGAAGGCTGACAACAACCCAAACCACCACCCCAAACACAGCTGTGAGTGGCATCAGTTGCCAGCAGGAGAAGGTGAAGCCAGGCAATGGCAGACAGAAAGCAATGCATTCCCTCAGACACCACACCAACAGCAACTATTAAAATCGTCCTGGGAAGTTCCCTCCTGAGGAGAAAGTCCTGTGCCCTCCCGTGCCCCAGCACCGAGCTGCATGTGAGAGGTGCTGAGGGCCTGTGAGGTGCCGGGATCAGGCAGCGGGCAGCTAAGGTAGCGTGAGCAATTTCTATTTCTTTCCTTTAATCATTCCCTCTCTCTGTCTCTTTCATCTTTCTGATAGTCCGATTCAACCTTCCATGTTTGTGAGGTTAAAGATTCTTGCTATCTCCCTCTTGGGGCTCCAGGGCCAGCACAGGGCAGGGACCACAGCACCACAGAGTGATGCTGCCAGACAGTGCTACCTTCTCCATCTTCTGTGGGCAGAATGCCCCTTGCCAGCCCTCTACAAAGACCACAACCTTGGAGCTCACCTCAACCCTCCAGGTTTTCTATTTCCATTCCATTACCAGGTCAGTTTTGCCTCTGCAAGTCCCTGGGGATGAATGGCAATGAGATGCATCCATCCCCACACAGAGATTCCCACACTGACAGTACAAAGGGACCTCGCTGTGGTCACTGTGTGCACAGGGCTGGCATCCTCTGATGGCTTGTCACCCATGGCGTGGCAGAAACAGGGGAAATGAACATCCCTGAGTGCCACCAGGGAACTGACACCTTGGCTGGGAGAGGACCTGGCAGCCCTGACCACTGTCCCCAAATGACTCCAGCCCTGGTGATGTGACACAGGGGCAGGAGGTGAGGAGACAGCAGCACCACTGGCATGCACCCACTGCAGTGTGCAGGACAAGCTGCTGGGCATGGAGTCATTGGGCTGGTGGGGACAAGGACAGGCAGATCCACATGTGTTTCTGCCACCATGCTGCCATGGGCAGACACAACTCCAGCAGCCACACCGTGTCCCCACATGCCCCCTCAGTTCTCTTGCAAGCAGATGTGCCATGACCCAGCTACAGCATCTCCTTCCCACCCCATCCACCCCGGCAGCCGTGGGTTCCCAGTGCCACTGTGGGCTCCTAGTGCTACTGGCAGTGCTGTGTGAGTGCTGCCCGGCCAGCTATTACCACAGGAAAAGCTGTAACACTACAGCAAACCTCCCTGCTCAGCCCTGCTACAAATCAGGGTCAGGCGGCAGCGCTGTTAGACAGAGCCTGCCGGTACGTGCTCCTGCTCCTAATGTCCTCCTGCCACACACTTAATGGGGACACACAGGAGAGCCACACGACGAGGCAGAGGCTCGGCCCTGCTGCCCATCTGGGGAGCTCCTGCCCTCAGAGCCATTCCCCACCACCGTCAGAGCTGAGGGTTAGCACCAGGGAGGCACAGCCAGGGATGCTTTCTTCCCCGGGGCTGCTCTGGCTTTACCTTTAACATCTGCAAATGTGGTTAAAAGTTTGCCGAGGCTATTTTTAGAGCCTCTCACCACATGCGATTTCTCCATCGTGAGACAGGAAACGCTGATGAGGTTGTTCACCATGGAGCTGCTTTCTCCTCCCTGGATGGCCTCTGAGATCCTCTGGCCTCTGTGGTGCTGCCCTGGCCACTGGTGCCCCTGGTCCCCCACCTGCCAGGGTGTCCCACAGTGGCAGCTATGGCAAACCCAAGAGCTGAGGGTGACAAACTGCTGGAGGGCGCTGACCCTGCAGTGGTCACGCCAAGGTCCCCATCCATGGTCCCTAGACACTGAGGGGACAAACGTGTCCCAACACCACTCAGGGACTTAAGGCAAAACTGACCCTGGCAATGGAAATACAAAAGCTTCAGGGTGAAACCAGGCTCTCAGCATCATGGATCTTGCCCCGTGCCTCAGCTTCCCCAAACGAACAGTATTTCGCTCGGCTGCCCACCCTGGAGCAGCGCTAAGAGCCTCGACCAGGGGATGCATCAGCACTGGACATGAGGATTGCCAACAAACAGACCCTGGCAGGAGTGTCCACTATTTTCCCTCATGCCCAGTTTCCCCAGCACAGGCAGCTCAGTGCATCACAATTAATACAAAACACTTTGGAGCCAAAGCAAACCCGGCCCTTCCCGGTGCCTGGAGCGGTGTGTTGGGCTCGGCAGCACGCAAGCGCGGCTGCGGCCGGGCGGCGCGGGTACCTGCTGTTTGAATGTCAACACCTCATTTATACATCTTGATTGGCTCTCATCAGCCATGCTGCGCTACACCTGATTGCTCCGAGCCGATGCGGGGTGCCAGGCTGCAGCGCCTAATTCCAGTTAATTGGCCCTTCATCCCAAGCAAAACAGAAATACAGGGATAAAGAAACAATAAAGCGTCCTCCCCCACCAAAAAAAAAAAAAAAAAAAGAAAAAAAAAAATCTCGGACTTCTGAGGGTTGGTTTTATTTCGCAACTGTGAGCAGGCCATGCTGTGGGTTATGGGAGTTCCTTCCCTGGAGTGCTGGACTCTGCGTGAGCTGGGAGATGCTTTGCCACCCCACAGGCTCAGCTCACTCACGCTCTCCCTCATCCCACGACGAGCCCTGCGTTCGTGTCACGCTTGCCTGTGCTCCTGCTCCCGCCCGCTCTCGCGAACCACTGAGGCTGAAATTTCAATTAAGAATGAGAAATAATTACCTGCCGCTCCACATTTCCTCTAAAATGGTAGCCAATGCCGGCAAGCCGAGTCACCGCCTCCTGCCACGTCCTGGCTCTCACCGGCGGGCTGGCATTCGGATGACATTTCCAGGATAATGCCGGCCCAGCTGCCGCACGCTGGTGGCTGCTCCCACAGCCATACCGGGTGCTGGTGGATGCTTGGAAGAGATGCTCTCTTCCTCAATGGGAGAGGGGCTGCTGCGAGCCCCTGCTGCCCTGGCTCAGCCTTTGAACCCTCTGCCCGCTCCCAGCCGGGCCCTGGGCCGGGATCTGCTGGTTCCCTGCTCTCCACCTGGCAGAAGTGATCCGTGATAATGGCTTGGCTCGTCTCCTTCCAAGCCGGACGTCATGGGGAACCACCACGCTGCTGTCCCCAGCAGCCACTGTGCATGGGGATGGGGCATGTGGGGATGCTTCCCTCACTCCAGGGAAGATGCTGAAGTGCTGGAATGTGTTCAGAAAAAGACAACGGAGCTGGGGAAGCACAAGGATCTGGAGCTGGGGAAGCACAAGGATCTGGAGCACAAGGAGCGGCTGGAGGAGCTGGTGGGGGTTCAGCCTGGAGAAAAGGAGGCTCAGGGGAAAACTTCTCACTCTCCACAATTCCCTGACAGAAAGGTGCAGCCAGGTGGGGTTCAGGTTCTGCTCCAGGTAACAACAGGAGAAGGGGAAATGGCCTCAAGTTGCGCCAGGGGCAGTTGAAGTTGGATATTAGGAAAAATGTCTTCCCCAAAAGGGTGGTCAGGCATCAGAACAGGCTTCCCAGGGTATTGGTGGAGTGTTCATCCATCCTGGAAATGTTAAAAAAATGTGTGGATGTGGCACATGGGGACATGGTTTAGTGGTGGGCTTGGCAGTGTTAAGGGTTGGACTCGATGGTCTTAGAGGGATTTCCCAGCCTTAATGGTTCTGTGATTCAATGATTTTATGCAAGAAGGCAGGAACAAAAGGATGGACAGCACTAGGGCAGGCAACAGCCTTGGCTGCACCTCTAGCTGTGGAACAGCATCGGGAAAGGGCAGATGGACCCAGTTTGAGGACATGTCCCCAGCCTGGGGACACCAGCAGTGTGGCTGTGTCAGCCTTCCCCATAGGGCTACTCCATCCAGATGCCCGAGCCCAGTGCTCACCAGGGCACCTCAGACCTGCCCACAGCTCCAGAAATCACACTTCTTGCACAGTTTTATTTTAGCACAGCCAGAAATAAGAGGAACAAGCTCCACTGGGGTTGGAAAGGGCACAAACCCAAATCAGAGGATGACCTGGCACCATGCAAGTGCTCCTGCGGCTCTCCCTGTCGAGACAGCCTGTCCTGGCTCCAGCTCATGCCCTGTTGGGGTGGCACAACCCTGTCACAGTGACACAACCTCACTGCAGATCCCCACAGTCCTGTCCCAGAGAGCTGTGGGAAATGCAAGCCCTGGGAGAAGGTAGAGATGGGACATTGGCCTAGGCACAAAAGGCTCCTCCATCATGAGGATGGATGAAAATGAGGAAAGAATGAACAAGGATCCACAGTTCTGTTGCAGCAGAACAAACTGGTGTGGAAGACGTGCCATGTCCCCAAAACCAGACCCTCTGCCTCCAATGTGGATGGTGTCTTATTTTCCCTGGATGTTCTCCCATTCCTCTTCCTATAACCCAGAGCTGGGGGGGGCACTTGCAAAGCCTGCAAGTCCCGTGACTCCAGTGGCAGGAGATGCAGGAGCCCTGGGCACCGATCACAAGAACGGGAAAAGCAGCAACCTCAGGTTGCAGATTAGCTTCATTTTACAGCCAGGGAGGCAGAAATCTCCCGTGGTTCAACATCTTGCTGGAGACCACACAGGGAGCCTGGGGAAAGCCAGGGAGAGGTCGCAGGTCTCTGCGGGGTGAGAGCATCCTCTCTCCAGGGAGGGAGGGAGGGAGCTCAGAGCCAGTGGGACCCCACAGTGACCCCAACCCATGGCCACACCCCAAACCCCACCCAGGGCCACACACTGCACCCTTCCCCCTCTGACCCCAAACAGTTAGGGCTGCAGAAACCAGTTTGGCGAAGAGAGAGAGAGGCTCTTTACCCCAAGTTTAAATGCACTTCCCTTGACTCGGTTCCCAGTTCAGCGTAGAGGAGACCCAGCTTGGCCGGCAGCCACAGCGCTCAGCTCTGCACGTCCCCGCCGAGAGACACATTCCTCAGCACTGCAGCTAAGTGCAGCACAGCCTTTGAGGCCTTCACCCCTCCTTCAATGATAATTTATGCCCTCTGACCCAACTCCCCCTTTTAAATCAGGCTGATCAATAGAGAAATCAGACAATCCTTTTAAGAAACTATCTCATCTGATCCTGCCAGCTAATGATCTCTGCTCTCCTTACAGCTGTTTGCAGATCTGTAGCCTAGGCTGCTGGGGGAAGCAGGAGGTAAAAAAGCCACAGGGCCAAATTCCTGCTTCCTCAGGCTAAGCAGGAGCAACAACAACGCTGATGATTTGTATGGAAGCAAAACAGGAGATGCCAACTCCTGGTTTTTTTGGAAAACAAGCTGAGGATCATGCTGCAGGGAAGCACTAGCTCCCAAAATTTGCTCCCTCATCCATCTCAGCACCAAACATGCTCTTCTCCCATCCCGGGAGCCCTGAGAAAACATCCTCACTCTTCTTCCAGGCTTTCCAATGCCTCCCCTCCAAAGAAAACCCAGCAACACAAAGCAACAACCCCAAATCTGGTTCTTGGCTGAGCCATGGTCACCCACACCCTGTTCTGGGCACAGCATGGCTCCAAGGGGATGCTGTGAGCACTGGGATCTCCATCACTTAGCTGGAAAACCCTCACCCCTCACAGGGATCCTCACTTTACCAGGGCAGCAAAAGCTCAAGCGTGCAGCTGCCTCCTGCCCATGGAGTAGCTAAACCAGATCAATGAAAGAGGGAGCAGTGTCCAGCACAGCACTGGGGGCAGCGTGGCAACATCCATGGAACAGCCTCCAGAAGGGCTTTATTGATGGCAGCTGCATTTCTGTTTAACTGGCAAAGGAGCAGGGTTAACCAGCAAAGAGGGAAGCATCAGAGAACCCTTTAAGCCTTCAAAGTAAATCAGCTCCTGGAAAAAATGCACTCGGTAGCCAAATGCCCCCTTCTCCTTTGTGTGTGCAGAGATATTGACATTTATTATGATGCCCAAACCACCCAGAGGAAGGATGCTTTCCTTGCATCCAAAGGCCATTCCTCACCCTGGCACACTCACAGGGATTTCTCCTCTGCCAAAGCAGGGCTTGTTCCCCAGCACTCCCTCCTTCAAACCACCCAGGAGGCAGGATGGGACCGTGTCCCAGGGATACTCAGCACCTTCCCAGGAGCCAGGGACCAGGCTCCAAGCCCAGGACACCTCCAAGCTCCCCCTGCCATATGTCCCCTCCCACCCAGCCCTTGCTCTGAAGCCCAAGAGCAGATGCAAAAGCCAAGGGGTCTGAAGGGCTGCTGCAGCACAGCACGGTGCAGGTCCTGCCACAGCAGTCACAGTGAATTACAAGGTATTAGAGCCCCGTGCTGCCGTGTCTCTGTGCAGCAGCAGTCACGGTGAAGGACATGCTATGATAGGACTAGAGTCTCCTCTGGAGAATCCAGTCACTGGCCTGGTGGAAGGCAGTGGTTTGAGAGGCCAGCCCTGTTCTATAGATCATGCAGCGACAGGCATGTGAAGGACACGCTATTACAGGACGAGGCGGGCTGAGAGCCGTGGGGTTTGGGGAGGGGGGGACGGCTGTGCCTCGCTGGATCACCGAGTGCCCACGCTTTGCGAGCCAGCAGCCGTGAACGTTTTTAATTATGCTTTCCTACTTTATCGAGCATCTCATTTTCATTTACACGCCAGCCATCTCCACCTGAGAACGTGGCCGCTGCTGCTCCTTTCCAGCACTGCTCCCATATTCCCTCATGCATCAGCCGGAGGGACCCAGCAGAGCTGGCGGTCCATCCTCAGCACAGGGGACCCATTTGGTGA
>VZSR01003816.1:4656239-4677340 GCA_013398615.1 Brachypodius melanocephalos
CCACGCACACACACTCTCTCCAGTCCCAGTCATCCCAGCCCTCCGCCAGCACTGCACCGGGGAGATGCCGGAGTCGGCGCAGGGTGGGATGCGGGTCTGGCCGCCGCGATGAGCTGGGTGGGATGAGCTAGGTGGGCTCGGCAGGGAAGCGGAGCAGGAGGGAGGGGGAACGAGGAGGGGGGAGGTGGAGGCAAATGAACAAATCACACCTGCAGCTTTCTGCGTGCCGGAGCCAGCTGCAGCCCAAGCAGCGACCGGCAGGGAAAAAATCCAGGCGCTCGGGTTCCCAGCACCATCATCTGCGGGGATATTTTAGGTGCACGGTGAGCTGATGGCAACTCATCGCTGGCAGCGATTGATTTGGGGGTGGTTTATTATTATTAGCAGGAGGGGAAAAGGGAGATGGTAACAAAGAGCAACTCTTCCAACACACACACACTGATTTTTCCCCGTCGCAGAGGTGAGGAGGGGGAGCTGGTCCCCTCGGCAAGGGACGCAGAGCTGTGGTGGCCGTGGCACAGCGGGGCCACCCGTGCCCTGCCGCCAGCGATGCCGGGGATCGCTGCCGTGCAGCTCCGCGCCCCGGCTGCTGCCCGAAGGGCGCAAACGCCCAGCCCTGCCTCCTCCCACGACTCCGCTCTGAGCCTCTCGTTAATTGAACTAAAGCTGTTCACCTTGATAACGCAGCACGGCAGCAAGTTTCCGAGCCGTACGCGGGGGGTTGGAGAGCTATTTGATCCACTTCCAAGGCGCTGCCTTTCAATTCAACCCCTTGCTCTTGAAGGATGGATAACCAGGCCCTCTCTTTTCCCTGTTAATTACTCGAGATAGGAGGCATCAAGCGGCAAGCCAGACCAAACCTCATAAGGGGACACAGCACCTGCAAAAGCAGACTGCCTGTTCTCACCTCTCCTTTTTCCTCCCCATCCCCACCCCCATCCTCATCCTCATCCCCATCCCCATGGCAGACCCAGCCTGGCTTTTTGTAGGTAACACAACACAATATGCTCCCAGCCACCTCCAGCTTCACACATGCCTCTCTGCAGGATGGTAAATCAAGCTGGGACCTCATGGCTCTCCAGGGACTTGGTGTTACTCCCTGTAGTCACCAATCTGCCCTGCCCTTCACACGGAAGAGCCTGGCACTGTTTGGCATCACAAGCTGTGACTGCCACACCAGTAAAGCCAAGGTGGGATGGACCCAAAGGACATCACCCCCAGCTTCCCCTCTGGGATTGACAGAAGAATAAAGGATTTGTTATTTTTACACTACAATCCAATAATTTCAACAATCTGGTCCATCCACGTTATTTCCCAGCTCTGGTATGTTTGAAATCCCCACCTCCAGGAGTCCTGTGATTTTCAGGAAGACCTCAGCCCTGCTCTCCTCCAACCCTGACCTCACCGTGGTGGGGAGAAAGGTTGAAACCACAAGCCCCAGAGAGCCCCATATGCAAATTAAATCACCACCAAACACTTTGGTTATTAAACACTGCTATTTTTCTGGAACCTTTACAGTTCTGCTCCTACGATTTACGGGTTCAAAAAGGCTGATTTCATGACTTCTCAGCATTTCTGAGGTGTCAACACCCACATCACCTCTGTTTGCATGACACGGTCATGGTCATGTCTATCTAAGCCCAACCACTGCCTGGGTGGGAGACCACCACCTATGACACCAATTAACTTTACTCATTAAAACCTCCAAGCTCATAGAGGAGGATGCTGCTCAGTTGTGCAGATGGAAAAGTTTCCATCCCCTTGATAAAATCCGGACCCAGAGCATCCTGGAGCAGTTTTCACCCTGAGCTACCACAAAACAGCACAACCAGCATCAAAAAGCCTCTTCCCATCTTCCCTGACATGAGAGCAGGGCTCACCTTGCTGATCAAAGTTGGAGGCTTCCCTGAGTGTAACCCTGCACCTCCTGCCCCGGAGAGGCTAAAAAATAATGACTCATACCACTGTTATTTCTGGAGCTGCTAAAACAAAGGACTCCCTTGGCTCCCTCAGTGTCTCACTGCTTCAACCTAAATGATAAGGCATCCTGAGAAAACTGAGCTTTTCCCCACTAGCTTCCCCTTTCATCTGGCCCTGGCATCAGTGGCCAACCCGGGGTCCAAGGAACTTCCCAGTACCTACATGGGATGCTCTAAACTGGCTCTTTTTCATCCATCTTCCTTCCATCCCTATTCCTGGTGGATTTTCCCTCAGCCCCACTCCCAACCACCCCAATGGATTGCTTTCTTCCCCTGGCCCAGGTGCCACAAACCCCACATGTGCAGTGGTTCCTGGCAGGCAGGGGAGCAGCAGCCCTGCCCCAGCTCTCATCAAGCTCCGTGCGTCGGCTCCGAGCGGATCCGATGGATTTTCATTTCCTAACTTTGCCCTTCGGGCTATTTCTAACGAGCTTCCTCACGCTTAAAAAAAAAATAAAAAAAAATCCTTCATCTTGCAGCACGGTGTCAGAACAGCAACACGCGGGATGACTGTGCCTGCGAGGAGGCTGGAAATTAATTATATCACAGTGGCTTTAGGTAGGGATCCATCCACTGACCTCTTCGTCCAGCTCCCATCTGGGACCCAGGGAACAGCCAGAAATCCCCTCATAGAGCAAACAGGGTGGTTTTGGCCTTGGAAAATGTATTTTTGTGGTGTGGTGTTTGGTCCATGCAGCACAGACTCGGGCATGGGGCCACCACTGTCCTCCTGTGACCCTGTGCCCTCCCCATACCCCACGTCCCCAAGCCTTGAGCCCCCTTGCGTAGCATCTTCCCGCAGCACCGGGTCCATCCACCCTCCTGGACTCATCCCTCCCACTGGGAGGGAGGAATCAGTCCTGGGCGCCTTAATTTCCACTAATCAGATGTTTTAATGAGTTTCTCAGCGCCCAGCACATCCCACTTCCCACCGCTACCCCCTCCGAGGCCGGCCCCGCTCCCGCACCGTGCAGAGGCCCCTGACATCTCCAAGGCTTTCCTTGGTGGGAGAGCAGCGATTATTTCTCTCAAAAGGTCTCTTATAATGGAAACCATCTCTACATCCCTCCTTGGTCTCCTCCTGCCGTGACCCAGGCTCCGTCGAGAGGAGCTCTGCTCCGAGGCAGCGCCGTGTTTCCATGGAAAGAGTGAATAGCAGAGTCTTCCCAGTGGTTTATTAGAATTCCTTTTACTTCGATGGAGAGTTTTAGAGCAAAGTAGAAAGGCTTTAATGTGGGGCTAATGGAGCCCCTGGGAAGTCCAGGAAGGAAATCTCCCCTGGAGAAGAGGAGGCGTGAGGAGAGGGAGGGCAACTTTCAAGACAAATTCCTGGACAGGTTGAAATTTTTTTGCAGGAGCCATCTCAGGCAGTGAGAAATGGAAATGAATGTTTGTTTTATTTTTAACAGATGTTACAAAAGACCTGCCAGTAATTCAGCGAACGATGCAAAACCTAGATCCCACTCACTTTTCCCAGCATGTCTTCCATCCCCTCCCTCTCCTGCTCAGTACAAATGCTTATTTGCATTTAGCATATCATATTTAAAAAAAAAAAATGAAGCAATAAAATAACAATTGTACACCACTTCATTTCCTCCCTCCCTAAGGCTTTGGTTTCAGGTTAAATCCTTGCTTGGAGCAGCTGTTAATTGTTTCTAATAAATTTTTCTGTCTCTTCAGACTTCCCAAACCTGTATTCTACTCATCCACTTTGGGAGTGCCCTCTTGCCCAGGTCCCCATCCCTCTCTCTCCCTGCTGGTCCCTCAAGGAACAGCTCTTGACTCTGCAAAGTGTTTGGAGCCCCAGTGTGAAACACAGACTGCAGCCTCTTCTTTGGGAAGAAATACAGGGATTTGCAGTTAAGAGATGAGGAGGTGGAAAGGGGAGGAGGTACAATGAGGGGGTCCTAAAACCATCCAGCCAGAGGCTGGAAAAACAGTAAGAGTGTGGCTCTCCAAAAAACAAGGTGCAGCAGGTGATCCATGAACACACACAGCACTTGACCAGCCCACAGGGAACTCCAAAGCTGGTCTGAAACCCACCATGATGCTAGAGGGGTATTTGGGATGAGATACAGCATTTGTGAGTGCTGGGGTACAGAGGGCAAAAGGAAGAATGCTCGCAAGGAGGAATTTCTTCTTAATATCCAATCTATCTCTGCCCACTGTCGATGTGAAGCCATTCCTCCTTGTCCTGTCACTCCATGCCCTTGGAAAGAGTCCTTCTCCAGCTTTTGTAGTCCTGGCCAGAGGAGCCCTGAATCCCACGGATACCAGATTTCCTGAAAATGAGCAACTTTGGCAGCTCCTGGTTTAACTCTTGCCTGCAAAACACAAGCTGCAACGGTTCCCCTTTTCATGCCTAACTGTGAAATACCACTTCTCCTCTGGATACCCAGCTTTCCAAAGAGCAAGAGCCCAGGAAAACCTGGAGTGGGCAAATGCAGGGTGATTTTCTGCCTGGTTTCCTGTTAGCACCCCTGCATGCACAGCCCTGAGTGGGGCTCAGTACACAGCCCACGATCCCACATACCAACATGCCTTGTGCTGCATTCACATCCCACTGATGCCTTGTTTGTGGGATGCCAAGCAGGAAAGGAAGGGACAGGCTCCGGGGAGCAGCTACAGGTCAGTACTGACACAAACAGGGTGTTCCTGCATCCATAATAAATCCTAAAATCTGCCTGATTTCCAGGCAGAAAATGGCATCTGTGTGCATTTCCAGGTGACGAAGGAAAAGTGGCTGTTTTCACTGAGCTTTCTCCTCTTCCCGTTACAATCCTGCACCTGGTTAGCAACTGTCGGAAAGAGGTTAATCACAGTCCTTAAATCAGGAACCTTGTTGTGGTATGCTCGGGATGCACATCTGTGCTCTCCATGGCTCATCCCCGGCGGCATTTGGGAGACGGCAACATGCCAAAAAAACCCCACCCCCAAATAAGCCACCCAACCCCCCCAAATGAGCGACAAGCATCCCAGGGTGCAGGATCCTGCTGATTCCTTGAGCCCGTTCTGCAGCACACGTGAAAGGCTCATGATTCCCCCAGCCCCACCACGGCCCTGGGTTAAAGGCATTTCGAGTAATGTGCTGTTGGCACAGCCATTATGGGGCAGAAAAGGCTTTTGAGGGATTGAGGTTTTGCTCACTGGCCAGCCCTGTGATGGAGGGGAGAAAGGCATCACCTGGAACTGCCTTGGGAGTAAACCATGGGGGACCAGGGGTGGTCTCACATGCCAACCCAGAGCTCAACCCTTGGCAGAGCAAAGGCTGGGAGCTCCAGCAACTGCCAGCTGCCCAGCTTGGCTCCTGATTTCCAAGCATTGCAAAGCCTGGCCTGGCCTTGCTATTTGTAGGCCTATCCCAGGGGATTACCCTGCCCTCCCTGTTTTGGGAAAAAGCAGCATTTCGGAGCGTCAGAGACCTGGTGCTCAGCCGGGCAGAGCCGGCGGCGCTCAGCACCGGAGACCGAGGCCGTTCCACGCACACACACGTGCACAGCCCGGAAAATGGAGAGGAATTGATCCCGGAGGCAAATCTCTTTTGTTCTAACCCCGCTGCTGTAACTGGATCTCCCCAGGTTCTCGGCTCAGGAGCTGCGGCGGATCACATCGCTTTCATGCCTTCTCCCAGTGCCAGCTTGTCACATTCCCCCGCCGCCGCCGGCGGGGAGGGGACGGGTGGGAAGGGGAGGCATCGCTCCCAGCGCTTGTTTACCTCACCACCGAGCACGAGGGGGTTTACGGCGGTAATGAGCAAAAACCCGGAGGGAGCCGATTGCAGAGCCGCGGCATGAGACCACCCCAACTCACGGGCTGCCCCTTTTTAACGACGTCCCCTCCATCCTCCTTCCCCGCCAGGCTCCCCGTGCCCTGACATCCTCCTGCCTTTTCCCGCTGTCTCGTTCTCACTGCAGAAATGCTGATTCACAGAGCCCGGCGCAGGAAGCGTTTGGGAGGCAGAGAGAGCAGCACAACACCGCCCGAATGCACCCGACCTCCCCGGGCGCCTTCACACCGGTGACAGCGGAGTCGCTGCAGATTAATCCGCTCTGCGCTTATTCCAGCACCTCTTTCCCAGTGACTCCCTCGCCTCTCAGCAAGGTGAATCCATCCCCTCTGCTTCCCGGGAGAGCTCGCATGCGAATTTGCCTCCCCTTTCTGCACAGGGGAAAGCAAGGTGAAGGGTTTCACGCTGCGCCACGCAGCGAGATGCCAGGACAGTGGGATGGGGTGGATGGCACTTCCCCAGGGAAGTACTCTGCTTCCCAAGCGGCAGGGCAAAGAGAACAGCACCCTGACCTGCTGCCAGGCATGTGTCAGAGCTCACTCTTGGATGCCCTGATGCATCCATCACCGGCAATCCAGACCCGGTCTCCTCCTTCCAGGGCAGGCAGTGCCCGGCGGCGGGGTCTGCGCCCCGGCTGGCTCCTGGCATCCACCGCCACGTCAAGGGCGCTGCGCTGTGACAGCAGCCAGCACGAACCGAGCTGCCCGCCCTGCCTCACCTCCCCTCTCCTCTCCTGCCAGCACGGTGCAGCTGGTGCAGCAGCAGGGCTGAAATCCGAGACAGCAAAAGGATGGGGTTTTTTTGGAGCAGGCTGTAGGAACGGTGTCCCCAGCAGCCCAGGGCAGGCAAATGGCTGCAAAAGCAGGGGGATGGCTGTCCAAGCATTTTGCTTCTCCCAAGTTCAGGTCCTTTCCCTCTGGGACAACCACAACACACTGCAGGAGAGCTCAGGTGAATAGATCCATCCTGTTCTACTCCATCTTGCATTCTGTGACCTCATTCACTTCTCCCCCCTGAGGCCACTTCATCCCAAAGTCACCTGTGGTGCCACAATGGATGCAAACACTTGGAGACCCCGTGCATTGAACAGCAGGATGTGACATGGACTTTCCTGTTACCCTCACACTCCTCCCTGTGCCGTGTCCCTCTGGACCAGCTCAGCACTGCTCGGATCAGGTGGGATCCATCCCAGAGCAGGGCACGCAAAAGATAAACCCAGTAAACCAGCTCTGTAAGCCCATGGGAACACTCTCGATGCGTCCGGGGACACCAGGACATCAGGACACCCCTTGCCACCACCACACTGCTGCACATCTGCAGCCCCGAGGCTCAAAGACCAAATCCACCTTTTACTTTAATCCTTCCATGGTTTTTTGCAAGGTGTATCAAAGCTGTGCTGGTCCACTCTGCACGGGCGACTGTCTGCCCACAGCCAGTGGCCAAGCTGGGCTGCTCATTTGGCTCCCCAAAAAGCCACGGTGCATCTGAATCGATTTCCACCATGCAACTGTAAAGGCCTCAGTGGGTTTGAATAGGAGCCCCTTGAGGTATTACCTCAGCAGTGCCTGGAGGCAACCACCTGAATCCTTCCGTGACTGCTGCACAAACCTGGAATGTCTCCAGCAGCTGGGGATTATGGACAGACCTTGCAGAGGAGTCCCCAGACCACCACCGCACAGCCAGCACCATCAGCTCTCAGATGCTCCCACGTGCGACCAATCCTCAAAAAACAAGGCACAGTGATGCTAAGAAGACCAAAGCCCAGATGCCAAGGCAGGAAACCAAGCTGAAGTTTTCACATTAATCATATCGAGCTCTATTCTTTTTCATCTATTTCAAGGCAAGTCAAAAAGAGGTTCACACTCTCCCCTGGCAAACCACAGAGGATGACGTGAGCCTGTCTCTTGCATTGCAAGTAGAGTGTGTCAAGCAATTAGCAAGTCATCAGGAATTCAGATAGGGTGGGCAGGATACGATCCCTCAAAGCTCTGGCAGGAGCATTACCCACCCTGGAGTTTCCCATCAGGCATGGAAGGCAGCAGAGGGAGCAGGGGCTGTTGGTGAGTTCTCAGGAGCAGAGCAGACACTGTGTGCCGGCAGAGCCTGATGCCATAAAACACCTCACATTTAGCCTGTGCTGCAGCTCAAAGGCCCTGGGCATTCAACGCAGATTTTTCCTCGCTCATTCCCAACCTCAGCAAGGTGGCCAGGGCAATTCCAAGAACTATCAGGCATCCTGCAGGCCTGCTGGGTCAACCTGAGCACCCCACACGTGACCCATCCCTGGGCGTTTCGGCATTGCATCAACTCTTGCTGCTCCCACCAATTACACTCCCTGCTGCTCTGACCATGCTGGTTTGCACTCGGCATCCTCCCAGCAGCCCAAACCCTGCTCTCCTGGAAGTTAGTGGCAAAACCCATGCAAGAGCAGGAGCAAGCCTTCCACACTCTCACTGGGAGGAGGTTTGCACTTTGGTCCCTCAGTGCTGCTAAACTTGCACCACACCAAGGTCTGGCACAGCACACAAGTGGAGCGGGACCATCCCACCAAGAGCACCTTGGAGGGGAACTCGGTGGCCTGCAGCCTCCCCAGACACCTGGCTGGTCCCCATGAACACCCAACCAGCCCTGAAAGAAAAGAGGGAGGATTATCCCTCAACGTGGGCACACAGCTCCCTGTGCAGAAAGACCCGGCGTGCCGGGCGGGTGGCACAGGGGACGCCTGATCTGCCACCCGCCCTTTCTCCTCTCCATTGCCAAGGTAGCAGCAGACAATGCTATCTGCTGGGCTGTCAGCCGGCCCTCCTCCCGCCATCTCTTTAGCCAGAAAACTCTCCATCTGTCTCCAGATGGGGTGTTTCTACCACTCCAGTCAAACCGATTCAGAGTGGAACAATGATGCTTTGTTAACAAAACAATTTTTGTGTGTCAAGCCCTCCTTCTTGCGGGTTTTTCTCCCCCTCCCCAGTCCCCAGTGGGTCAGCTTTGTGTGGTGTCCTACATTTTGTTGTTTCTTTCACATTTTAAAGGCTCCGTATTTTAGTACAAAAGGTGCCTGCGGAGCAGCTTTTATCTGCAAGGCAAGATTTGACACATACGCAGATCACAATTGCGACAGGAGGTTCGTGATGTGGTGGTTAAGGGTGGTGTCAGGACCTTCAGAGTGATGAAGCATTATTTCCAGTGATTTTTGCCTCCAGGATAAAAATTAGAGCTGGTCCTACGCTGCATGTACGGCTTCTGTGAGCTGGAATCCCCCAAGGGCTCATGGAGGGGGCAGAGAGAGAAAGTTTGAGCTTGCTTTGGTACAGAGCTGGCATCACCTGTGTCCATCCATCCTTCTTGTGTCCTCCTGTGCAGGACAAACCACCTCTGTCACTTGTGAGTGGAAGGGACAGTTACATGGAGCAAATCCACATGCCTGTGAGTAAACTACAACCCTCTCCCCAGCACAATCCCTGTGGTGGCCAGGAAGATAAAACCTCAGCCCTCCTGTGGCCAGAGTCTCTGACCAAAGATCCTGGGGAGTGCTTGACTTCCTCCCCAGCTACCCAGGACTGAATGATGCCCCTTGACCCCTCACCCAGCAGCAGGAAGGAGAGCTCTCTTTCCTCTTCCAAATACAGCTCCACCACACAGTCCTCCAAGAAAACCAGCTCTTCATTTTTCTTTTTTTCTGCCCTGAAGCAAAAAGCACACAAACCACCTTCTGCTCTGTACAAAACCAGCAATTCCCAGCAAACAACCAACCCGCTGGCTCCAGAGCAAACAGCTCCATGTTCCTAAGCAGGCTGGAAATTTCTACACAAGGGGGACTTTTTCTTCCAGCTCCCTCCACATTTGCAGGGAAGATCCCTCCTCCTTCTTGTCCTCAGGTAACAGCATCTTCATGGAAACACCAATATTTTTATGAGTCATCCCCCTTCTTCTCCTCTCCTGCTCTGTGGCCAACACCCCTCTGCTTTCAAGATCAAAGCCGAAGGGGACCAGCTGTGTGGAGTCCTTTCCTTTCCAGCCCTTTCCATCTCCATTTGCAGCCGTCTCCAGCGTGAGTCCCTGCTGTTCTGACAGCACTTTGTGCCGCCCATCCAGCACCGCAGCGCCCTGCCCGCCGTCTGCTCCCCCTCCATCCCTCTCCTGCCTTCCCAGCTCCTGCTCCAGCCACACTGGGAGCACAGGAAACCCTCCCAGGCCCTGGGCTCAGTCCCCTCTGGCATGCATGGGAGCTGCTCCGCTGGCTGCTCCGGCTGCCCTGCCTGTCATGTGCTGATTCAGAGGCAGAAATGTGCTCAGAGAGAAACGGGATAATCTGCTTCCACTGAAATCCCATCCTAATTCCCTGTGTTTGGTAACTCCTCCGCAGAGCAGAGCATGAGACTGCATCTCCTTTCCAAACAAGCAACTCCATAGGGACCTTCACTCCAGGCTGCTTTCAGCAGGGGTACAACCTTGGCTGGGAAAGTCCAGCTCCTGCTGTGAAAGCAGCTGAGGGAACAGGAATCTCCCTCTCTATCCAAAAGGCTGAACATCTCACACAGCCCCTGGTGCTGCAGCAGGGATTTGCAATGTGATGGGATAATTAGAGTCAGGGATGTGCTTCTTGTGCTTCTTAACTGCCAGAGGGCAGGGTTAGATTAGATATTAGGAAAAAATTCCTCCCTATCAGGGTGGTGAGGCCCTGGCACAGGCTGCCCAGAGAAGCTGTGGCTGCCCCTGGATCCCTGGAAGTGTCCAAGGCCAGGCTGGACAGGGCTTGCAGAAACCTGCGATAGTGAAAGGTGCCCCTGCCCATAGCAGGGGGGGGGTGGAATGAGACAATCTTTAAGGTCCCTTCCCACCCAAACCACTCTGTGATTCTAGGATTCGTGATACATCCAGGAACATCTGTCCGTTTTTGGTCTCCCAAAACTCCCTCACTCCCAGTGAGTGTCACACGTGCACGTTTGGTGGAAGCTACTTCCATGTGCAGCGACTCACAGGTCTGACAGGTCCCTCTCAGGGTCATACACCCCATCCTTCATGACATCTCATCTTGCACCACGTGCACCTCCTGGGTGCTGCCATCACACGTCGTGCACTGTTACAATCCCTGCTTCCCAACACCTCGCTGTAACTCAGCCCAGATCCAGCTTGGACCTGTCTCACCTACAAAGACTTTGAAGAAAGCATTGCACAGAATTAAGTCTCGGTGCTTTTTACATATAAAACACCGAATTTAGCCGCTAATGGCAATTCCCAGCAGAAAAGGATAGGTAGTAGTGGCAGGTATATTTATGAATTTTTTCCTAAGCAAATGCTGTGAGGCGGGAAATGTATCAGTCCTCCTGGAAAGCTCCCTGGGTTGCTAGTGCAGGCATCTAAATGCAAAGTTTTACCACGGCTTTTTGAGTTTTGTGCTCTGTTTGACATATCCCTCTCCAATATCTTCTCTCAGGAATGCTTTCCCAGCCACTCTCCCGCAGTCACGCGTGTGTCACCGCGACCTGCCCATCTCGGTGAGGGCAGCAGCATCTCCGTCCTTCTCCAGCCACTCCACTGACTCCAGCCAGTAAATAAAAGTCAGGGGATCTACTTGACTGGTCTCCTTTGCTGCTCTCTCCAAAGGGCTGACTTATAAAATACCCACGTCCTGGATTTCTGGGAGGTTTTCACTGAGAGCACATTGTTTTTCCCCAGCAAAGCCAGAAAAGAATTTACAGTCGGTCCACACAGCAAGACTGCTCTGCTTTCTCTTTCCTGGGACAGGAACTCAGTTTGAAACAGATTGCTAGCAGCTAAATGCAAGTTCCTTAGCAGCTTCCAGAGTGAAAATATTCCCTCTCCAGATCTCCTTTTATGTCCACAACACATTATTCCGGTGGAGGGCTCTCTTGCTAAGAAAAGCTCTGGTAACTCCCAGCCTCGTCTCCAAAGCGGTTCAGGTGTGGGAGCCAGCTCCCCTGCAAGCATCCCTTGGTCCTGCTGCCCAGCTGAGATGTCCTTAATTCCTCCATCTGTCCCCTCCAGGCTCTGGCTGGCTCAGCTCTCAGACAGTGAATACATACAGCAGGTTGCAAGGCTGCTTGTCCTAAATATACACTTTTCCCACAGCTTCAGGAGAAATGATGTCTTCTAAGTCCCCCAGCCCACTCCTTGGGGTGCTTCTGGGGCTTTCCGTGCTAAGCTGCCTTTGTCCCACACACTGCATGCAGACAGACAGGAGGTTCACACCAAAACCCACCTCTCCTCTCTGCCTTTAACGGAACCAAAACAAAAAACAGATGGAAAATCAAATGCTGGCAGTGTGAAGCATGTGGGCTGCACTTGCATCAGCCCTCCTGGAGCTGCAGAGTGTACTCCCACCTGCTCCGGGGTCCCAGGGCAAAGCCAGTCCTCCCCAAAAGGGTTATTGGTGGGGGAAATCCTGCTATTCCCCCAAGCAGCATGGAGGTGGGACACAGGGAAGGAAGGGAAAAACAGAGGCAAGATCAGGCATAGCATTTTACAAAGTCCAGGAAGAACAATTTCAATCTCCTAGCACGATTTGTACAACATACAGCGAAGGAGGCACTGGGGCTGCAGACAGAATACTGGGGGGACAGTCACAAACTGGACACTGAGCTGCTTCTAACCAAGCTCCACCCATCCCACACACTCCCTGAGGCACAGACACTGCAGAGGAAACACCTTGAGACCAGAGTTAAGGCTGTCCTCTAATGAATGCACGGCGTTCCACGGCCATAAGCTGCTCAGATGTCCTTAATTCCAGGATTTCTTACACGCTCCACGGCTGACTTTGTAACCTTAATCATGTATTTTTTAGTGTTGCTCTTGTGTGCACGTGAGCTTATCTCCTTTTACCGCAGGCTCTTCTTTTCACTCTCTTGTTAGGATAAACAATACCCATGACTCTTCCACGTCCCTCCCTGGGAGTGCATCAGTGTCTCTAAACTCCCCTGAACACTCCCCAATTTTGCAGAACGAGCGGTGGGAGATGTTCAGGCTCAACTCTGGTTCCTGCTGTATCCCTAGTCACCCTCAGCTGCTCAGAGTCACTCCCATGTGTGGATAAGCATCCAAATAACCCCAGTGCTGCCGAGGAAGAGCAGGAGCAGAGGGAGCCCACGGTGGGGGCAGGGACCAGCAGCGTGTTTGTGGAGTAACGCTCAAACTGCCCTAACGGATTGTCTTGTTTACACTGGGCCCAGGGAAAATCACCCCAGGGATGGAGACACAGAAGCGTCCAGAAGCCTTTGAGAACAGGAGAAGCCCTTCAGTCTCTTGCCTCTTACTTTTGGTTACAAATCCATTCCCCCCGCCTCGCCTCCTGCTTCGCTGTCAAGGGGCGGAAGCTTTAAAATTACTGTAGTAAGCAGGGGAGGGATGAGGAAAGGAAAGGAAAAGTATTATCGGATGGGAATGTGGCTTTTCCACTCCTCCTTGCCAAAAGGAGCCCTCAGTACCCAAGGATGCACCAAAAAGGGTGGCTGGGCCACAGGGTGCAGCAAGAATTGCCACAAATTGCTTGGAAGACAGAAAAGAATAAATAGGAACCACCTTAAGGGAGGGGAGCCACCAGCAGAACAGTTAAAATGACTAAATACTTTCCCAATATCACTCCTCCACGTAAGCATTGCTGTAATTGCCCTTGGGATGTTGCACAACGGCAAAAGGGAGGGGCAGGTGCTGGCAGGGAGGGAGTGAAGGCGTGCAAACCTCCAAACCTCCATCCCAGGCGCTGCTGTCACCGAGGAGAGACGCTCAGGACGTCTCTGCCACCTCGGCCCCGCTGCTGGATTTATCCCCCGAGGGGCCATTGCTCACACTAGCTGGAGGACTCCCGGGAGGACTCACTCCTCATGCCTCTGAGACACAGCGGGCTGCCCCAGGGAGCAAGAGCAAAAGGCGAGGAGGAACAGAGCACACGCTGCACTGTATAGGGAAAAAAAAAAAAAAAAGAAGAGGGAGAGAGAGAGAGAGAGAGAGAGAGACAGAGAGAGAGAGAGAGAGAGAGACAGAGAGAGATATAAGGGCTTCATTCAAGCGCTCTCGCTCTCTGGAAGTCTCACGCAGAGCAGCTGGTCTTTAAGACTGTTGCAAGCACACCATGCAAGCACAGAGCCCTTCCATTCCTGGGTGCTTTCATTAGTGACACTCAGACAGGGGCAGCCACTCGACCCCCATGAGAAGGGAAAAGGCTGACTCATTCTTCCAGCAACGCTTGAGAGCAGGACATGGTGCTCGTGCTCTGTAGCAGCAGTGTGGGTCCTCTCCTGCTTCCTGAGCCAGATCACCGGATCTGGGCTCGGATGCCACACACACACACACCAGCTAATCCGCAGATGTGCTGGGTCCCTGAACAGAGCATCCTCAGCAGCCTTTGCTTCCAAAAGCTGCCTGCTGATGCTCGAGTCGAAAGGGAAACCTCTGAGAGATGCAGTCTTGAGGTTTAAAACATCTGTGGGCCATCAGCCATTAAATGGGATGCTATGCTGGTTTGCTGCTCTCAGGTCTCACGCCAGGTTCATCGCCGTGCCGGCTGGGTACCGTCCAGCAATGCATTAAGTGATGTGACTATTTCTGTTCTCATCACATGTTTGCTCTCATCCTCTCCAGGGTGTGTGCGGGGGAAAAAAAACACACATTCATTATGGAGTGTCATATTTTGGTAAGGCTTTTCGTTTCTCTGCGTAACACCGGGCTCTTGGCAGAGGAGAAGGGGGATTTTGTTTTCCTAATATCCGTGTACTCAGGTATTTCTGTTAGAGGAGGCAAAGTCAAAGAAATGCTAATCAAATATCCAGGAGTGCACAGTGCTGACATCCGCACCTCGCTACTATATGGCCTTTCATTAGCATTACCTAAATGTACGACCGTACAAAGAGCAGATTTCCTTAGCAACAGGGCTGCCTTCATATTTCCTCCCCACTACCCCCTGCCCTTAGAAGAAAAATGACTTCAGCTCTTTCTCTGAGCCCTGCTCCGCTCTGCAGCAGTGCTCTACGCGGCTGCCAGGCTTTGCTATATGCTGCATCTGGGACGCCTGCCTCTCCACGCTGGGATCCACGAGCCATAAAGCAACCTCTTGACTTAGCTCTTCTGTACAGCCACAATAAAACTCCTCTTTTCCTAACGGAGCATATGCAAAACAGCCTTGTAACGGCAGAGGGGGGATCCTCTCCTCCAGATGACTTACAGCTCCCATCGCTGAGGGAGGATGTCCAGCATGCTCGGAGAGCCGGCATTGCCGGCTGGTGACTCCTTTGCTCCCTGCCACCTGGTTGAAGGGTGACAACTGCCCTCGTCCCCAAATGGCACTGTAAGCCACCTTTGCCTTGGGCAGGGAGCTGCCAACCCCTCCTCTCCCCGGATCTGGGCCAGGAAGACGGAACACTTCATCCTCTGCGCTCTCCCCCGGTGCCACAGCCTGGTGCGCTGGGCTATTTTAAGAGCTCGTCTGGGAGACTGGCACACGCACCGCGCTGCCGGGAACTCCCTGCTTCTGTTTCAAAAAAGCTGGAGGCTGGGAGCCTGCTGGGACTCACCCCTGTGATTCCCAAGGTCTGACCCTCCTCTCGCTGGGACTGGCGCAACGCTGCTGAGTCAAACGGAATTAGTCCCAATTAGCGCCGGTGAAACGGGAGGAGAATCGTGCTCTCCCTGGCATTTCAACCCCCTCAGCCGCTGCCTGGGACCACTGAGCCTCCCCCTGCAGCCATGCCCTTGCTCTTCATCTCCCTGCTCTCCAACCTGCTCGTTCTGTGTCGCCATTCCCTGCCTTTTCCACATGGATACTCTCTCCCTTTCCCATTATGACAGGGTCTTTGATTGCACGATCGCATAACTATAATGAGACAAATATTTATTTTGCAGATATGGGTTAATCAGACCGAAGGTATAGAAATATTTCATGCGCTAATCAGAGTACCTTCAGCAATCAGTATAGTAAATAACTCAGGTAAATTAACATAGGAGAGTTCCCTTATCAGGTTTTAGTCTAAGATATATGTGCATTAAGGACTAATTTGCTCTCCCCCCTCAGATTTGGGCTGGAGCCCAAGATGAGGTGGAGACCAAGGTTCCCTCCCATCAGCTTTCACAGGAGCTGTGCAGGCTTTGCTCCCGGCAGGATCAGACGCCAGGATGAATATTCAGCAGCTTAAATGCCTTTGTTTTCTGTGCTCTGCACCTTTAAATTTCCAAGGGCTCTGCTGTTTTCAGCTCAGACAGCCTTTTTGCATTCAGTTCGCTGCAAGCTGACACAGAAGACACGATGGAGCAGGTTGTGTCTCCTGCTCTGAGCCCTTCACGCCACTCTGGCAGCGTTCAGGGGCCATATTAAGAGCTGCGAGTAATTAGTGAATTCCTCCTGCCCCAGTGCAGTGCAGAGCAGACGTACTGGGCATCTCCTGGCAGGCTGGCAGTGGCCAGTGCGTGTACATAGTGCCATGAGCATAGGTGGCAGTGGGGACACTGGCCTCTGTGAGGGTCCAGAGGGGCTGAGAACAGGATGAGCCCAAGGAGGGCTCCTGGGTTCAACAGGGCACTCGCCCAAGCTCCTGCAAATTAGCAGTCCCAGGAGACACCTTATAGAATCATTAAGGTTGGAAAAGGCCACCAAGAGCTGCCCAGACTCCTCAGGCTCAGTGTCCCTCACTGCAGCATCCCCAAACCAGGAGGGGCTGTGATCCCACCCCAAAGCAGCTCTTACAACTGCATTTTCCCTGCTTTGCTCTGAAAAAGCTCCCGCAGAGGAAACACAGAGGATCTGCCCTTGCCTCTGTCATGTTTTGGGATCCCAGAGAACAAAAAGCACCGGAGGAATGGCAGGCATTATAGTAACGATGGTGACAAATTTAATTAGAGCAGGAAGCTCTGGAGTGGATTTCAAATGGCAACACGGCATTTTGTGTGAAAGCATTGCCTCGCTCCCCCCCTCCCTGCTCCCTCCCTGCCTCCACCATGCAGCTCCATCCAAACCCACCCCACCCTGCGGGATGCATCCCTCTAATTTTCCCACATGTTGTCCCCTTCATCCTTTCCCCCCCTGAACCAACACATTCCCGTGGTCTGGAAAATGCAACCGTAGAGCAATTCAATAATACAGCAGCCAGATGTGCAACAGTATATCCAACATGTCATTCAAAGGAGCCCTTCAGTGGAGCCGAGACATGCTATCCCGCAATCTTAACTAATACATCCTGAGGCCCTGGAGGAGTTGATGGATGTATACAATTCCCTTTCCTACAGCTGTGGTCCCTTTTAGAGGGGGCATCCAGACTCAACAATAGCCCTGCTGTTGCTTTCAAGACAGAACCTCTTCAGACAAACCGGGCTTAATCCTGACCCCGGTAACGCCCGCCCGGGCTCTGCTGAGGTTGGTGGGATTTGGGAGCCAAGGGCTGGGAGCAGGATCCAGCCTCATGGAGACGCTGTCTGCCACTTCACCTTGTGCCACAGGCTCTGAGAAACCTTGGTAACTGGTTGGAATATAACCACCTTGGGGAAAAGGCAAGCCGAGAGGAGCAGGTAATAAGATTTCTAACTGGTGCTGGTAGAAAGAAGGAAGTAATATAACAGTTTAATTAATCTATGCCTATTAGCGTTATTAAAGAAAACAGGGAGCTATTGGAGATTTACCTCGGAGAATATCATCAAATGGGGACCTTCTGCAGAGAATTTTATGTCTCTGTGCCCAATTTATAACCAGCACGGAGGTGTGGTGTTAGTGACAGCCAGTGCTGAAATGTCACAGTGCTTAGAAGTCATTAGCTGGGGACACAGGGAGAGAGAAAGAGAGGATGGAGGAGGGGACAAGGGAGAAACGGGGAAGGAAGGAAAAGGAATTAATTTAATTAAAAATATCTTTAGAGCCTGTCTCTTGATTTGTGTGGTTTTGGGGCTTGGCAGAGCTGCTGAGAACGGTGTGGAAGGAAAATCAAGGTTGCTGGGGCTTTTTGAAGCTGATAAAAAAAAATAAGCACACTTTTCATGTTCAGGAAGATAAATCCCCATTTTCTCAGTCTCAAGACAATCCAGTTATTTACTGACAGTTTTACTGTGAAATAAAAAGGGCTTTAAGCTTCTTTCTACTTGATGTCTCCATAGCCTGAATATTATTAGATCCCAGCCTGGTGCAGCTGGAGTTTTGGTTAATAAATTTAACGTCATTAGACAGAAAAGCCTTCGACTGAATGTTGCAATTCTTTTTTTTTTTTTCACCCCCCACCCCCTTTTTTTTTTTTTTTTCCTGCCGTTGCAGTCAGACTGTATGTAGGTGGTAAGAATCAAAAGAAAGGAAGTACGCTTGGCAAATAGGGGAATGCTAAAAAAAGGTTTTGCTCAGGCTGGGGGTTCAGTGCGAGGGTGTTTCGCCCACAGACAAGGCAAGGCTGAACCCCCCCCGCAGGGGATGCACCCTGACGTGGCACCAGTTTCACAGAATCTCTCTCAGAAGAGCAAAACACTCCTGATTTCACACTGATGGCCTGTCTCAGGGTGCTTGTCCCACTCAGAGGGGTGGCACTGTGGGTGGCCGTGCCACTGACACCGCAGCAAGGTCTTGGGTAGTCCCTGGCAGCAGCAAGACCACGATGCTCAGGAGCTGCCTTGGTGCCACCACCATGGAGCTGTGCTCAGGGTGGCTTTTCTGAGAAGAAGAGTCTGCTTTTCCACCCAAAATCTGCCTCGAGGCCATTGCAAGGCCAAGTGATGGCGCAGCAAAATGTCTCAGTGGGACAATGGGGGAATAGCCAGCTTGGAGTGGGCGAGGGGAGGGCAGATGGCAGTGGAGCTGCCTGTTCTTCTTGTGGGGAGCCAGGCAGCTGCAGCCCCTCCAAGCAGGGCTAGCTTGCACGGAGGGAGAGCTTCCACCAAAATCCAGGCAGATCCCTCCTCTCCCCCTCAAAGCTGCCTCCACCTCATGCCTCCCTCTGCCACCTCCTCCCCTCAGCTGCTGCCCCCACCGTGGCCCAGCCTTCTGTCACCACAAAACGTGCCCACTGGGAGAAAGACACTGAGGAAGACACCACAGCACGCCAATTGCCCACCACACACCTCACCTGCCTCTTCCCCAGCTCCTGCTCTGCTGCCTTCCCTCCACATCCAGGCAGCGGCCATGGCCAGGCCTTCCCTCCCTGCTGAGCCTGAAACACGGCGGCCTTGGGAGGGATGCTTCATTTGGGGAGCTGGTGCTGGCATGCTGGCTAAAAACGTGTCCCACACGCTGGGTTTCTAACCCCAAAACCCCACAGGTGTTGTGGACACCAAGAGGAAACTTCTATGGTGGAAGCGGGACGCCGAGCGACCCCCCCTCAGCCGGTGGCTCCGCCGTCGGCTTCACTCCAGGAGAAACAATCTCTGAGTCTTTTAACAAAATAAACAGCGGTGGCTGGAAGGAGAGGAGCAGGAGAGGGGGCATGGGGGAGATAGCGAGGGGCCAGGGCTGGGCAGGGGTGGCTGTGGAGCTGGGGTGCCGGGACGGGAAGGAAGTGGTTGTTGTGGGAGTAACGTCAGGAAGAGCCTCGGCTGGGGCCCGGGCAGGCAGGGAGAGGGGAGATCTGAGAGTTCATGGGATGGCTGCAGGGAGGAAGAGCCCGAGGGAGACGAGCCAAGGGAAGGGTCCAGTGTGGGGACAGGGAGGGGTGTGGGGACAGGGAATGGTCCAGTGTGGGGACAGGGAGGGGTCTGGTGTGGGGACAGGGAGGGGTCTGGTGTGGGGACAGGGAATGGTCTAGTGTGGGGACAGAGAATGGTCTGGTGTGAGGATGGGGAATGGTCCAGTGTGGGGACAGCAAAGAGTTCAGTGTGCAGATGGTGAAGGTGCGAGCATCCAAGTGGGCAGGGGTGCGCTGGGAGACACCTATCATGGGAGAACAACCAACCCCAAAATCCTGCTGGATTCAGTTTACTCCCCTGCCAAAGCAATTTCTAATAAAGGTTGTTTTATTTTTATTTTTTTTTTTAATCCCCCCTCTGATGAATAAAAGCACAACAAATAACCCCAAGCAGTGAGGCTGGGTGGTGAGCAGCAGATGGCTGGTGATAACAGGTACCTCCATACCTGTGCACCTGTAATCCACAGCCTTCCCACTTTGAAGCTCCCAGCCATGGCTCTCGCCAGCCCAGCAATCCCAGCCCAGCTAGGGGATATGGGAGTGCAGACAGCAGCGAGCTGCTTTAGGGAAATCCAGTTTGGAGCCAAGTCAATGCATGCAGAGTCATTAATCTAGGTCTGGTGCCAATAGGGATGGCTTTGCATTAGCTGGGCCCCTTTGTAGTTCAGACAATCAGTTGCATTCAACCAGCGCAAGATAACGCTGCAGAAAGCTGAGACCATTGCAGCTCATTCCTCCTGTAAGGGGCGGGGGGAGAGGATTTACAGGCAAAATAGCATTGCATTAATGGGACTGCTCAGTATTCTGCACAGACGCTGGCGGATAATGTCTTTGCAAACTAACTGCAATAAATTAATTAAATTAATCTACTATGCCGTGCTTGTCCCCACCCAACATCAAATTCAAGGATGATCAGGGCTTGCCTTATCCTCCATAGCCTACGAAAGAATCTGATCTCACTTGCTCTAGAGTTTCTGAGGCACTGAATTGCAAAGTACCACCTGCCTCACTAAACTAATCACCAGCCTGGTGGTTTAGATCACATCAGTTTTACATGTAATTAAGACTGTCCAGGAGGGCATGCAGCTGCTTACATGGTCGTTCCCTCTTATACAGCAACGTGCCTCCTGCTCAGATAGGTGCAATTAAACAAGCCTGTTCACAGTCATTAAGCATTAATGCACCTCATTAGCATAAGAACTGGAAGAAGCTTTGATGCAGGGAACCCCGCAGGAGAAGGAGATAGAGAGAGATGTACATACAGACAGGAAGGCGAAGGGCTGGGCCACCACCTTCTCGTGGCCCCGACCAACCATTCCAGCTCCATTTCTCCAAAGCAATGAGCCATGCCGTGCCCTCCTCCCCAGAAATGGGTCTGGGTTATCTTTCTCTCCCCCTCCCCCTCTTTCTAAATTATGCTGGTGGAAAGGAGGAAAAAAAAAAAAAAAAACAACACACCACACCAAACTGTTGGGATATTAACCTAGCGAATCCATTAATAAGCTGAACTCTCTGTTGGCTTTGACACAGCACACTAAAGCTTTAAAGAGACAGGGCCCCAGACACTGGAGATAGGGGCAGAGACAACAGCGCTAACAAAGAGCCACTGTTGCCACGGCCGTGGCCATCTCGGGTAGGTCCAGCTGTCTTTGGTGTTCTGTTTTCCAGACACAAAGAGCAGACTGAACCGTTTTGGTCTGAATGGCTTTCATTTGATGGTAGAGAAAATGAGAGGGAAGA
>VZSR01003816.1:4679214-4689826 GCA_013398615.1 Brachypodius melanocephalos
AAAAAAAAAAAAAGCCTTGAAAATCCATGCCAAAAAAAAGAGGTGGGGAGGGTGTTTTTTAATGCAATCAATGGCTCCTTCCTATAACTCTGCCTGTTGTGAGGAAATTTCTTTCCAGTAGCAGCCAGCAGCAGTCCCAAGGCTGTGACATTGCTGTAACGCTTGGAGCTCAGCTCTCTATCTCTGGCAGCAGCCCCGTCTTTTTGTCATTATTGGCTGTGATTGCAGGGGGTGCACGCCAGCTCGCCGAGTGCTGAGATATTGCTGCCTTCCCCTCCCTCTGGACAACCTGCCCTCAGAGAGGAGTTTGGGGAGGGGATGAGGGTGAAACAGGGAGCTGAATTCTCTCTGCCTCCCCTGAGTACGCTCTGATCCAAGCCCACATGGATAGGTAGAGGTCCCCAAGGCCCTTTTCGGAAAGCTCATTAGGAAAGTAGTGACAGATGCATTAGCTATTAAAAAAAGGCGGGGGGAGAAGCTATCATAGAACTTTAAAAAAAAGCAGCAGCAGCCGCCCGACAGTTTTATTGCTGTCAGATCCTTTTTTTTTTGTGGGCACGTTGCAAAGCAGGAGAGGTTTGGGTAAATATCTGACGCACGCACGCACTTCCCATGCTCTGGGCTGTCTGTCAATAATCCAGCCGGGGTATTTCTCACACCCTCAGGAGGCAGCTGCCAGCTCTGCCCATTGCCACTGCAGCTACTCACCCTTCCTCTCCACCCCCAGCACCTCCTGGAGAGGAGATTTTGGAACAGGCATGTCTGGCTGCATGCAAAGCTGCGGGAAGAACCTGCCAGAATGCCACAGGGGGTGAAAAAAAATGGGCGTCAGCTGCTGCCATCTCTGACTCTGAGCTGCAGCCTGGGGAGGACAGGTCTTGGCATGAGATGTTTCCTCCTGATCTAAGCAGAGGCTGCTGAGATGGAGATTGAGTCCTGCATGCCGGGACCTGCTGTCCCTGCAAGCTCCAGCAATGCTCTCCACAAAAGGACAGAACAGGTCACACTGTGCAACTGCACTGGACACTCAGGCCTCTGTCCATGTCCCACACCCTGCAGCACAGCCCAGAGCCCTCAGAGCTCAGGGAACAGGTGTACACACATCAGTGGGAGGAGCTGCTTCCCTGCACCCAGGATGAGTGACACATCTGGCAGCAGCTGGAAGCCACAAAGCCCCACGTAGGGACCAGGCATGAGGAAACGTGGGAAATGCTGGGTACTGGATGAAGATGTTCTGGATGCAGGTCTGGACCGGCGAGCTCGGTGGGCAGAGGGGTGGATGATAGGGAGGATGAGGCAGGATGATGGCATGGGTTTCATCCCTCCCCATCCTATGAACCAAAAAGGCCACCACTGCTCTTACACCTGTGTGAAGAGTAGAGCCCAGGTAGCAACAGAAGAACAACAGATGTTGCACCTGCATGACGGCTCCCGAACGGCACCAGACGAGCTGGAATTCATATCTGAGCCACAATGGCAAAGCTCTTCCCACAGACAGCAGTGGGAAGCAGGGATCAAAACACCACTTCCACAGACAAGCTCCCAACACTGGGTCCTACCTCCACACACTGCATTTTCCACTGACCATCCTCATCGCTACAAGACAGTCAAGCCAAACACGTCCCCTCCAAGACCTCAGCATCCCTCGAAAAGGGGGCACAGCTATTTCAAAAGGAACCAGAGGGGTACTAGAGGCAGCCATCAGTCTGTGCCCCCCAGCCTCACCTCCTGCCACCTCCCAAGCACAGTCAGGAGGCAGAAAAGGCAGAAACCTCACTGGAGGAAAACAGCAGCAGCAGCAATCGTCCCCCTCGGTCAGGTTTTAAATGGCTCTCAGATCCCTTCAAACAAATCTAAATGCACCGATCCTATTGTGTGCATAAATCTTTGCACCGGGGCCTGCACGCCTCCACACTATTGATAAAGAGAAACGAGTCTTAAATATTTAATGAGCGAATAAACCCGTTAAGAGGATATGATTAACTGCACGCCACGGCTCTGCATTTAAGGTGTCCCTGCTGTACCTTTAGAGGGGTTTTATTTTTAAGGGAAATCGGCAGCAGCAGCTGGTGGAAGCGAGCAGCCGGGCTGTGCGGGTGCTGCACGAATGGGAACGCCGGCACAACGCTCCACTCCGGAGGCACAAATATGGCATGGGAGCCCTGGCTGTTCAGGGGGGCTGGGGGGAGGCTGTATTGACCCAGCCCCATGGCAGGGAGGGCAGCAAACAGAGCCGAGGAGGTTTGAAGTTTTAGGTGAGGTGGCTGTCGGTTAGAGGAGCCACGTGAACTCTGCACCTTTCCGTCTCGCCTGGCAGCGAGGGGGCTGCTGGGGGGGATCAGGAGACCTTGGAGCTATTTCCAGCTGAACCACGGAGCTGGAGTGTGACCTTGGGCAAGTCACTTACGGTCACCCTCTGCCTGGAGTCGAGCTCTGTGCAAGACAACTGGAGTCTTGCCTGCTGAGGGTGCAGATCAAGGCAGTGTGGGATGCCAGGATGGTTGAATCTTCCTTTTCTCCACCCCCACCGAGCTGGCAGCAGCCTCAGCACGGGGCTGGAGCACTGAGGGCCAGGGTACAACACACCAGCCAGCCCACAGGATGTTTCTCAGGCACACAGAGAGCAGCTGATGGAAGATTTTATGAAACCGAGTGCTATAAATGTCCCCTTGCTATGTGACTTTTTATGTTTCTAAATTATTTTGATCATTATTTTTACCAGAGTGAGGTGAATAATACACAACAAACCACCGTGAATCATCACTCCAGTTTTTAGATATGTTAAATTTAGCTGTTTTGGTGCCACCTTTTTGTTTATATTCTCCAAGTGTTTCTTGCCAACAAGTTACCGGCAGGGATTTTTGGCCAGGAAGGGGAAGGAAAAAAAAAAAAGTGAGACTGACTGTTAATTTCTGTTAATTTTAAGCATCGACGAAAGATATTGGAAGAAAGTGAATTTTAAATTCTTAATTGCAACAGTTTCCCTTCCCAAACCTCAAGTCTAAAAATTAAGCCTGCCCAATCGGGAAGCCAAAACCCATCATGTGATGTGAGATCCCAATTAAAACAACTCTCATTCTTGAGACCGAGTATTCACAAAAGAGCAAAGACCGCGAATTATTTGCAGAAATTATCTGGAGAACAATTTTGAATAATGAATACGATGGGGGAAATCGCAGTCACTTGGAATACTTAATGCAACTACAAAAAAAAAAAAAAAAATCACCAACAATTTGCGAACAGAAAAGAGGTGAAACGTGTGGAATAGATCATTTAACACAGCCCTGCCACCACCAATGACTGTTCCAAATGACCAGGGCCCCTGCCTGGCTGTAAATGCTGCAGGAATTAGCCAGAGAGACTGATGGACAGATGGAAGTCATGCTTGGAGATACACCTAATCAAAGAGGCTGTGCCACCACAGCCAACACGCCCGTGACCTGGTGAAATCAGGGTGAAATAACTCGGGAAACAGGATGTTCAAAGCAGCCCCGGGCAGGAGGAAGGGATGCTCCGGGTGACGCAGCTGGAGAGGAAGAGGAGGCCTGACACACACGCTGGCCAAATCCCAAGAGGCACAAGCACAGAGGAACACCAAGGACGAGCTTCTGTGTGATTGTGACTGGTGGAAGGGGTGGGAGATGCCCAGGGAAAGGAGAGGTTCCAGGTAGGTCTGGATCAAACACGAGTGGGCGATGCATCGCCAAATGCTGGCTCTGCCATGGGAAATACCATCCCATCAGCCAGGGACTGTGAGTATCCAGGTATCCCCAGGGTCTGAAGCTGAGAGATGGGGGCTCCAGCAGAACCCACTCTGCTTCTGCCACCTCCCTTCACGTGCTGGGCTGAGCCAAACTCTGGCCTCAGGCTGAGAACTGCTCCATGGCCATAATCAGAGCATGCAGGACCAGAGAAGCAGGAATCTGCCAAAAACTGAATGGTCTTTCTCGCCCAGGAACCAAAATCTGCCTCTTTGTTGGATTTACTTTATCACAGCACAAGCTTTGCATTTCACATACCAGCAATGAGCATGGAGGCCAAAACCTCACCACTGCCTGCAGAGTCCAGCTGGGAGGAAGGATCTGAAGGGAAAAAAGCAGGGAGAATTTGGAGGCAGGAAAAGGAGAAAGGGTTGTGGGGGACCTTGGGGGACCACAGCAGGGCATGGAGGAGACAGGGACCTTGTGGGGCCAGGCAAAGTTTGAAAGCATCTCTCAGGTAGGAAGATGCTGAGCCCTTCCCTGCTCCAATACTGAGTGAGGAAGAGCAGCAAAGGTCTGGTAGAGATGGAGCTTTTTCACATCCCAGCCTGGTCAGCTGACATTTATCCGGGTAACAAAAGGATACAGTCCGATCACAAGACAGGCTGACAGTGCATCTTCCCCTTCTGGGGAGGAAAGTCAAGAGCAAAAGTTGTAAAAAGTAGTCCAGTCATCTCTTGTGTCTTCTCTTTCCTGCAATTTGACACGTGCAGGAATACTTCCTCTCCTCCTTTGAAATGAAAGACTAAAGAAAAAAAGACAGAAAATTCTGCATTTTGGGTGCAGGGATTAAAAATAAATCAGATTCTTCCAATGTCTTCAATGTTTCGGATCAAATATTCTCCAAAGCTTCTGTTCTAGCAATCTAAGAATGTAGAGGCTGGATCTCTTAAATTCCCTTGAATTCAGGATGTTTCTATCAATCTGCAACAGTATTTCAACAAGCCTAGCTGAGGATGCTCAAGAAAGCCTGGTAGTTACATGCCTGGACTGAGGCAACCAGAGAACCACTCAGGAACTGAGAGACTCATTATTTGTTATTAACTCACCTGGAATCTCTGATTTCTTACATGTTATTTTGCTACTTGGCTGCAGAGTGAAACAGCTCCGCAAAACACAGAAAAAGGAAAAAGTGAACCACCCACCAGTGGAGGATCATCTTTCCAGTGGGTTCTAGTAGGTCACCAGCAACTGCATCAAAAGAATGTCCTGGGGGCTTCAGTGTTTGTTTCTTGTGCTCCTTTATTTACTGTTGATTCCCTCTGTGGCAGCACTACCAGCCTCTGCAGAGATTGCCCTGTTCCAGCCTCTGCTTTTCCAGGTTCAGACACTGGGTATTTATTGCATTTTCAGAGCATGGGTGTTTGCTTCACGTGTCCCCATAGAGCAGAGTCCCCTTGGAAAACTGTTCCAGGCAGGAAACTGCCGCTACTCCTGGTCAGGGAATCGCATGGGGAAAATCAGTTTCTTTTTCAAAAAATCCTCCAAGTGAGGAGTTTGTTCCGGAGAGATGGAGAATGGAGATTCCCATGGGCTCTGCTCCTGCCTGTCTGATGGATTCCCCCCAGCACCAATTTGGCTGGTACAGTAGTTGCTGTAATGAATTTTTAGGGATAACAATTTGTTGGGATAATGACTTTAGGTGCACAGGGCACTTCCATGCCCCAGCTCTCCCACAGCATCTGCATGTTACCTTGCTAACCTTGCAGAGAGAGAAACTGAGGCGCAGGACTGGCTCTGGAGAAGGACAAGGCTCCAGCAGCACCTCTTGGGTGCTCCATGGATGCTGTGAAATCAGCATCACCCACAACCCGGCTGAACTACCCAAGGTCCCCTCGACAAGAGATCTCCTGTGTCCCCTCTGTCCCCAGCTCAGCTGCCATGAGCTGCTGCTCCTGGTCCCTCTCTTGAGCATCACTTTCTGTCTCTGGCACCCAGCAAGCTCCTCTCCCAACAGCTGAGCTCTGCCCCTGTGATCCTGGGGTGCCACCTTTGCCTGTACTATCCCCAGGAGGGCATCACAGCAGGGCTGGTGCACCTCCACCGTGGCTGGGGACAGCAGGGAGGACAATGACATTTGCTGCAGGAGCCTGACATTGAACCTAGCCAGTCAGAACGGCGGGTGTTTTGCTGGCAAGGGTAGAGGCTCTGCTCTGACACCGTCAGCGAGGGGACAGGAGAGGGAGGGGAAAGGAAAAAAGCCGAAGCAGCAGCCAGACAGCTGCCTCTTCCTCCTCCTCCTTTTGTGCAGAAATGTGGTTTTGTTTGTCAGTCAAACAGATTGTTTTCTCCTTCTTTGCAGGCCAATTGTTTCTGCTCCTGCAAGATAAGGGATTGAAAAGGGCTATATTTTTATGGCACTGAATCTAGGCCCTCTGAATTGGAGGGGAGACATCAAGTGGGAGAAGGATGCTGGTTCAAATCAACACTCCTCTCCCCAGCTCCACTCTCCAATCCCATTTCCACCCCCATTCTCCATTTTTTTCTCCTTCCTTCTCCCGCCTGGAGCTGCCTCTCGGCCCTCTCACTATTTAATCTCCGTCTCTCCAGTGGACTCAGGAGGTTTACACAGCTTCATCCTCTTTGCACCATCTGCTGAAAAGAATCCGCCTTTCCTCTGCTGCTCTGTCCAGCGGCTCCTCCCGCCACCCTCCCCCCAAAAATGGGGAAAGCAGAGCCGGTGCCACTGCATGTGACGTCGAGAAGAACAAAACCCAGGAGCGGGGGTTTCCTTTTCTGCAGAGGATTTGCCCAGAAAGCACCTTGAAGGCTCAGACCCCAGAGCGTGGCAGGAGCAAGATACAGAGATGAGGGAAGAAAATGATCAATAAGAGCAAGCCCAGGCCAGGGTAAGACAGCAGGATCCTCTCCAGGCTTCTGCAGTGGGTTCAAGGAGCCTGTGTCCAGTCTTCCTCTTCTTTCCTGTTGAACTCCCCCAAATCCACAGTCCAGATGGGATGCCGTGACTCACAGAGATGGAAACGCTGGAGCGATGACCTCTGAATGACCGCCAGCATCCCCAAGCCAAAGGACCTGGAGAAGGTCCTTGCTCCAGGGACTGTCAGGGCTGGAGCCATCCTCACCCTCGCTGCATCCCAAGCACGAGTCCTTTGCTCCCAGGCGCTGATCACATCGCATACCGAGGACCTGAGGGAGGATTTGCCTCTCCTCCTTGGGGGATGAGAGCCTGGAAGAGGGCAGAGTGGTTCATATCCAACTCATAAGCCTCTCAGAGCTCAGGCTTGAGGACTGAGATTCACTCAATTAATTTTGCTTTGGCAAAAAGTCCATTTTTATTGCTATTTCATGCCTTCAGTATAGATTTTCCCTGCTCGTCTCAAAGGGATAATAAAACCCGACTCGTTCTTTTTATAAAAGTCTCACACTCCCTCTCTCACCAGGCTCTGTGTTCCCCAGCTAGAGATGTAAATTTAAAGGGGAAATGCTGTCATTTAAAACAAAACAAAACCAAAAAAAGCAACTCAGAAAGCCCAGCTTTGAGCATTTTCCAGCTCTCAAAACTAGGCCGTGCAACCAAAGCAAAAACCAAGCTGCCACCTTCCCGTGGTGAAGCGGCATTCCCGCAGCAATCCCAACCTCCCACAGGGGAATCAGGGGTGACTGCCAGCCCCAGGAAGCCACTCTCCATCTTGCAGGGCTGCTGGTGGCCCTCTGCTTGCTGGGACGTGTAGTTCTTGCCTTGCCAGCTGGGTGCCGGTGGGCGCAGGTGGTGAGCGCTGCTCGGAGCGAGCTCTTTGTGCTTGGATGTGACGCTGGAACGCCAGCACCTGCACCTGCCTCCCACCTCCTCCTCCTCCTCCACACCAGGTGAAAGCTTCGCTGCTGCCGGCCTCAAGCAGCTGGACCAGTCCTCCTGGGGGAAATCCCAAATCCACGCAATCCCAAGCAGGTGGATTTTGAGCGTGTTTTCCAGCAGGCAATGGCACAGGATGGTGGCAGGACAATACACGGGTCTGCCTGCTCCACCCCAGCTGGGATTGCATCCTGCCTGCTCTTCAGAAGGGCTGTAGCTCTGAAGGATCCCTCTGAGAGGTGAAGAAGGGAAAGGGAAACTGCCTTTCCTCTGCCTTGTGCCCTGCTGCCATGACCTTCTTGGGGGGGATAGGATGTGAGCAGCAGAAGCCAAGTGGAAGTCTTGTCATCAGTGGGTGGCAGCAATCGCCTGGGGACAGGGCAGGGTCCCCAGCACCACCAGGATTTAAGAGCAGGTTAGACCCAGGTGCATGCCTGGCATGGCTGATACAGCCCAGAGCTAGCACAGACTCAAGCTGGTGCCTCCTGCCTTGGCTTTGTGTCTAATTTGGTGACGTGCATAAATCCACCATCACTGGGACTCTCCTGCCTGAGCAGGAACCAGGAGCAAATCCAAAACAGAGCAAATCCAAAACAGAGCAAATCCAAAGCAGAGCGAATCCAAAGCAGAGCGAAGCTGCACGAGGCAAGAGAAGACACACAGGTGCCCGCACTGTGCCAACCTGGCACAGGACCAGACCAGGCCAAGAGGTGACAGCCAAACCCTGCACATCCAAATGTTTCTCCTTCTCCCCATCCTGTACCCTTTTCCTGCCAGGAACTCGGGGCCCTGCCTGCATCTGGCAGGGCAGGCAGTGCCCATGGCGAGAGGAAACACGCAGCTCATGCTGCTCCTGCAGGTGTACCTCCAGCAGACAAAAGTTGTAGGGCAGCTAACAAGGACAGGCAGGAGAGGAAAGACAAGGAAATCCCAGGTGATATCACACTGCCTGGCTAACTGATGGTCTAGCACCTCCAGGCTCACCTCTGGTGCCCCCAGTGAGGCTGTGGCACAGCTCCATCAGTTAAACCAAAGCTGTGCCATTTCCTCTGATGGCAGAACAAATGGTCCTTTCCCCTCATAAGCTGCCAAGCCTGAGGGATGCTACAGAAAAGAATTTTACACCTCCCCCGTTTCGGGGGAAAATCAGTTGGAGTCCCTAGATTTTCCTGCAGAGCCCTCACAGGACTCGACCCTCCAGGCTGGAAAATCCTTAGTGCGCTCTGACAACCTCTGCAGCTGAGGCAGAGGCAAGAGATGATTAAGACTGGCTGAAATCTCCCAGGACTCTGACATCTGAGAGGCCCCATGCAAGGCAGAGAACCACCCCGGGCTGCTCCTCACAACCTGCAACTCCCCTCACCTTAGCACGGAGCTGAAGGGAGACCAGGGACCCAGCGGGGCCAGGAACCAGGTCACCGCTGCTGGTTTCCAGGCAGCAAAGGTTTGGAAGAGCAGAGGATCATTTAGCAGAGCGACAGTGAAGGTTCAGAGCAGAGCCTTCAAATTACACGCTACAGAGCACTTTTCCTGCCTAAAAGGTCTCTGAAATGACTGTGGCGGCTCTGAAACGAAGCACTCTGTATGCAATTGTTCCCTGGGGCTTGCAGAGGAGACAGAGCCGGGAGAGGAGAGGTGGGTCTGCGGTCCCTGGCACGGGCAGCTCCTCATCAGACGAGGATACACACTTCTTTTGGGCTCCACAACACAGCACTGCTGCTTCCCTAAATCTCCCTGGCGGTTTCTACCAGTCGTGGGGGGTTTTTTATTTTTTTTTATTTCTCACTTCCTGCCTTGAACTTCACACAGCTCCTGGCCTGGGCTGCAGAGCTGCTGCTCAGAGCGTGGGTGCCCCCAGCCCAGTGCACAGACCCACACTGAACCCCTCACCACCATCACTCTCGCCACGCCTCGAGGGACACCTCAATCCCACGGGCAACGGGGAGGGAAGAGCACTCAGGAGGAACATGTCCTTTTCTCCATCTCACTTGGCTTCTTCCCATCTTTCTCCACTCCATGTCCCTGCAGCTCGAGGTCCATTTTCATCAGGCAGTGACAGCCACCGGGAGAAGCAGTCTCAGCACCGGTGGGCACCATGCACAGCCAACCTGTGCCTCGCCTGCCACGGGTGCCCCCACCCTCTGCCACCAGCACACAGGTGACAGCACCCACATCCGCACAGCCACCACGGCGCTGCTCACCCACCTGGGGCACACACACTGCCATCCTGGGAAAGGCAGCTGTGGGGTAGGAGCGCTCCACAAAACCTGGCACACAGCAGGGAGACATTTCTGCACCATCAAGGAGGCTCTGGTGATGCCCAGGAGCTGGGGCAGCTGGAGCTGAGCTGGGAGAGCACTTGGAAGGTGCTGGCACGACCAGCAATGCCCTCCCTCGGCTGGCACACGGCCCTAGGAGCACTCTCCCATGCAAAACCCCAACTGTTGGGTTTGTTCCTCCACACCATCACTTTGGGAGGTCACCTGAGGGCAGCCAACATGGGCACCGCTGGCAGACAAGGGGAAAGCGGGCAGCGGCCAGTGGCCACAAGAGCTTTGAGTGAGCCAAAATCGGCTCATATCTAAGGGATGGCATCACTCCCCACTCAAAGGCAGCGGGGAACAAACATGCACCCCAGAGAGCATCGCACTCTGATGTCAGTGAGAACCTCCGGCAGGTCTGCAGCGTCAGCCAGGACGCTTCCAGAGCCCTCGGGATGCCGACCCCTGGGGCAGCTCAGCGCCTCCATTGGGATCCCACCGCTGCGCTCAAGGTGCTGCCCCAGCTGCGCATTTCCAGGGAGAGTGGGAATGGGGACACACACACACAACACACACACAGAGGAATTTAAATGGAATTTCACAGCTGCAGCAAAAGGGCACAGGAGGGGCTCAGGGCGATCTCTCCAAGATGCACCGTGTCCCCGCTCGGCATTTCGGCACCACCGGCCGGGAGCACCGCGGCCACCCGCACCCGCGGGACCGGGGGGGCCGGGGAGCCCCTCCGTGACGTCACCGAGCCAGGGACAGGCTCGCGT
>VZSR01003816.1:4694191-4711047 GCA_013398615.1 Brachypodius melanocephalos
CCCCCGTCTCCACCATCCAACAACAACCAAGAAAGGCAAAATCTTTCACAAGCCCGGAAGATGTCACCATAGAAACAGAAATCAGACCCACTCCACGGATCCTGCCGCCTGGGAAGGTGATAAAATGTTTTCTATCGATTGCTGTCGGGAAAGTCACTGCTGATAAGCCATCCGAGGAGAAATGGAGCGGGGACGCGGGGACGTGGGAGCTCTTCAAATGAGGCTCCAGATGGTCCCTCGGCTGCCCCTGAGCAGCGGGCGGGGACCGAGGGGCCGAGGGCTGCCCGGGGGTGGCTGCTCTGCCCCGGGCTGGTGCCACTGTGTGCCCGGAGAGGTGTCAGTGTGCCATGCCCTTGGCTGCTGCCAGCACCGAGTGGAAAGCTCAGTGGCTGCTTCCCCGCTCGCTTCTGCAGCACAGCAGCTGTTCCTGGCTTTAAGCTGAAAGAGAGGAGGTTTAGATGGGATATTAACGAGGAATTCTTCCCTGTGAGGGTGGTGAGGCACTGGCACAGATGCCCAGAGAAGCTGTGGATGCCACATCCCTGGAAGTGTTCAAAGCCAGGCTGGGTGAGGCTGGGAGCAACCTGGGATAGTGGAAGGTGTCCTTGCCCATGCAGAGGGTGGAATGAGATGAGATTTAGGGTCCTTTCTAACCCAAAGCATTCTATGGAAAACACGTCATGTCGGGACAGATGAACCTTCCTCTAACTGGGATGTGGCACCCCCAGCATTTCACCGCCTCTTGCCTCGCCTTGCTGGGTATCACTGTGATAATCCCCTTGGTGCTTTCCAGCATTCTGCCCTCCCAGGATCCAGATTCCCGGTCCCCATTTGCAGGCTGGAGGCTGCTGTGCAGCTGGGAGCATCCCCGTGGCTGCGGCGCCGGCTGGGAGGTGTGGGATCTTCCCAGCGGCTCTTCCCAGGGCTCCACGCAGTGCCGGGGCCTGGCTCGAGCGCCCTTTGAAGAGATGGAAAATCCTATTATCTGCTCATTCTTCTCGCAGTGTGAAGCCTCGGAGCATTCAGCAGCAGTCGAGTGTGGTCTGCTCCTGCAGCCCGGCGCTGCCTCCGCTCCCACCCACGCAGGAAGCTCTGGGTCACCAGGGATGGGCATCACATTCCCATCCCCCGATCCATGCATTTCCCATCCCCTGATCCATGCCAGAGCTCGGGGATACAGCTGTCCCCACAATACCCCGTGCAGCTTCCAGCAGTGGGGCACAGAGGACATGCAGGGAAGCAGTGTGGGGGTCTGTGTGCTGATCCCCCGCTCCGTGGGGAGCCGAGGTTGCTGCTCCAGCCTGCAAATCCTCACGTCATTAAGGCCGGGAAGGTGTAACCCATCTCACATCCTCCATCCCCGAGGCAGCTTTGCTGCCAGTAATTGGCAGCAATAAAAGAGGCGGTTAATCCAGGGCAGCGTGGGATGCAGGCAGAGGGATGTCTGCAGTGAAAGGCACCCTGGCAAGGAGGAGCTGAGGAAGAATACGCTCCTGGGCACAATTTGCAGCCCTGGAGAGCTGGTTGGATGCCACGGGGAGCATTTGCTGGGGATTTTGTTAATGATGTAGGCGCAGCCTTCACAGCTTGGCCTGTGCTAAAGCCCTGGCTCGCGCAAGCTGAGGCTCTTTGGCTTGAACTTAGACCAGCTGCTTTCCACTGGCTGGTGGATTTTTGTGTTGTTACTGGGTGGTTCCATGCGGGAGATGAACAAAGGAGCAGTTAGTGGGTGATTTCACCTTAGGGGTTTGTTGGTTTTTGGGTTTTTTTGGAGGAGAAGGGAAGGGTTAAACCGTGCCTTGTTACTGAGTTATTTTAGGATGGTAGTGCTGAAGGGACTGTGAGAGGATTTGTCTGCACATGGGAAGATGGAATTTAATCAATATTGACAAGAGCCATTCACCAAAACAGGCTCATTCGCTAATGAAAGCCAGACCTGGTGTGTCCCTGGGGAAGGACAGCTTTGGGAAAGAGGGGAAGGAGGCACTGGAAAGACACAGCTTCCACTCCCATGCTCCTGGTTCTTATGAAACCAGGCTGCATTTGGGATTGATTTTCCCAGCACAGAAAGACTTCGGCTTGTTTGCCTTGTAGCTGCAGGACGCCCAGGACCAGCCCCTGTGGCTGCAAAGCAACATTCCCATCCCTGCCCAAGGATCTGGGTCCATGTCACCCCCACAGGCACAGTGTCCCAGAGCCAGGCAGAGGCTGGACTGTGTGTGGTGGCAGCAGAGCCAGTCCCACACAGACAGCTCAGGATGCAACAGGGCAGGATGGGGCAGCAGGGTTTTGCCTTCCAGCTCACATCACAGCCAGGAAGCAAAGTCTCTTTCCATGAGTGGAGGTGATTCCATCCAAGCCACGAAATCTGTTGGGTTTTTTGTCACCTGTTTAACTCAAAACACCCACCAAGGCAGTGGGAGAAGACTGGTTTTGTCAGAGACTTGTGTTTTCCCCTCTCCCCTTGCACTTAAAAGCAGGAAATAGCCAAGACACCTCTGCCACCAGCCCCTCCCAGCAATGTACCGCACGGAGAAGAAACCTAATTTCTGTGGTTGGCAGCTGATATTTCCCGTCACTGCCAGCTCTGTATCCTGGAGCTGGGCTGAGCTCATTATCCCACAGTGGACAAAAAGTCCTGCCATTTCCCCCACCCCGCCTCCACCCGTACATCCCCAGATTCCTGGAAAGCCGTGGAAAACAGTGATCCAGGCGTCATCCCGCTCCATCACAGCATCCGTGTGGAGCAGCCACTGGTCTCTGCTGTGTGGAGGACTCGACTTAATTTGCTGGGCACTTTTTTTTCTCTCTAAAAGGCAGCCGCGTATCCCCCAATCTTCTGGTGCAGCCGCAGGGCTGCTCCCGGAGCGTGGGGGCCGAGCGGGATGCGATTGGAAAAAAAGGAAGATTTTGATCCCCCGCCAAGCCCGCACAATCCCATCCAAGTTCACACTGGCAGATAATGAGCTTTAATGAGCAGGCCACACTAATTGGTAAGTGATCCCAGAACCGTCTGTGGCAGAGGCGAGGGAAGAGCAGTGGCAGCTCAGGGTGAGGAGGGGGCCAGGGCTGAGCAGCTCCTGGTGCTCTGGAGGGCAGGGGCTGCCAGGGATGGGGCTACTGGCAGTGAGGGTCTGCTTGGCCCTGTGGGGGGCTTCCTGCTGGACTGCCAGGGGGGCTGCAAGCAGGGATGTGAGAGGGATTGCAGGATCTGTTCCTGGCTGCCATCTGTGCCCTGGGGTGCGGCAGCAGCAGTGTGGCCAGGAGGTCAAGAGAGGGGATTCTCCCCCTCTGCTCTGCTCAGGTGAGACCCCCACCTGCAGAGCTGCCTCCAGCTCTGGGGCCTCCAGCATCAGAAGGATATGGAGCTGCTGGAGCAAGTGCAGAGGAGGCCAAGGGCTGGAACCTCTCTGCTCTGGAGACAGGATGAGAGAGCTGGGGGTGTTCAGCCTGAAGAAGAGAAGCCTCAAGGGAGACCTCAGAGCCCCTTACAGGCCCTAAAGGGATTCCAGGAGAGCTGGAGAGGGACTGGGGACAAGGACAGAGGGACAGGACAAGAGGGAATGGTTTCCTACTGACAGAGAACGGGTTTAGATGGGACATTAGGAAGAAATTCCTCCCTGTGAGGATGTTGAGGCTCTGCACAGGGTGCCCAGAGAAGCTTTTGCTTTGTTGGGGTGAGGCCAGCTGGCACCTGCAGCCCTTGCACCCAGAGTGGGGCAGGGTGAGTGGACGGTGCTAATCAGAGACATTCCTAAGGCAGCCCTAATCGGAGATCATTGTAAATTCCCCTCTCAAATGGAGTGGAAAAATGCTAACATCACCGGGAAGGACGCTCTGCCGCTGCCATCCCCAGGGAATCAGGCTGTAATGAGGGGAAGGGGAGGGACATGACAGCAGCCCAAATGTTTGGGGTGGTGGGAGCTGCTCAGGACCACCCAGCCCTCCATGGCTGTGCCCTGCCTCAGTTTCCCCACATGGCCAAGGGGCCTGGAGCTCTGCTCCAGCAGTCAGGGGACCCGAGGAGCTGGTTGAAAGCCTCGGTTTTCATTGAACCACTGTAAAGTCAGGAGAAACTGAGGCAGAGGAGAGCTTGCCAAGGACAGCAGGAGGATCCTACCTCCCTTGAGTACCTGAGTGCCACATTCTCTAGGGAAGAGGTGTCTAGGTCATATTGTTTAAATAGTAACACATCCAGGAGAGCAGCTGGAGCAGAAAGCTCCAGGGAGACCTTAGAACACTGGCTGCCCAGAGAAACCTGTGACTGGCCCATCCCTGGAAGTTTCCAAGGCCAGGCTGGACAGGGTTTGGAGCAACCTGGTGTAGTGGAATGAGGGTGGAACTGGGTGGACTTGAAGGTCCCTTCCAACCCAAACCACCCTGTGATTCTGTGTTGGACATTGTGATGTGGCTGATTTGGGCAGTGCCTGGGCAGGGATGAGGACCTTTATCAGCTGTTGGGGAGTGCAGGGCTGGTGGGGCACCAGCTGCACCCCAAGGGGACACACAGGGGATGCATGAGCCCCACCAGCCCCATCAGCAGTTATCATCAGAGCCATCGTTAGGTGGGACCACCCACACCCAGGGATGCTCAGGCACCCCGGGGGCTGAGCAGGAGCCTGGGGATCCTCCAAGGAGCAGAGGAGTGGCCTGTCCCCAACCGCAGTGCTCTGCCAGCTCCCTGCAGCAGCCGTGCTCCCTTCCAACACTAAGTGGCAGCCTCTGCCTGGCTTTGGGGCAGCCCCTGGCAGCGCCTGGGCAGCGCAGTCTGGGCAGCAGCATCCTCAGAGTGGGCTTCAGCATCCTCAGGGAGGGCTTCGGCATCTTCAGAGGGGGCTTCAGCATCCTCGTGGAAGGCTACAGCATCTTCGGAGAGGGGCTACAGCATCCTCTGGCTCCCAGGACTCCCAACCTGGCCAAGATGTGCCTGGTGCCAACCACACTGAGGGTCCTGCCAGGGGACACCCTCACCCCCCCAGCCCTGGGTGCCAGGCTGAGCCCTGCATAGGGTCAGAGAGGGTCAGTGCCGCCTGCAAGGAGGGAGATAAGGCGAGGGGTTGGCAGCTGTTGGTACCATCTGCTGAATTAGAATGACAATCCACTAAACAAACACTGTCTTGGGATAAAACCGTGCTGCTTAAGGCAAGGAGGTATTTCTGCTGCAGGTATTGCTCTGACCTGAGAACCCAGCATGGGGATTTGCAGCGCTATCAAGAAGTACAGGGATAGAAATGAGTCCTGGGAGCTGAATCCTGCTTGTGTGCATGTCGGTGTGCCTGTGATTAGGGAAGCACGGTGGGACTTGTGCTGGATAAAGTGCTGACACTTCGGGGAAAGGCTGCTCTGGGTTTTCTGCAGCGCAGAACGGGAGGAAAGTAAAATAAAAATAGGTCAAATGACCATCATGGGTGTTTTGGTGGAAGGCAGCAGTTCAAACCAGCGTGGGAGATCAAAGAGACAGGCAGCACGACACAGGGCAGCCCCTGCTCCCTCTCAGGCATTGTCCTTGGCATGATGACAAATTTTCACCTTGGGAAGTGCACCCAGTTTGCCAAGATATCCCTGTGCAGGGCAGGAGCCCCCGGTCTCACACTGAGCTGGTCCCACAGCCTGTCCTGCACCACCAAGGCACAAAATGCTGTGTAAGGTCAGGATCTCCCCAGCCCCAACTCACCTCAGCACTGCAGGCAGTACAGTCCTGCATGGACTTTATAAAATAGAATTCTAGACTGGTTTCGGTTGGGAAGGACCTTTAAAAGGTCACGTAGTCCAGCCCCCTGCACTGAGCAGGGACATCTCTAAGTAAATAAGATTGCTCAGAGCCCTGAGCACGAACATTTCCAGGGGCATCCACAGATTCTCTGAGTGACCTATGCCACTGTTCTGCCACCCTCACCGTAACAATATCTCCCTTCTGTTTAATCTACACAGCAGGCTGTAATTTACGTGCACCTCAACAGGGCTACGTCCAACCTGCAAGGCTGCAGGTGATTTTTTTCCCCTCGGGGCTGGGGCCAGGTACAGCTGATGGCCAGCCAAGGACACGGTGGCTCCTGGCAGCACGCAGCTCCCGGAGCTGCGGATCCCGGTGAAAGCCCGTCCCGGCTCGCCGTGTGAGCCTCTCGGTGCTGCTGCTTTGTCACAGCCCAGCTCTCACGTCGGGTTTGTCACAGCTGAGCCGGCTGGCACGCGTTCCACCCCACGTTTATCCCTCCCAGTTTTGGAGCAAGGAGCCGCTTGGAAGCACCGGCCCGATGCGAAGAGCCCCGGGGTGAGCTCGGTCCCTGCCCACCCCGTCCTGCACTGCCCACGCTCAGGAAGGCTCCTTCTCCTGTTAAATAACAAGAAACGTGCTAAAACACCCCAAAATCCTGGAGAAACCCAGCCTCCAGCACGCCTGGGAGGTCTCCAAGGGATGCTCTTCTCCTTGGGATCAAGTGATGGGATGTGCGGGAATGAATCACAGAATCATTAAGGTTGGAAAAGACCTCGGAGATCATCAAGTCCAGCTTTCTGAATAGTGCAAAGCTGTGTTGTGGGGGGTGTTAGACTGGATATTTGAAATTCTTTCTTTCTGGAGAGAGTGGTCAAACCCTGGAACAGGCTTCCTTCCTTTGATGTCCCAAGCCTGTCCAAGAAGCATTTGGAAAATGTCTTTAATAACATGCTTTAGCTTTTGGTCAGCCCTGAAGTCATCAGGCAGTGGGACCAGGGGATCATTGTAGGTCCTTTCCAGCTGAAATAGTTCTATTCTATTCTATATTTTAAAACTCATTTCCACATCCACCTTGAAACCCCTTTGGGATCACAAGCCTCACCCCCATGCCCAGTCTCAGGCTGCTGAGTTATTTCCATGGCCCCCAGATGATTTGTGGCCTTCTGCCACCGCTCAGAGGACAGGGACACCCAGATGAACCCTGCAGCATCTCCCCTCACACCTCCCTGGTGTAAATCAGCACAGCACCAGCAATTCCAGCCAGGCTGATTTATGCCAGCAGACGGATGCTCCGAAGCTCAGCTGTGATTTAGAAATCCCATTAGGACCTGGCCACTTCTGCACGAGAGGTGCAGGAGGTTGGTTTTTCTTCTCCCCCTGGAGGAAGGGATGCAGGGATGAGCAGTGATGGCACTGGCAGCCAGCTGTGCTGTTGTTCTGTGGCTGACTCCAGCAGGATCAGTGCTCTGAAAGCTTCATCCCAGGAAGGTAAAACCTCCTCTGTGATTTACAGCAGGCAGGAGAAGCCAGTCCCATCTGCTACCACAGGCACCTTCTCTCTCTCTCTCTCTCTCTCTCTCTCTCTCTGTTTTTTTTTTTTTTTTTGTTTTTTTTTTGTTTTTTTTTTTTAATGAAAATTAATGTGAAAAACAACAGGGCAGCAGGAAAAGTGACTTGCATGGGCAGGGTTCTTGGGGAGGGAAGAGCTGTGAGAAACAGCAGCTGAATTTACCTCCAAGGGAGCCCTGGAGAAGATGAGCGTTATTTTGTAGAAGGGAGAGTGAGGCAGACAAATCAAAAACATCACCTAGGAAAAAAAAAAAAGAATCTCTCATTACTCTCTCATCCTCCTTTCCTGATCCTTCCTCTGGTCTCTGCACACACTCAGGGCATTTTGCCCTACATGATGTTCTGCAGCTGGTGCTCGGCCACACAAATCACCCCTCAGCCAGGCTAACAAATGGCTAAACAACTGCAAAGGCACTTTGCAGCATCCTTTATTTTTCACCAGCTTTAGCAGCAGACTGGCTTTTACAGCACAGCTCTCCCTTCCATTGCTTTATCCAGCCTCCATAATGTACCACCCCCTCAAGAAAAAAAGAGGAAAGCAGTTTAAAACCAGACCATTGCAGAGAAACAGCTCCCACATGGAAAATGGCTCCTCGAGGGGTGCTGCAGCCTCCCCTGCTGCCATGGAAAGGCCAATTAGAGCTGGGAAAAGCTCTCAGGGGAGTGCTCAGGTAGGAGGTTTGCTGCTCTTTTGGGGTGAGGCTCGGAGCAGCCAATGCTCAGCTGGGTGTGAGGGTCTGCAGGTCCCACCAGCGGGATGGGGTTGCTGAAGACAGGGAAAACCTTTCTGGAGGATGCCTCTCCCATATTTTCTGGGCACCCAAAGGTGGGTTTATGCACTCATGGCACCCTTGCTGCCAGGAGCAGTGCATCTTCCACACCATCCCTTGCTTCTTCGCAGCACTATCACCACAATGCTCCATTCTTATTCCTGGAGTGGGGGGGGACCCACAGACCCCCCCAGTTCTCACCACTATTCACCTTGCAGGGCCCTCCCAGTGCTCTCTTCCTGAGGGATTTTTTAACGGTTTAGTTCCTTTTTGCAGCTTGTTGTAACAAACATCTCGAGACTGTTTTTTAGTGCTTAAATTCATTATGTGTGCTGGTGCTTGTGTTGCAGCCGATGGAGGGGGCTTCGTGGGTTTTCCATCCTCCCTTTTCCCTCCCCTCTGCTGATGGCAGGATCAGACCAAGCCACCAGCTCCTCTCCCCAGTGTCCCCAAGCACTGTAACTGCATTTGGGGGGAGAAACTGTGAACTCTGGGGAGGACACAGGGCATCCTGGGGACATCCCCAGCCCCACAGCAGGGTTTGACCTTCACAGGTGAAATCTTCCCCCTTTTTCCAACTCTCTCATCCTTCCCTTTCTCCTCCAGGAAAACAAAACTTGTCACACAGAGCCTGGCCCAAGGAAATGCCATGCCAGCAGCCACAGCCTTGGAGAGCCAGGGACACGCTGTCCCTCCGAGGGAACTCCCTGAAAAGTCAAGGCTGGGCTGGCACTGTGTCTGGCACGCTCAGAGGAGGCTGGATTTACTTCTGACCACAAAAATCACGTAATGCCACAGCCCTGCCATGTGCCCTTGGTCACATCCCTGGTTCCTGGCGTTCCCCAGCGCTGACGATGCTGTTGGAGACCGTGGGTGAAAATGTGAGCACGATGGAGGGACGGAGCAGGAGGCTGCTGGCCACACACTGTGCTCCTGGCAAGGCTGGGAGCTGCAGACGTGTCACACGGCTTCTCCCTCACGGTCTCCAGGATTAGCTTAATAGCACGGGGAAATAACAGGATGAAAAATTCGCTCCCCTCCAAGCACTAAAAGCCAAGTTTCAAGGTTAATTGTCTGCCCTGTAGGAATAGCTTTTACACACTGCAAGGGGCTTAATTAGTGTCATTTTAGCCAAGCAGAGAGAGCATGCCCTGGACCCATACTGCATGCCCCCAAGCCTATTTTCCACTCCACGAGAGGTGATGGATTGCAGGCAGCTTCCCTGCACCAGAACTCAGCAGGGACAGGTTTGGGGCCGATCATGGAACCCCAAGATGCTCCTTGACAGCTGCTGCAGCCCCAAGTCCCGTCCCTGCACCCACTGCACTCTTAGGTCCTGCACTGAAGTGCTGGAAAGTGGCTGATCCTATCTCTGCCCCCACAGATGCCTCTGTACCCGCTGGCCAGGGGAGCACCCATCCCCACTGAGCACCCACTTGGGAGAGCACACTGCCAGGCCTGGCTTTAAGGAGAGCACAAGGGGATGGAGGGAATTTCTCCCCAGTTAGGGTTGTCCTGTGTGTTCCTACCAGCTTTGGGACACGGCAGCCAAGATTTGTTTTCAGCCCAACACCGACCCCAGAGCGAAGCCAGACGTGGTCCAGCACCAAGGTATGAGGAGAGGCAGCCGAATACCAAGATCAGTGCCAGCAGTGGGGTCTCTGGTGGTACAGGGCCAGCCCTTCTGCAGAGTGACCCAGGACTTTCCCAGCCCAGGGCAGCTGCTTTCCCTTGGAGCATTCTTGGCAGCAGAGAGGGAGCCCCCATGGAGGGTCCCATGCCCTGACTTGAAGCCACCAGCAGCCCCCGAGTGTGGTTTCCCATCACCCAGCATCCATTCTCACCAGGTTCCAGCTCACAGATCCCACAGGGATAGCCATGACCTCCCGTGCAGTCCAGGCCAGGAGGCTGCCCTGGATGCCTGCCCATCGGGGCTTGGAGAGGAGCAGCATGTTGGGATTTTAAGTTTTGCCCGTATTGAGGAATTCACGGCAGCCCCCACACAACCCATCTGCTGGTAAAGCCTCCTCATTCCTGCTCCAGCCACACTTCCAGCTGGGCTTTCCTCCCCCAATCTCACACTCTGCTGTGGCCAGTGGGTGCTGGGGTCACCCCACACTCCCAGCTTCACTCCAGCCTCTCCTCTTCCTTCCCAGACCTTTGGATTCAATTTCTCCCTGTTAGCCAACGTGCAAACACGGTCCCAGGGGCTCTGCACCAGGAGAAAGAAACCATGGCAGAAAATATCCATCCCAAAGGACAGGGCTGGCAGGGAGCCCCTGCACCCCTGCCTGGGCAGTGACCCACATCCCAGCCCTCTCCCTTTTTTATGGGAATCTGCAAAAATACCTCAATTCTTGACAAGTGGGTGACACTGCAGGCAGACACCCTGGCAAAGGGAATGTCTGGAGTTTGGTGCTTCCAGGTGGGTGTGGAAGGGGAGATTCATGAAGCCGGGAAAGGGACAGCATCTTTCTTTAGCACTAAAGGGATTAAACATCTTAAACCTGAAACAAGGTAAACAGTCTGCTTTGGCTTGGGTGGGGAAACCCCAGAACTTCTGCTTCATTTTATACAATCAAAGATAAGTTTGGGCTGAAAAGGTGAAGGAGGAGAAGGAAAAAGTTGGCTCCAGCAGGGTTTTTTTTGTTGTTGAAATGATTTTAACCCAATAACAGCATCTAGCTCCCAGTCTGCCTATGGGAGGATCATGGCAGAAATCCTGGTTACTCAGTTTGGGGGGGATCCAGAGGCCAAGGCACTCACGGCTCACTCTTCCCCTCCTGCTGCTGCAGCTCCAGGCTCACAGTGGTGAGGAGTGATGTATTTTTAATTCGTTTAAGGGAATTAAGCTCATCTGTGTCTCACTACTCACACAGCCTCCACTTTCATTAATTTCTGAGCCGCTTGCCTGGATTCCTCCGGCTCTGGCAGGGGTTTGGCATCACAGGGAGACCAATTTCCTGCAAATTTGACAGATGTGGGTCGCTGGAGAGCAGCAGGAGACCCCATTGGCCCCTTCCCCACAGTGAGTAGTTTGGGTCACCCACCACATCATGACATTCTGCATTGCCCATCATGTGCTGCTGCAGAGCAGCGTGCTGGCAGCTGGGGAGCCTCTGCCCTCCTGAGGTCCCCAACCTTCTTTCCAGGGTCCCCAACCTTCTCCCTGGGATCCCTGACCTTCTTCCCAGGGTCCCTGACCATCTTTCTGTCTTCCTTTTGAAACGCTTCTGTGATGCAGCTCGTAAACAGACGCAAAAGCAGAGGGGAAAGGAGAGATAAGATAAAAATAACAGCAGCAGGAGTGGGTTTGAAGTAAATAACAGGAAAACATCAAAGAGGAGGGGGAGTGATGCTCTGAGGAGGTATTTATAGCCAGCTCTGTGGTTCCTCAGGATAGACCTGTGTGTCCCCATGGAGCCTCTTCCCTGGCCCCCACAAGCACATGTTTGTGTCCCTGCCTTGCAGTCAGCCCTTCCCCAGGAGTCTTCCACATGGATTCAGCCTGAAGGCAGAGCATATCCCAACAGCTTTTAGAGACCACTCAGGGAAAGGCTGATGCTCTGAAAAGGCTCGGAGCTCAAGCCCTCTGTGGCACTGAGCATTGGGATCAGGCACTTGCTGTAGGAGCCGTCACACCTGGCACGAAGCAGCCTCCACTTCCAGGCTTTTTTTCCCTGCCAAGTCCTCAATGAGAGCTTTTTCTCCCCATGGCCCTCCTGGGGGTCACATTTGAGAGCAAGGCTGATTGCGAGGGATGAGAGATGGCCACGAAGGGAGTGAATGCTTGGTGCTGTGACTCAGCCCCCTCCGTGTGATGGATCCATCCCATCCCTCCTCAATGCTGCAGTGAGCATTAGGCATCTGGATGGCTCAGCTAATGGGAACACCCTAATTAGATGTGTCTGGAGCAATCCACCTTATCCCTGGGCTGCTGATATGCAGGGAATTTTTTTGGAGGCTGGTTTAGCCCTTTGCACCTTACGGGCAAAGGCACTGGGGGTGTACAGGGTGGATTGGAGGTGCAGAGAGAACCTGGAGGTGCAGGAAGCATTAGGGAAAGCTGTTCAGCCTCTTTGGATGGACCCAGGGGCAATGAGAGCTGTTCCCACCTCTGTCATGGGACGTGCCTGTGGCCAGGGAATGTGGTAGCAGTGACCTTTTCAGCTGCCTTCTGCTTTGGGAAGCCTCAGCTTCCCTTAAAGCATCTGTCCCCATAAAAAGTGCTTTGGAGGGATTTAGGGCTTTGGGGGAGAGCAGATTGGCAGTAAACCCTACAGCCAGCTGTGCAGAGTCAAGACCTTTTGGAAAAGGGAAATCTGGGTGATTTCCACCCACCTGGAGCCTCAAAATGTCCTCCTCCTTTGCAGCCATCTCCCAGGCTGGGGAAGCAGCCTCTGCTCCGTGGTAGCTCTGCACACCCTCGCTGCTGCTCTCTAATCAGACACGGGGTTTGCAATTAAGCGACACAGAGTAGCCCTGGGGACAGAACCTGCTGTTTGAGCCCGGCTCAGACGAGTTTGGGGAGGGAGGGACCTGATTTCCCACTTAGCAGACAGGTCACGATCAGTGGATTCATTGATCCCAGAAAGCAAAGCCTCCGCTTCATTAGAGACACGCTGGTGATGAAGGCGGCCTCGGGGAGCAGGGGAGCTGTGTGAATCCTTCCCTAAATGTTATCTCCACAAGGCTCAGAGCGCAGATGTCGGGAAGCTCCCCTGACAGGATGGCTTCCTCCGGAGGGATCCTGCTCCATCCCATGTGCGGCTCTGAGGGGCTCCCTGGGAATGCTGAGGCTGGAAAAACGCACCTTTATGCCCCTGTGTCTGCCTCTTCCCTGTGTGCTTCTCCCCACTAAAGCGTGACAAGGGCACGATGCCCTGGCTCAAAGCAGTGCAAGCTGTGGCTGTGCCAGGGCAGAGCACCCGGGCGGGACCTAGCTTCCACATAAGGTTCACTTGGAGTCAGTGTGGAATTCCCACAATCTGGGGGGTTTGTGAGGGATGTTGACCCAGAATCATGGGCACAACAAGGCCTTGGAGAGCAGGTTCAGGTGCAGGCAGCAGGGACAGGGCAGAGAACAGGCAGCGCCATTGACTGGGCACAATGAAGCTGGGCAAGACCCTTGTGCAAAGTCCTGCTCTCTCTGCTCCTGAACCACGATGGTGTGTATACAAAAAGTTCTCACTGTAACAGCCAGATCCTGCTCTGTCCTCTCCTGCATTCCTGATTTTCTCTCCCCAGGTCAGCTTTCCCAGAGGGAGGTTTCCACACGGGCTCCTGCCAACAGTTCCTGGCAATAACTTCTCAGTGCCCTTCAATGCAGCTGCTCGAGGCAGCAGATGGGGATGGGGGTTGAAGCTGAGCCAGACTGGCTGCTTTGCAAGGATAGCTAGCTCAGGATAAGCTGGGATCATGCAAGTAGCTCCATCTACTCCTGAGGTTCCCATTCCCTCCTGTAAATTCCTATTGAGATACTGGTTTTATTGGGAGCAGTTTCACTGAGGTGAAAGTAGCCCACAAGCTGGAGCAGGGCCCTGCACCATCCCCTTCCCTGAAATCACGATTCTGCATGGTAACAACACCCACAGGCAAAAAGCAAGGGAAGGACTGTGAGCCTTCCACGTGGAAATTTGGAAGGTTTTCCTGCTTCTCTGCATGAGGGGAACCACGCAGGGGATGTGGCTTTTAAGAAGGTTCCTGCTCCAGGGAATCACGCTGTGCTGCTGGTTTGGGGCAGGGATGTGTCATCCTGCTCCTGCAGGTGTTAGGACTTCTTTTTGCCAATCCTTCCAAGAAAGCATCTCCCATGGGCAAACCTGGCTGGCAGGACTCCCTGACGCCAACACAGGCATCCTCAGCTTTCACCAGTGACGAGCCTCCCACGCCGTGACACGTCCCCTTCGCAGGGGCAGATCTGGAGCTCCCAAGCATTTGGCTCCAGTTTCTGGCTCATGCTGATACATGGACGAGCTGGAAGCAAGTTGAAAGCATCCTCTACCCAGCTTGGCTTCCAGTTTGGGAGCATCTCAGGCGTTTGGAAAAATTTAGGTACGTGGAGGTGGTGTTGGTTGTTCTCTGTATCCCTGGGTATTTAAGGGAACTCCGGGAACAGTGGGGCATGGAAAGGAGGAAAGGAGCAGCTGTCTCTCTGGATTTACAGGGATCAGCAGCTGAGCAAGTCCTCAGCACAACCAGGGTGTAACTGGGAGCAGAGTCTGCCTCACATACCATATGCTCCCAATCCTCTCCGCTCAATCAAGCCTAATAAAATTGATAGGGGAGCATTGAAAATCTCGTGATTAATTCTTTATGATCTGTAATAGGGGAGCTGTGTGCCAATTACTCAAGTAAATCATTCATCAGAAAATAAATAGAACTAACCTCCAGCACAAACACTAGAGGATTTCGACCAGGATTGCAGGTCTGGATTGCAGCATCACACTGCTGGTGACAGCACATTGTCTGATGGAGGACACAGGAGTAGCTTCAATTTTGCTGCTTCTCCCCAAGGTTTTGACTCTGTGCTCCAGCATTATATGTTGTTTTTCACCACACATTTCAATGCTCTGTCCTTGATCTCTATGACCCATCAGCACATGCCCTTGCAGGTTTGTAAAGGCCAAACCCATAGGGATCAGCTTTATTTCAGGGCAGGTTTGAACATGGGGACCATGAGACAGGCACATGGACAAAAAGGAATGGGAATAAGACTTGTCTTTTATTTTCCCAGCAAGGAAAGCAATCGTTTGGCCTGGAAACTTTTTCCTGGTTTTGTAAGGAGAGCTGTCCCTCTGTGCTGGTTATTGGACTGCAGTTTCCCAATCAATGTCCCATCTCTAAGGGAAAACCATCCAACAGCACTCCCTGCTCTAGATTTCCACATGTGGGGAATTTCCTGGGTCGTGTTTGAAATTTGAAGTGCTCCTGAACGAACTGCATCTTGCCAAGCCACGGTGACCTGCTAACACACATTCAGCATCCTTTGCCATGATGCAACTCCATATTCAATGGGGGCCTCTTGGGACTGTGGTGGGGTTTCAAAGGGCACTGAGGGAGTTCATGCTGAGAAAGGACTTGGGAAAGCTGAGGGCAATGTCTTCCTCCTGGGCTCCGTGCTCAGAAAGGGAGAGCTGGATTAAAGGCACGCCATGGGGAGAAGGGGAGGGATGGGCACATAAAATCCAGCCTTTGCAGAAAGCCCTCTTTGTCTCCTTCACAGCTGCAGGGATGTGTCCAAGGTGGGATGAAGGCCAGCACGGAGGGGCCCCACTGCCACAAACGTCTTCTTTCCCTCTTACATGGAAAAACTTCCATGGACAGGGAATTTGGCAGTGAAAACGGCAAGGAGGCTCAAGCGTGATTCACTGCCCTAAACACAACTGAGCTGGTGGCAGGACACTCGATTCTGCAGCACGTCCCTTCACTGGGGTGACAGGACAGACATTTCCATGACAGCCCAGCTCTGCTGACCTTGAATGAGGAGCCAGCGAGACAGTTCATCCCTCACCATCCATCCCTCAGCCAGACCCATTCCTCCTCCCACTGTGCCACAACATTCTTGTTCTTTCCCAGCTGGCATCATCAGGACACCCTCCCCTCAGAGCCAGGAGGACACTTTGGAGGTTTCTCCCTGCTAATTCCTCCTGGAGAGGGATGTTAGCATCTCACACACCCCAGCCACCATGGCATCCCCGTGGCCCTTCCTGCTGCTCTCAGGACCCAGCTGGTGGGACTCAGAGCAAACATCCTCCCACCTGCTCCCGTGGCCCAGCCCGGGAGCTGGCAGAGGCGATAATTACACACTTGGCGCAGCAAAATTATCCAGCGCGGGGGAGAAGAGGCTGGAAGCAGCTGGAGATCATCCATGGGGAATGCTGCTCCCACCCACAGCGCCTCGGTGTGCCTCACCCCAAACCTGCCCGGTTCATACCCTGAATGTGCTCCTTGGGCCCTGGGTGAGCACCCTGAGTGCTGGAGCTGATGGTGCAGGTGGGGAGGTGGGGATGTGCTGGTGCACAGAGGGGTTTGGAGCAGCAGAACTAAGGAAGGCTGGCTTCCCACGGAGCCAAACTGGGATCCCTGGGGTTTGCTGAAGTGTATCCTCCAAAGATGCAATTTTCCTGGGGAGAGCTTCAAGTGAGCCATCACTCATGCACACTTTCAGTGCCTGCCAGGACACGAGTACTCAGATATCCTGTCCCTTCCCTGCTCCCATGAGATCTCTGGGAGGGACACTTGCAGCTCATTCACACCAAATTCCTTTTTGAAGAAAATTTATTTCCTTGCAAAGCAGGACCTGCAAAAGCACAGACCCCTCAGGGGTCTACAGGGATGACAATACCCTATTTTCCAGACAGGTCCAGGACTGCAGCCCAAGAGGTGCACCAACCAGAAACATCCTGGAGAGAACTGAAGAAGAAAAATAACATGAGTAGTAATAACAACAGCAATAAAAAAATATACTGCACTGGCTGAAGGGAGAAGGTGGCAATGCATTGTCCTTAAAATACATTTAGTATCGGTGGCTTTACGTTTTGTCCTTGAATGAGTAATATTGGTCAAGTGACATTTAATTTCCTCTGCCAGGGAGCCACTGCAGTTGTTTCCCAGCTCCTGGCCCTGGTGTGAGCACTGAACCGTGGCAGGGCAGGGGATGGGCAGGAATGACAGAATCATGGAATCATAGAATGGTTTCAGTTGGAAGGGACCTTAAAGATCATCTCATTCCACCCCCAGCCACGGGCTAGGAAACTTTGCACTCGGCCAGTTTGCTCCAAGAGTTTGCTCGGCCAGTC
>VZSR01003816.1:4711147-4731733 GCA_013398615.1 Brachypodius melanocephalos
GCGAGGGCAGCCGGCCATGGCGGGGCGGCCCGGGCCGGGCGCGGGGCGGCGGGAGGCGGCGGCGGGCGGAGCCCGGCGCTTCCCGCGGGAGTGCTGCGAGGGGCTGGGCGGCCTGGACTACGGCCAGGTACCGGCGGGCCGGGCGCGGGAGGGAGGGCGGCCCCGGGGAGGGCCCGGCCTGTGGCAGCGGGGGGAGCCCGGGGATGGATCCCCCGAGCCCCGCCCGGTGCCGTTGCGGGGCTCGGCAGATCCGCTGGGAATCGCCCCCGCGTTGTGCCCGCAGGTGCAGCCAGGCCTCGGGATGCTCGGGTTCCCCATGTGCACCCAGCGCCCTCCCCAGCCCGGTTCCACCGCAGTCGGGACGGCTCGGTCTGAGCAGGAGGCCCTGCAGCCCTGCAGTTCTTGTTGAAGTGCCCGTGCAGCTCTCATTCAGATAGCATTTATCTCAGGTGCCGATACAGCTGTCACCCAAGTGCCCATGCAGCTCTCATCTAGGGGCCTGTATTGCTCTCCCCCGAGTGCCTCTAGGGCTGTGTGCCCTTTTTTATCTCCCTCAGATGCCCGTGCAGCCTTCACCTGGGTGCCCGTACGGCTCTCACCCAGCTGCACACGCTGTTCCACCTTCCCTGACTGACTCTGGGGCTGTGATCAAGCGGGCACCGCTTACCACGGTCATTGATCCCCCACCGTGGAGGAGGGGGCAAAGTTGAATGTTCTGTGCCTGTTACGTGGCTGTCCCAGCAGCTCGCAGAGACAGCTCATCCCATTAGGGCTCCCCTTTTATCCCGAAAAGCACACGCGAGGCACAGGCCAATCTGCCTCCCGCTGGCAGCCGCGAATTTGGTTGTTGAGCAGGAGAAAAGAAGGTGAGTGCAATGTTAACGATGGTGCCTGCCAGGAGTTAGTAGGTCAAGAAGCTTTTGTTCAGCCCGTGCTAGCACTGTGCTCAGCACCGTACAAAATGAGAGGAAAGAAGCTGTCCTGGTCCCACGGCATTGCAATTGAAGCGGGATTAGACAGTTCGGCCCCGGTGCCAGGAGCTGTTTGGGTTGTGGCTGGACAGTTTGGAGGGATGAGATTTAGTGGGGAAGGGCTGCTCGGGGGTGAAGGGAGGGGAGGAGAGGCTGTGGAGGGTGGGAATAGGGGGAGATGGGTCTGGGTCAGGCCCTGGGGGCTGTTCCGTTGTTCCCTGCCAGCACCTGTGCCCCCAGGACTCAAACGAGGGAATCTGGAGGATCTGGGGCAGTGGTGGTTTTAGGGCGGCTGTGGACCCCCGTGAGGATCCCCCCTGTTCCCACGGCTGGACGGTCTTTGCTCCTGCACTTTGCACCTTGGGCAGTCATAGCTGGGCAGGAGGCACTTGGAGCCAGTGGATGTGCCCTGGGCAAGCATGGGAGCTGTTCCAACAGCCTTTTCTCTGGGCTAGGAGAGAGGCTGGGTTTACAGCCCCTTTCCACGGATGATACTGTGCCTCTGGTTCTTTCCAAGAGCCTGTGAGGAGCCGGTGGCAATTTCTCTCCCAGACAGGCAAGGTGAAGCCGATACCTTTTTGAGCTGTGTCTGTGCCCTGGCATCTAAAGGACTCACAAACACAGCTGTGTTGGGGAAGCAAAAACCTCCCGTGTCTCGATGTTGTCTTGGTTTTGTTTCAAGTGAGGGCTGGGCTTGGGATGGCTATTTTGTTTTTTGTTTTCAAAGGTTTTGACCGAGAAAAAAAAAAAAAAAAGAGACACTGGCTTTTTTTCATCCAAATACCAGCACAGGGAGAGGGAGCAAGGAGGGAGAAGCAACATGGCTTACTGCACGTAAAAATGCTGACAATGTCAGGGAGCTGTCTTGGGAAAAATCTCTCTTTCTTAAAAGGAGAACAGCAAGTTTTAAAGGGTTTTTGTTGTCATTAAGACAGGAAATACTTTTGCATCTCATTACAGTGCAAATGCATTCCCCCTTGCTGTGGAGGGGGTTTGCATCACTCTGACTTTATGGGAGACAAGTTTGAAGCTGGCACAGTGCATTGCTAGGGGGTTCCATGCAGACCAGCATCCCTGGGACAGTCCTGTGTCCCGAGGGACACTGAGTTGCTGTGGAATGGTGCTCCCTCTCCTAAAACACTCAGGAGCTGGCAGCTCTGAGGACTGGTGCTCATCCTCAGAGTAGCAGTGTCACCTCCGTGCCTGTGTCCTTCTGGGGCTCCCAGAGAGCCCAGTGCCCCTGAGGTTTGGGGGTCAGCTTGGGGAAATCCCCATCCTTCTTCTGGGCTTTGCACCCTGACATAGCACTTTGCAAGCTGTAACAACACGTTGCTTAGGGCTGCTAAAAGTTCATCTACCCTTGGGGCAGCTGATGGGTTTGGTTTGAGGTGAAGTGTCCCTGTGTGATCCTGCACTCCAGTAACCATCCCTTCTGCCACAGGTGGATGTGGCAGCCATGGTGCAGCTCTTTGGCTACGTGGATGTGACCGACACTGGCTTCATTGTGGCTGTCCTCTCAATCGCCTTCAACCCTCTCTTCTGGAATGTGGTAAGAACTGTCCTTGTGCCAGCTGCTCCTTTACTCTCAGCCTTCCTTTCCCAGCTTCCTTTGGGAGGAAAAACCTCTTTTTGAGACGTCTTCTGGGCTGGGTGGGGGGAATTGTGCTTGATTTGACTTTAGGAGTGGGTGAGCAGGGAGCTGTGCTGCAGCTCCTGGGGCTGGGAGTGACTGTGAGGGCTGTCACAGAGGAGGTGAAGGTGAGAGCCAGCACAGGATACTGAAGAAATTGGGAGCTGAGCTTGGGAAGGGGAGCACAGCAGTCAAATCCATCCTTCAGGCACTGGTCATTGCTGGGACTGAGCATATATGGCATTAATCCCCATCAAGGTGGCTGCACTGGATACGTTGCCTGCTGCTTCCCCTTGAAACACGGTGGCAGCTGTTTGTGTGGATGGCAGGAAGCAAAAACAGTCAGCCAAAAGTTGGCCTGAAAATATTCCTCCTCCACCACGCTGCAAAGCCTGGCAGAGAGCTGCAGGGTTGGCAGCAAGTCAGCCCTAGGAGGAGCAGGATACCTGTGCATGGTTGATGTTTGCTGTGGGTGTGGGTGCCACAATGCTTTGGGAGCCAAGGCTGGAGAAGCCTCCACTGCCTGTTATTGCTGTGGTTTGCTGCCTCCTTGCAAAGCCAGCAGGAGTCATTGCTAGCCTCGTTTTGGAGCATTCCAGAGCCACTGTGCCAAGCAGGAAGCTCAGACTGGCTGCAGGACGAGGTGACTCCCACCCTGCAGCACCCTCAGCAGCACAGCTGAGCCGTGGGGTGAAACATCCCTGCGAGCACTCCTGGGAATGGGATGTCATCTCAGCCATGCTTCTCAAATCCGCCTTCCAAACCTCACTGCAGGGATTCTCTCCCTGGAGAATTCTCCTTAAAAAGGCCTTATTTTTCCAGAGGGGAAGGACTCTGCTCTCTCTCTGAGTGCGGGGGCTCTTGAGATTGTCTCACGCTGGGCTTTGGAAAAGGGAGGCTCTACTGGCTGTGAGTCACTTTGGAAACCTCTGTTGGAGCTCTTTGTTGCAGCCTCCCTAATTTTTCATGCAACTCGTTATTAAAAAGTCTCACGGTGTCTGAAATGCGAGCTGGAATATGCCACATTATTTCTACTGCGGAGTCATCATTTAGCATAAAGAATCAATGAACAAGAAGATTCAGGATGTGGTCTCTGGGGGGAGAGGCTGGCTCCAGCGAGAAACTGCATGAAAGGCAAAGAGAAAAATACTTTATTAGCATCTGCTGCTGTGCCTGCAACTCGTGGGACGCCTGCAGCTTGGGAAATAGCGTTGCTTTTTGGATCAGGGATTTGGCTGCTGTCAAAGGACAGGGAAAGCCGATGTAAGAGCAAGAAGTTTGTTGCTCTGCGCTGCTGTTGTCCCCTCGCAGGGACTGGAGAGCGGCGCCGTTGGCAGCAGGTGGCACTCCAAGCCAGACGTGCAGGGCTGCGCCTGGGAGCCGGAGGTTTGAGTGAGCAGCTTGAGCTGGGTGTTGGGGAAAGCTCCGAGCGTGGCATTCCGTGTTTCCCCGGCTGGCACGGGTGGATCTTGCAGTCCATGTGCCTCCATCCTTGCTCTGCCCAAGCCCCCGAGCATCTCCCTGGTGTTTTCAGTCCCAGTGTGTGGCTTGCACCAGGCAATGCTGGAAGGCTCTTGCAAGGAGTCCATGGGTCCTGCAGCCCTAAACCAAGCCCCCACTGTCGGGTACATTTCAGCAAGAGTGGCCCTGGCTATCCTTGGCTTTTCCCTGATTTGCTTCCTTTACCTGCTCCCCATCCTTTTATCTATTGTCCCTTCCCTGCACCCAGCCAGCAGCTTTTCTTTCTTTCCCTACATCCCTGCCCAGACTCTCTCTGTCCTTGGCTGTTTGAGTTCCTTCCCAGCAGCTGAGATTGCTTCTGCATCTGAATAACTCTGGGTTTCCAAGAGCTTCAGTGCAAAGACTGGAATTCCACACAGTGCCAAGCACTCTTTTCTCTCTCTGCTCAATAACTAATGTGGGACGCTGCTCAAAATCCCTCCTGTGCATGAAATTCCTGATTTGGATAGAAATTGGGAGGGGATGCATTGATTTAGTTCAGTGTCTTAATTCCCTGTTTCTGTTGAACTCCAGCCAGGTCTGCCTCTTCCAAAGTTTGGTGCTGGGTTGTCCTTGCTGTGCAGTGCCTCTGAATAAATATGTGATGGGGAAACCCCGGCTTCATGCAGTGCTTGGGTCATAGAAAAACACATCCCAAGGCCTTGATCATAGCAAGGTGACCTGGTGAGCACCAGGCATGTTTCTCTGGGACAAAACCTGCAGAGTTTGGGGGCGAAGCACGAACTCTGGAGGATGTGGAGCAGTGTGGCCTCCAGAGAAAAACATGATGCTTCCCAGGTTGGTGGATGTACTTTAGGTAAGAGCAATTTTGAGGACCAGAGCCTAAATGGGGCAATTTGCAGACTCCAGCTGGGCTGTGCTCATGCTCTCTCCTGTTCTCTACAGGATAGAAAAGCTCTTCCAGAAAGCCTCAGGACTCGTAATTCCTCCCTGCAGGCATGTGGCAGGAGGGTACCGGCAATGTCTCCCCAGGGCCACCTGCTGCATTTCCTCACCAAACCCTGGGCTTGCATCCTCTCTTCTGCTTCCACCCTCTTCGTGCCAGTAAAAATCCTGCCTATCCCTGGAGAGGTTGTATTGTCCATGGCACAGCCTGAATGTGTTCCTGCACTGTTCTCTAGTTTTTCCCATATTTTTTCATCTCTCGTGCTGTCTCTGCTTTCCCACCCACCGTGTCTGTTATGAGAGGAGCTGCTGAGAGCTGTGGTCCCACAGGAGGCAGGGTGAAGGCGAGGTCTCAAAAAGAAGCAGTGGAGCCATTTTGGGAATGAAATCACCTGAAACTCCCCAAGGATGTTCAGTGCAGCCAGGAGACCTGAGCCACCGTGGGGCTGTAGAGGGGCACTCCAGCAAGGAGCAGCCACTGGATCTCTGGAGCTGTGCCATAAAACGTTAATGAGGCCAGAGCAGCAGGAACTTCAATAAATCCCATCTGTGTTTGGAAAGCTACAGAACGATGGGAGAAACTTCTCATCCCTTGGCAACTAAGGAAGGCATTAAATAAAAACTCCTCAGGGACAAACATTTTCAAGCCAAGAGAGGCAGATAACCTGCATGCAGGAGGCTCTAAAGAGCTGGCTGAGCCTTGGCACACGAAGATTTTCTAGAAAGCTGGAAGGTTTCTGCCACTCACAGTAGCAACCAGGCATAGCCGTGAGGCCGGCAGTCTGACGTCCATCACCACGCAAGTGAGTTTTAAGTGGGAAGTGCATCCATCAGCAATCTTTTCTTGATTTGAGCCTCTTAAAAATTTAGGTCTGGCGTCATGGACCGATTTAGAAGTGGCTCATCTTTAGCTGGCGCCCCAGAGCTCACTCCTCCCATCACCTCCGGTCACCCCCTCGAGACACCCATGTGTCTCACAGGAATCTGCAGGGTGAAACCTCAAATGTCACAGCTAGGAACAGGCTTGGCGTAATTTAGCGTGATTTTAAGGAAAATAGACCCCATCAGATGGTGGTTTTATTCTTCAAGGTTGCAGCTTTTCCTGTTCAGGGTAACATGATCTCTGTTCTAGACTTCTGTCACGCGTTTAAGCTGCATGAGGTTTTGATTAAAGAAGCAGTTGCAGAGGGACCTGGGCTGACAACGCCTGGGTCCTGATAGATGTGTATCTCTTGGTTCATTTATTTTTAATTTCCCATCTTTTTTTTTCCTTCTTTGGAGACTGGAGGAATCTGCCTAGTGGGTAAGAAGTGCTTGGACTGGAAGGGAGGGGGGAGATTGCAGGCACTGGCAGTCTGATTTCACCTACCTCTGACCGCTTCTTGCTAAACTTGGAGGAAGGTGCCAGGCCTAAAACATCCCCACGCTGTTGGGAAGTAGATGGAAGCTCAGGAGTTATCGGGATTCAGACCTCAGTGAGCCAAAGTCTGGGAAACCTTTTGGGAACAGGAGAAGAAAGCCTGATGCTGGGAGATTTCAGCAGCTCTTGCTGCCTGTCTTAGAGAAGGAAAGGATTGAGCTGTGGCTTGATGGTGGTGTGTCAGCACCTCGCTGGGGAAAGGAAATTGCAGGGTATAAAATAACTGTGTGAGGGCTGGGATGGCAGCAGAGCCTTGCAGGGAGTGCACCTCAGTTACCTGAAGTTTAAAGGATTGGGAGATGAATGAGTTGGGGTGATTCAATATTTTTTTTCCTGGCCTTCAAATTCTGTCAACCTCTGAGACTCTTGTGGGCTCCCCCACAAATCTCTGCCTTCCTACAGCGACAGGGGAGAGCAGAAAACAGCCCTCAACCAGCTTCTGGAAAGTGCTTTTAGACCCCATCATAGAAGCCATGGCACAGTGGTGATGATTATCTGCTTATAACAGATGCTAGATCAATAGCGGGGCTTCAAGCTACGCTGCAAGGCAATTGACTGCAGAAAGTGTTTCTTTATTGGGGTAAAGCTGGGCTTGCAACGAGGCTCAGATCCGCTCTTACATCTCCGGTCTTAAAATGTCACCACCAGCTCTGATGCCTTTCATCCTTTGTGCAGGGAGAGAACGCACATTATTCATAATTGGACTCTCTACCAGGCAGCAATAGCCATTTTCATTTCCTACAATAGCTGAGAAAGAGTGAGGATTTGCCTCTTTTTTTTTTTAACCCCATCTCCCAAATAGCATTTAGTGGCAATTTTATTCCAAGTGACTCGGTAACGCTTTCACTCCGGCAGCGAGGGCTTCGCGGCGCTGCTGTAACGCGTGGAAGCGGATGGCATCGATTCTCCAGCTCTCGTAACAGAGCCAGTCCTGCCTGGGTGTGTAACACCAGGCCTGTTTGTCTCCTAAATTTAGCTTTTTCAGCGTGTCAGCACCGCTGTGAGCCACATAACAAACACCAAAACTGGGTCGCACCCTCCGGCGTGCCGGCTGGAGTGGCACAATTAGGAGCGCTGTCACCTCGAGGGACAGCCACGTCCTTCGTCCCAGCACTGCTTCCCACAGCCTCCCAGCTGGAGGTGGTGGTGTTTGCATCCAAATCCTCTTGAAGAAGCTGTGCAATATATTTTTATGATGTCCCTGCGGGCTGAGCTGCCTGTGGTAGGGGTATTGCGGAGCCCAGCCTGGCCAGGCAGCTGTGGGCTGATGCTTTGTCTGTGTGTCGAGCTGGGCACGGTCTCAGGGCTCTGGGTGAGGTGGTGACAGTCACTCCAGCAGCTGCCCATCCACCGTGCACGGGTACCTGCCAAGGCAGGCTGTGCTTGGGAAGCTGAGCCATTTCTGTGCCTGTTCCTTGAGTGAATTTAGGATCCAGCTGGTGTGCAACGTGCCTGCTCAGCATTTCTCAAAACCAAGGTCAGAATCTGCCTCTCACCTCCACAGCTGACCCGATAAGCAACCTCCTTTTTTTAGCATCTGCAGAGTGCTTCTCTGAAAACCCAGGGTCTTTGTTGTATATACTGGACTTCTCTTGTTTAGTTATTTAAAAATAAACTGCAGGCTGCTGGCAGCCCTGCTGGAGTAAGTCAGCATACACACAAAAGATGAAAAAAAAAAAATTATGCCAAGAGTCTTGTTTCCTTATGGATCAGAGGATTATCTGTAGACCCTGGAAGCTGGAAGAGGCCCTTTCTTCTCCGTCCCACTCCATCTCTCACCTGCCATCCTGCTGCTAAGCCTTCTCACGTGGTGATGAGGTGCTGCACATGAAATGGCAAGTCTGTGACCACCTGTGCCTCACGGGACAAGGGAAAAGGTGCAGCTGGAAGCAAAGAAGAAAATGTTCTTATCTACCCAGACTGGGAGGTGTGGAAGAGGCAGCTCCTCCTGCGTGGCCCTGGGCTTTGGCAGTGTTTGTGTATAGCCTGGGGACCGGGAGCTGCTGGAGCCCTGCGGGGAGGAACCCACTGCCACCCCTGGAATGTCAGCGATCCAGGGGCTGGGCAGGGCCCTGCCACAATCACAGACGTGAGCCGGGTGTATTCCAGCTCTGCCGTGGCACAGACTGTTTAGCAGAAGCCTGCCCAGTTCCCAGAAGGATGTGATCTCCCAAAATAGGCTGTTTTGATGAAGAAATGCAGACACGCAGGGTGCTTTGGGGAGGTTATTTCCGTGCGCCCCACTGCTGCCTTCCACCACGATACACTTGCATCTTCTGCATGTCTGGAGGCTCATGGTGGGCAGGAAGGCCTTGGGGTTTCATGGTCGTGGTGCTTACTCTGGCTTGTGGCAGCCTGGTGGCACCCCAAAGAAAATGCCACCTCATTTTCACTATTTTTCCCCAAACCCAGGGGAAAGCAGTTGATTTTTGGAAGCTGATGCTGATTTCGTTGATGGAGGACATGAGCTGTGGACACAAGAGTGTGCCTGGGCTGGTTGGTATGTAGCAGAGGGATGGGAGCAGCAGTGCACTGACTGTACAGAACAAGGGGTTTTGATTTTGGAGGGTGACCCCAACCCAGGGGAAGGGCTGTGGAGCCACTGTCTGAATTTTCCTTTTCCCTACCAAGCCATCTGAACTTCTGTGCTTGCTTCCATGCAGGAATGAGGGGCAACTTTCTTAGGAAGTAAAAAATTCGGTTTCCAGAAAAGCTGGAAGCCTCAGGCTTTTACACCTGCACATGGCTTCATCAATCTGCCCTGCTCATCAATGGATGTTGAGGTCAAAGAGAGGGAGACTGGTGGGAACTCTTGATTTTCCCCTGTGTCACTGGAACCATGAACCTCTGTGGTGAAGTACAAACTCACCTGGCTTGGGAAATATCTAACCTGTTTTTTGCTTTGTGAAACCTTTTTTTGTTCCTTCTTTTTACTCCCCCAGACCAGGGATGATGCAGCTGTGGGCTCATTCTACAGGCCTCCATATGCAAGCTCTGCTTTGTCTGGTTGAAGGGCTTTCACTTGCTATCTGTGTAGGTACATTTTTGGTGTGATCCTTTTTTATACTTTGGGGAAGAAAAAGGCTATGAACAGCTCACAGCCCTGAAGAGGGTGAAATGGAGATGGGTTTTAGCAATTTTCTGTGCTTTTGGCTGTTGCGGGGAAGCCTGACCGTCAGGGCTCCCAGAACACCTTCGTCACCTCCTTTGTGTGGTGGGAGGTTTGCTCATTATCTGGTTTCTGCTTCTCTTATAAAAGAAGCTGTAATTGTAGCAGCTCCTTGCCATAAAAGCACAAAGACATTTTCTGTGAAGGAAAGTGTACATGCAGCTTTTATGATCCTTTACAGTACTTCTTCTGCCCACTTTTCTTGCCTCCTGCCCTTTGTCCAACATCATCTCTGTGCCTGCCTGCTGCTCAGCATGACCACCTCTGGCTTGAACATCTTTTTTGCACCTTTTAGACAGAAAAAGTTGGTCATCCTCCTTGTCAGTCATGTTGAGTGAAGAGAAGACAGACCATAAATCCCACCATATAGTCAGGTGTTCCAATTCCTGCCTCTTCCCTCTTCAGAGCTGTCAGCCCAATAGGAGATGCTCAATCTGCGTCATCCCAGGTAGAGTTTTGGACTGGGGAAGAGAACCTTGTCCATCTGTCTGTGGCTGAAGTGTCCATCTGTAACAGGAAGTAATATCAAATCTGATCACTTTGAGGCATGCATGCCTGTTCCTATAAAAAACAGAATGACCTCAGACGAGATACTGTATTTTTAACTATGAAGCATTCCTACTTAGTGCCCTTTCCTGTTTATTTTTACCAGGACATTGTTGTAATGACTGCAGACTTACTCATTTCATTCCCGAGGCTGGAGAGCAGCATCGAATTCGTTTCATTTCGAGATTTTGTCGTACAATCATTTTCCAGGGACTGATGTGCTCGGAAGCCAAAGCGAGTGCATTGCCCAACAGAGGAACATTACTTTTCTTCCTGAATCCATTAAGCTTTGGTCACTGGTGCGGATGTGAGTAGATCCATATCTGGAAGGACTTTCTCAGCCTCTCTCCTCCACTTCTCTGCAGGCCTCTAGTAGAAATTTGTGGAGCAAAAGGCTGTGAGAATCTTTGAGCACTGGACGCAGGGCTGGTATCTGTATCCCAGCATTGGGCTTTGAGGCTGCAGGACAGGGAAGGAGCTGCCCTGGGATACAGACTGCAGGATCTGAGGATCACTGAGTGTTCACTCGGCTTTTGGGTTACTTTTCTAGCACTGAGCAGATGAACAAATACTGTGGGGCACGTGGTTCCACCATCCCCACCCAGAGGAACCCCAGTGCTGACACCAGCAAGGCCGAGGGGTCCCGTGGTTGTGTTTAACCCTTCAGGTTGTTATTGTTGTGCCTGTGTGTTGAACATCTCATGCCCGGGCAGAGGGGAACAGAGCCCGCCTTACATAAAGATCACATTGTCCCTCTCTATTGTTGCTGCCACTACGGCAGCATCGCAAACATGCGTGTCCTCGGTGGGAAATGTTCCCAGGAGAGGCTTAACACGGAGCCTGGAACATGATCTGTCCAGCTAGGAGGGGACAGGAGGCCCTTCCAGACGAAATCAGTGCTTTGATGAGCGTGGCCAGTGCAACCAGTACCTGTATTCCAGCAACCTCTCACTCCTCTGTGAAAGAGTATTGGATTTCTCTTGCATTTTGTGCTCTCTGAGGTGGATTTATTTTTTTCTCCCCCCTTCTCTGTCCCCCTCCCATCACAGCTCCTGGGGGAACGGTGAGCGGGTACACGCTGTCCAGAGGATGGGTCTGTTGGGACTCCTTATTAGCAGACTTATTCCAGAGAATTAAACCCTAATTTCACAAAAGGGCAGCAAGAGAGCGGCTGCAGCTCTGGGGGAAGCTGAGTTGGCTTTGCGTGTTGTTTGCAAATAGCACAAGAAGTCCTGGTCTGAGCCTGCTGCTCCTGGTCACTGAGGTATTGTGACCAAAAGAGTAATCGTTGTGTTTCTTTTCTATTTAAAACAAAAATTACAAAGTTGTGTACAAGGCAACCAGCCATGGCTCCTCTACCACGCTGTCACTTGTGCCTCCGCTTGTTTCTGGTTTTGGGCAGGGCTTTAAAATATTCCTATCCCTCTTCCACTTCATCTTTTTCCCACCTTGCTGCAAAGTGTTCCTCTGCGGTGCCTGTCATTGTTTCTCCCTGAATTAATTGTTGTGTGTAATTGTGACCTGCCGCAGGACGCTGCCTTGCTCTATTAGAGAGAGGTGCTAATGAAGAACATTGGGTACCATGTGACAGGAGAGTAAGGCTCAGCTCTCCAGGACATGTACTTGCTGTACTGTTACTGCCAGCCTGGGCAGAAATGGTGTTTTTGTCTCTCATCACTCACTGGCTAATGATTGTAATTTTTACTTGCTGAGAAACTCTGGATATTATGGACTTCATTAACAGATATATGAGATGCTACCAGACCTGTGTTAGGGGGAGAGAGGAAGAAAACAACCCCTGCGTGGAGGCAATTTTGTTATTTATCTGTAGCAGTAGAAAGAATGCAGAATTAGTGTGGGATTCGGCGGTGTGGCTAATGAGCTGGGCTGAGCTGGAATCCAAGCAAACCTATTAACGAGACCAAACTGCAAACATGATGCCCAGGCCTGAAAACCTTCACTCAAACACAGGATCCAGGCAGGGCTGGGATGGCTCAGCTGCTTTATCTTCCTCCGTGTGGGGCCAGGTGCTTGCGTGCTGCTGTGTTTTTGTCTGGAGAGGCTGCTGCTTGCTGTCACCCACAGCCTTTCTCCATTGCCTTCTCTCCTGCCAGCTCCTTCTTACTCATACATTGGGTGAATTGGAGCCTCTGATTTAATCTTGAAGACAACAGAGCCAGAGTATTTTCGCTCCCATGGGCCACAGCTCCTTGAGTAATTGCCTGAATTGAAATATTGCAGCATCCAGCCCCGGTTTTCAGTTGCAGGCAGTGTGACATCTGCAGGTTGGGCTGGCTGGGGACACTGGCTGCTCACAGTGGTACCTGAACCTGTATTTGCAATTAAATACAGGTCATACAGGAGAGAAAGAAACACCTGATTTAGCTGACATCTCCAATATAGCTTTACACATTCTCTTTGCAATGAATCAGAGGCTGCAAGTAATGTCAGTTGTTAGGTGACCTCAATCTCCTTTTACCTGGAGCCCGTGAAGGCTTGTTTCAGTTCAGGAGCAGGATTTTTCTTACATAGCATCCGCTGGCTGAAGATTGACCGTTTTCAGTCCACCTAGAATAACTGTTTTTTAATCAGGCTGACCTTATTTGCAACGGCGATAGCAATTGGAACTAGAGGTTTGCAGCAGCCTTGGAAAGCTTTGAAGAGCAGAATAGATGCTTTGTGACGCAGATAAAGCTTTATCCCCACATTTAAAACCAAACCCAAGGTGCTGAAGCAAATTCAGAGGGACTTGACCTCAGCACTGTGATCCATTAGGATCCAGAGCCTCACTTGGAAATAACACATCCGAACAGAGGCGCGAAAGTAAAAGGGGAGTTTAAAAAAAAAAAAAAAAAAAGAGATGTTTGTCTTGTAACATTTGTACTGAGTGCTTGCTGACAGTGTGGTGCAGCAAAGAGCTTGTCTTCCTAAATCCGTGCCAGTTCAAACATCGTCAGTGCTATTGTTGGATCGCTTTGTTTGAAAATGGGTCTGTTGGGTAGACAGTCTGGTTCGGTGAAAGCAGCTGTTTAGAACACTTCAGGCACTTCCTCAGCTTTGCTTTATTTAGGGCTGCATGAGTACCAGCAACAGGGAAAAAAGCCACGCAAATATAGGATGTGAGGTGGGCAGAATGTTCTCAGTCACTCAAGAGACTGGCACACACCTTTGCTTCTGGTTTGTTTATGAAAGTGCCTGCTATGGGCTGCCTGTTTCCAATCTGTTTGCCCCAAGGAAAACACTCTGAGCTTCAGAGGAACGTGTGAAAATACAAGGCTTGTGGTTTTCTGGATGAGAACTGTGTGCAGTGGGAAGCTGAGTGCGGGCCAAGTCATCTGGGCATGAAAGATGAAAAGAAATCTGGCAAAATACTTCATCGTCCGGCTCACGAGATGCTCATCTGGCAGCACTTACCTTCCCTCTGAGCACCAGCAGAGCCCCACATATTTGTGTAAGGGCAGCTTCTGCCTTTCCCTAATCTCAGGAGATTATTTTATTTGGTTGCATTCGTGATTTAGAAGGGCTGGGTGTGTCTCAACTGCTCCTCATTCCACCATGCAGCCCCTGTCCCTCCCACTGTTGGGCCATCTCTTCCACATCCCAGGCTGGGGCTGGAAAGGTCCTTCCCCATTCCATGCTGAGCTCTGGAGAAATCATTATTTCACAAATAGTTTTTCCGTGGGATTTTCTGGCTGGGAAAGTCGTGTTGGGCTGTGCAGCCTAATTCCCTGTGGTGGGAGCACATCATCCTTCCCCTTCACTCTCAGGGATAAGGGCTCCCCATGCCCACTCTCAGAATTAATTATCACAGCTCGTTCTGGGTTATTGAAATCACCTGTCTTCAGCTTCCAGCTCTTTGGACATAAATCATGAGCTCTTTGATTTGGGGAGAAACTGTTCTGATTTTGTGTTGGAAATTGCTAGCAAATACAGCCCATATTCTGTGTCATTTTTGTTTTTATTGAAGAGGAGACGATGTGGCTCATGGAACATTGATGGACCTGGGCTGCCTTGGCATACGCTAAACAAGGGCTTGTTTTCATTGCAGCCAGCTAATGAGATCCTACTTTGACGAATCACATAAACACTATTAGAGAAATGAAATTTTTTATCTCACTCTTTATCATGAGTGGATCCAAGGTAAAGGCTCATATGGAGGTAATCTGGAGGGATAACTCTGAGGTAAAGCGTACCTAGTCTTTATGAAACCCTTATCTGTTTACCTGCAGGCTTGTTTTACCTTCAAGGCTGTTAGCTGAGGTGACCTGTGCCATTTCAGTCCAATTACTTTCACTAGGCATGGGTGCAGGGAGGGTTGTTTCTTAGGCTAAACGTGGTGGAGGGTTGCTTCAATATCCTTCCACTTCTAAAGAAGTGGAATCGCTTTACTCTTCTCCCTGTGTCAAAGTGTTCAGACTGGACCCTGTTGACCTCCTCACTGGCAGCATTCACGAGGAAAGAGTCACTAGAAGAGGCACTTCAGCTTATGTTTCGTCCTCTTAACTTGCTGGTTTGGGTGATGGGCACTGTAGGCAGTGAGGGTTTGCTGTGCTGTCTCATCTCACTGCAGCTTTTTGGGTTTGGAGAGCAGCCCATCCTGCTCTCTGCCTCTAGGTAGTTCTCTTCTTCAGGAATTGGATGTTCTCCTTTGTTTGAGGCCCTTTGTGTGTTCCAAAGCCCATGTTCCACTGTGAGAGCCTGCAAACATGTGGTTTTTTCCCTCTGTGCAGCTCTTTGTCACCTGGGGTGTGCAGCCCCAGTGTTCCAGCTGGCTGTTCCTCACCTCAGTGTCCTTGCACAGCCAGGCCACACATCGCCTTGTCTCTCCAAAACACCACCCCTGGTTTTTTTTGGCTGGAATAAACAACAAATCCTCCATCCGGAGCCAGTGAAAGGCAATGGAAAAATCTTCCTTGCGTCAAATCGACACCTCCCTTTCCAAACTGAAAGCCCTTGGCAGACATGGAGGAGCTGAGCCGTGCTGCTCAGCTGTGGCTTGCTGACAAATGTTACTGCCATAACACCACGGAGGGAATGGGAAAGGGGAAAAACTTAACCGGAATGCTTGCTGGGGAGATATGGATGAGCCAGCCTGTCCCCATCTCTTGGGACACTTGCCAGCCCTCAAACCAGGGTGCTTGGAGCCTCCAGGCTCTGCTGGAGTCCCTGCCATGCTCTGGCTCCACGTGCGTGGGCACAGACTATCACCTGTTGTCCCCAGTGCCTGTTGCTTGCCGTCAAACCATCTCTGGGTGCTTCTTTTCTTGGGGTATTACCATGAAAAAGCCTTTGCAAGCCCATGGACACAGCCCTCAGTCTGGTTTGCCTCACAGCTCACATGAAACCATTAAGATGGTGCTTGTCTCTGCTCATATCAGTTCAGCGTTTTAATTGCATGAACTGGAAGCTGCTGCTCCAGTACTTGGTGGGGGAACTTCGCAAGGCTTTAATCATTTGCTAAAAAGCTTTCAGGCTGCATTACCATCTCGTGGCTCTCTGTAATGGGGAGCCTGTGAGTTGAGAAACCTTCAGAGAAGTAACTCAGTCTTGGCATCAGGTAGTCCAAAGCTGCCACACAGTTTTTCCTAGTGCAGGCAGGAAGCAGCTAAGCAAAGTGGAGCCCACGGGGATGCTGGCAGGAGCTTGGCAGCTGTGACCAGCTCCTGCAAGGCACTGTGCTGGCAGGAGGGGCTCAGAGCCTAATGGTGGTCTCCTGGTTGTCCCAAGTGCCAGCTTCTCCTCCTGGGCAGTGTCCAGTGGGATGGCTGAGCCTCCAGCTCTGCAGTGTCAGCTTTCCGTGGTTTAGTGCTTGCAGAGGTGAGGGGTGGTGCTGCCACCCCACCAAAGGGACAGCAGGTGATGATGGCACAAGGGATAAAGGCTGCTGGATGATCTGCTGGCACCAGTGGAGGAGAGCAGCTGAGAATTGGAGGTTCATAGCACAGAAAAGGTGATGGGTGAGAAATGCCTGAGGGACTGACCTGTTAAAGGCTGGAGGAGGGAAGACACCTGATATCTGTCCCTTGTTGGGAATCACCGACCAGCGATGGGCGCACAGGAGCCCCCACAGCCCAGCTCACTCTGCCTGTGTGCCAGCCCTGCCCACAGGGTGGCTCTGGAGCCCTCGGGGCTTTAGGATCCCTTCCCAGGGCCGTGTGCCCACCCAGGTGCTCACACCAGCACACAGGGAAGGAGTTCTTGTGCTTTGTATCGGCGGCACCGCTGCGCCGGGAACGTGACTGCAGGGAGGTGACGGCTAATTGCTGCAGCGAGTCAAGGACTGTTTAAGCAGCTAATTAATTCCTCCTAATCAGCCCTTGATCTGTTGAAAACTGCATGGCATTATCTCCTCTGCTGCAACACCTTGATAATTCCTGTCTGAATGGCCTTCACGGAGAACATATTTAAATAAACTCAATAGAGATTTCAGACAGATAGCAACTATAATTACCAGCTTGTACAAATTAAAACCGTGGTTTGTTCTGTTCTTTTTCTCCTGCCTTCGCTGCCCAGAGCTCCTGCTAATCATGTTCCTGCTGCCAGTGGCACGCAGGTCCCCGGGGCATTTTCTGCACATGCCTTTGGAAAGCCTGTGCCTGGTGCTGGGGTGGGCTGATGTGGCAGCACATGGGCACATGCCAGCCTCGAGTGGTGTCATTCCTGTGCCAGGGGCTCCGTGCTGTCCTGGTGAGCTGAAGGAACAGCCCCCACACATCCCATAGGGCAGCCGTGCATCATCCTCCCCAGGACCAGCCCTGCAGTTTCCCCTGCTGTCTCTTCTAAGCTTTGCAGCGTCCTGGAAACACAGAATTTTTCTCACCTAGGAGGGACACACTCAGCCAAAGTGATGCAGACTTTCAGCATGGCCGCAGTGTTCACCTGGTGCTGTTGGTGCTTCCCTTTGGCACTGGACTGTCTGCCCTGAGTGCTGCTGGCTGCAGCAGGGCTGGAGTTAGCAGGGATAAGGTCAGGCCGTACTCATTTCCTCCACAGCCACTTGGGACAGCCAGAGAGGCTGGCTCCTCTGGTATTTGGCAAAGGTCAGCCAGCCCCAGTGCTTGCATTTCCATTCCAGCCAGCTCTGCTTCCCTGCCTGCTCCTGGGAGCACCACAACCAAGATGGGTCTGTCTTTTTCTCACCTGTCTTGAGATAAATGTAATGGCTGTGAGCAGGGTCGTTTTCCAGCATCCAAGCAGTGACAGAGAGCAGAGAATGTCCTTAGGCTTTAATGAGGGTTTACAGGGAATCAGAGAGGGGAAAAATGGATTTTTCGTTAACAGGAAGAGGTCGATGCCTCTGGTCTCTGTGGGTGAAATAAGGGTAATATCAGGTTTCGTGCTCTTTCAGCAGGTCAGGAGCCAGCTGGGGCATGTCTTTCCCTGTGGGAGATGCTCCCATGGAACCACCTAAGCCCAGAGTCAGGGATTCTCCTGCCCTAGCACCCCACAGGAGAACTTAGCCCATGGCTGGCCTAGGAGAGGTCAGACTGAAGGAGAAATTTATTCTGTTGGAAGAAATTCCTTACTATAAAGATGGTGAGGCCCTGGAACAGGTTGCCCAGGGAAGCTGTGGCTGCCCCATCTCTTGAAGTGTCCAAGGCCAGTTTGGAGCCACCTGGGATAGTGGAAGGTGTCCCTGGCCATCTCCCTGGGTGTATAATGGGATTTTGCAGGATGTAGACAAAGCCCCTCTACCCTGCTCCCTAGAGAGCTGGGAAGCAGACATTCACCCCAATCCTCCTGTGCCTCAGTTTCCCTTGATTTGAAAGGAGCTGCTAATCCATCCCAGCCTCCCAGGAGTGCCCCAAAGCTAAATTCACCAGTCCCTGCACGTTTTTCTTTGGGTACCATGGTGATGGGGCAATGTGAGGACATAAAATGACTGATTTGCATCGAGATGCAAGGTGTCCCTTTGTCCTGAGCCTTTGGGCTATCTGGTTTCGTAGCCCATCTCTGGGGTGAGCCAGATACAGCAATGGAGTCACATGAAACAGCACAAAGGCTCTAATTCAGAGCTGGGACTGAGCAATTAAAATGTAGCCTGTTCAGAAGGCAGCTTCCCTGGATGGCAGACAGAAAGAATCAATTTCCTTCAAACAAATACTAAATATTAATGAGGGGCCATGGTCTGCCATGCACACAGGGCTGAAAAGAGCATTTCCCGTTGATCGCTGCGGAGGCAGGTTCGTGAGATGAAATTGCTTTTTGAGTGGTTATTTGTGGCCTTTCTCGAGGTGGCTCGTGGTTTGCCTACCCAAAAAAAAAGAAAAGGAAAGGCAGAGCATTTCCATTTTCCATCGGGGCAGGCACTGGGGATGTGTGCCGGTGCTTTCATTTTTTTTGTTTACGCACTTGCCCGAGTGGTTGGGGAAATGTCTTGGATCGGTTACGTAGAAATCAGCCCCAAATTTACGTCTAGAAGGAAGCAATTCCCTGGGAACATCAGGCAGCTGAGCCTGCCCCTGGAATGGCCTGCCAAAGGCAGAACATGGGACCCAAGAGCATCCCCAACTTTGCAGCCACATCCGCTCGTTGATTTATTTCAATAATGAGCATTGGGGGAAACATTAAAAAAATTACTTGCAGCCCTCACCAAGTATCCTAAAGTGAAAGCAGAGTGCTGGGAGCTTTGGAAAAGGAATTTTTTCTGTTGCTTTGACCCTTGGGTAAGACAGGAAACTTTGTATTAAATCCATTTCCAAACTTGGAGTTGGAGGAAAAATAAAAATGTTGCTCTCTCTCCCTTTCCACAGCCCTGACATGGGGCTTGCCCATGGTCATCACAGTGCCCACCTTAGCTAGGAGGGTAAACAGCACACAAGGAATGGGTGCAGCCTCCTGAGAAGCTGCTGGTCCCAGCCCTGCTCTGTCCCACACATGGCTGTGGAGGATGCTGGAAGCGTTTTGCATCCGTCACACCATAAATAATAACGCGTCGGCTCGTGATTTTATAAAGCCATTAAGGCAGCTGCGTAGCTGTGGGTCGATCGAGTGCTAATATTAGCTCGAAATGACTAAAATTAGAAAATTAGAACCAAGCCAGAACTAATTAGTTGTTCAAGGAATAGAACCAGAACCGGAACTAATTAATTGTTACTGAAATATCGCCGCAGGGCCCGCTGGGTGCCGCCGCTTCCAGCCCTGTGTTGGATTCCAGCTTTGCTTGGGATGGCTCCTGTGTGGGCTTGAAAAGGAGCCTGGGGTCCCATCTGAAGGCTGTGACAGCTAAATAAGAGTTGGCCTCTCAGTCCCAGCTGTGTGATGCAGCATGAGCTGGGCTGTGCTGGGAGTGATCCCATCGCAGCCGTGGCAGATGGTGCCTGAAGGGTTCAGAAACGCTGCCCCTCATCCGGCACAGCTGCCCAGATGTGCCTTTCTAAAGGTGAGGGTAATTACAGTGACCGCCTCCGTGGCTCCCAGCAGCACACCAGCTCTTCCCTCTGATCCCAAAGGCTCTGCCTTCTTTTCCTTCAGCTCTGCTGCTGCTGGGATGCTCTTCAAAGCTCCCTGAGCAAGCCAGGAGCTGCCATCCGTGCAAACGCTGCCAGAATAATTTCCAGGGAATTAGGAAGCTGGTACAGATAACTGGCACGTGGCTGCATTTTCCCATCTATGACTCAAGTCACCTGTATGGTCACTTTTTACTTTCCAAAGGTGGTAATGCACCTTATATTTCTTTTTCCACTCTCTCAGCGCTCAAACAGCGGCTCCAATTTTAGCAGCAGCGTGACGCACGGTGTTTTAAATTCAATTTAGAATACAAACTATTTATACCAGCCAGAAAAAAGGCAGTGAAGCAGCTCTCTCTGTCATGAGTGGATTTGTAATTTCAGAGCAATCATTGCATAACTAATTGAATCAGCTCTCAGCATGTGAAATCAGTGCCCCTGCTTATCAGAGGTTTTCATCGTTCCCCCCTCCTGGAGCCAGCAGTCCCCCTCCACCCAGCAGCGCTTTGTGCTTCTACATCAGCCTGGGAAGAAAGCAAGACCTGCAAAGCTGCCTTTTTCTGCTCAAATTGAGCCAATAAATTACCAAATACATTCAGAGCAGATGAAGAGCTGGGTTGCAGGTGCCCCCGAAAGCTGCCCAGGCTCCGTGCGAGGGAGTGAAGTGCATTTGAAGCTAATCAAGTGCCAGCCATGTCTGAGAAGCAAATTGGTGCCGAGATGTTCTGCTGACTCCCACTTCCTGCTTCATTGCCCAGGTGTGCTCTCTCTCCCTGGCTGGAATTTCAGGTCTGATGTCTGATCCAAACCTCCAGCTTGGTGCCTGAAAGTGGAGCCTAAGAGGGGCGATAAATATAGCGACAGCTTTCCGAGGGATGCAGGAAAGGTAGAGAGTCAAGTAGCTGATTTTTATCAGCTGGATGTGCTGGATTTGGTGACTGGGGTGGACCTAGTCCTGCAGATTTTGGGAGCAGATCCAACCACCTGCATGCAGT
>VZSR01003816.1:4731833-4760961 GCA_013398615.1 Brachypodius melanocephalos
GCAAGGGCATAAGCAATGCAAGCAGGATCTGGTGTTGGCAGGAGAAGGAGCTCTCATCCCCAGGCTTGGTTCAGCCTGGGGCCTCCTCTTGTTTCTTGCACAAAGCCACACAGACAAAGTGTCCTGAACATGTGAGGCCAAGGCTGTGGGATTTGCTCCTGGGGCAGCGTGTTCCAGGCACCCACTTTGTTTTCCCTTGTCTCTCCAGGTAGCCAGATGGGAGCACAAAACACGAGCACTCAGCCAAGTCTTCGGCTCTCCCCATGCTGCCTGTTACTGCCTGGGCGCTGCCATCCTGGTGCTGAACTGTGTGAGGAGCCACTGGTAAGGAGCTCATCCTGCTGCCATATATCCATGGAAAGAAATGCCCCTCTAGAGTGGGGGGAAAAAGGGACATTTGCTCAGCAGTGTTAAATCCCAAGCCCAGCGTATTGCTTTTCCACGGTTGGATAACTTCAGCCAGCAGCAGATTTATTCCAGGATTTGTAACAAGGATGAGGGATGCAGCGGCACAGCCAAAGCCATGAGTTTCACCGGTCATTAAGTGTCACAGGTTACCTTGCTCTGCTCCCTGGGGATGTGTCCTCTCTCCTGTGAGCAGCCCAGGTGGCAGGGCTGTTTACACAGGGTGGATCATATGTACCAGCAGAATTTTTTAATTTTCTTGCGAAAATCATAAACAAAACTAAAGCTGCTTTTAAGAAGCCGCAGTTTCCTGTGCAGATGAGCAGGATTACCTGTGCACTTAACAAACAGTCTCTTGAAACTCTTATCTGTTATCTCTAAACACTACCTGTGCTGGCTAATTGTATTGTATGGCTGATACACCATACTCCATGGGAATACGTCCTTTAATGTTCCCAGTGCAGCAAAGAGGTTTTACTGCAGAAGATTTCCTCAATGCCAGCAATTTATCTGTGATCTGGTAGGCTTTATCTCCACTGCTGTTAGGAGAGACAGACACACTAAATTCCCAGATTCAATTATACCAGGGTCAGAGCTAATGGGTTGTTTAGTACTCTGGGTAATTTCCCAGGCGGAGAGTTCTCAGGTTGGAATTTGCACATGTATTTAAGAGCTCTGCTTTCCTGGAAATGACACCAGGACCTGCCCTTGCCCTTCTGTGTTTGTCCCAGCTACTGCTGGTGGCAAAAACTGAAAGAAGGCTTGCAGTGAACAAAGCTATAGTCAAATGCAGAGAGCGTGTGTGTGTGCTGCTGCTGTCTTAGTGACACAGCAGGCTTGGATTTTGCTGGGGAATGTCTCGACAGTCTCTTGCACAAATTACATAGTCACTTGTTGTCTGGGAAGCAATGCAAAGCCTTGTCCTTGCCTTTAATTAAAAACTCAGCTGGTGGAGGCACAATCTTCATTTCCAGTGGTCCTGCTGGCTCCTGGGTCAGCGAGGCTCATGGGTCACAGCAAGGCACTGAGAGGGAACTGCTGAGAGAGCCAAAATGGCCTCGTGTGTCCTGGCACTGCGTCACACTTTGCCCCTGCAGAGCCTTCAGAGCCCTACCAGAGCTGGCTCTGCTCCTGAGTCTGTGGGGACTGTGGGGCTCACTGAGTTTGGCTCTGCCTGTGTAGCCCAGCAGCTGGTCCTTGGAGGAAAGAGTGAGGTCAATCCAGGGGCTGGAAAAGCCCCATCTGGACCTTGGGTTTGAAGGAGAGGCTCTAGAAAATGGAGCGGCTCAGCCCCAGCAGAACACAGATGAGACACCAGCCCAACCCAGTAGGCCAAAGCCTTTCAAATTATTGCAATGGAAAGTTTATTTGCCCAGATATTTCCATGTGGTTGGGTTATTCCCTCCCCTTTGTGCTGAAACTGGCCTCAGTGATGGCTAGCAAGCTTTGGAAGTTCTTCTGGCAAGGCAAGCCCATAACTGTGGGAGGGATTGGGTGGTTCCAGAGTGATCATCAGAGCAGCAACTACTGGAGATATCCCAAAACACACCTGGGAGCCTCTCTGCCTCCATTCCCAGTGAGAGCTCCAGATCTGCCCAAGGCTTATTGCTCCAGCCTGAAGAGCATTTGCTGCTTGGCAAAGGATTCATCCTACCCCTTACCCTTGGATGATGATACCAGCCAGGTCCAACCTGGGATTCCACTGGCCAAAGGGTCTTCATATGACAGAGTCACTGTCATCTCAGTGACCAGAGACATGTCTAACCTGCTCTTGCTGTTTTGCTTTTCCCTTTATGTTATTCTCTGAGTCACTTTTACTGGAGCAGTTTTTCTGCTCCTCAGCCCCTTGTAGACAGTCCCTTGGTGCAGGCTGTGCCTCACACGGTGGCCAGGGTTGCTTGTGCAGAGCGTGAGGGCTGCTGATAGTGAGCAAAAAGGCAGCCTCAGGGGTCCCTCCACCTCCAGTGCTGTAATCCAGCCTTTAAAACTCCTCTTTTCCTGCTCTGGGGACTTGTTACGTGGGTGGAGGCTGCCAGGGAGCGATGAGGAGCCCAGGGGATGTTTCTTTTGGTTTTAAAAGCCTGCTTCCTTTTGGCAGCTGAATTTTTGAATGGCTCCGAGCTGGGGGCGGAGGAGGGGAGGGCAGAGCAGACAGAATTTTGGGAGTGGGTTGGCATTTTGGCTGTCAGCAGCTGGGAGCCGGGATGTGTGGCTGCTTCACCACCTGCCCCACGTGGGGTCTGCGCAGGGGTCCTTCCTCAGCCCTGCACCCTGATGCTCTCGTGCCAGCTTGGCTCCAAAAGAATACTTTGTGTGTAAGAAGAGGGATGTCTTTGTGCTCAATTAAGCAATTAGATGCTTCCCAGCTCTCAGCTTCATTATCAGCCTTGGCTTGCAATCCAGGCTGACCTGTGACTAGGGGGGACCTGCTTAGTCAAGTGCACAAGACAAGCATCCTTAATTGCTTTGGTGCAATGATTATTTTCATTACAACAGTTTCTTCCTGCAAGAAGCAAGGAACTTCCATCACTGAGGCTCTTATCTGTGAAAACAATTCCTAAACTTTTGAACTATCTGCATTGCGTGCAGTTTGTGACTGTTATCTGTGTGACATGGGACGTGACAACCTTCACTGTCCTCCAGACTCACATCCGGTATCGCTCTCTCCTCCCTCACCACGCTCTTGGTATCTTTCCCTGCATCAGTTTATTCACAATTAGCCACTGGCACTGCCTCCAAACCCTCCTGCACTGCCTTTGGCACACCCTGGCATGCTCCCCACCCTTGGGCAGGTGCACAGGGAGGTTCTGAGCCTCCCTCCTGATAGGTCTCAGGATGTTTGCCTGAGCTTAAAGGCAACACCCACGTGTACACCTTGACTGTGGGGGGCTGCAGGTGTTGGGGTGTCTCAGTGAGTCCCACAGAGGCTGTGCCAGCCAGTGCCAGTGCTTGGCAGTGGCTCGGTGGCATCGTGCTGCAGGTTGGCATCAAGTCCTGCATTGATGCCACACTCTGGGTATTGCCTCCTGTGTGGATTTCTCACTTGGAGCTGATGCTTCCAAGAAAATAAATCCACCCTGGGACGGGATTTTGCACAGAAAAGGGGTTGTTTGTCATTGCCAGGTAGTGCCTCTCACCTTATGCTCAATCCTGTTTGACTTTGTGAGCTGGCACTGTGAATGAGTGTGCTGTAAATGGCATCGATCCCAAAACCGCATGGCCCTGAGTGCAGAAGTGACCAAGTTTGATGATGGGAATCGAGCGTGGCCTTACAGAGCTGATGCCCCCTCTGAGCCACAGTGCCAGAAATATCTGATGCCTGTTCAGGAAAAGCCCCAGGGAGCCAACAGCACCTCCTGCCCACGGCATCCAGATGAGGAAACCTCACAGTTCAGATGTGAGAGAAGGGGGAGAAGCTGCCACAGCCCCCAGCTGACCTAAATAACACACACACCCCAGTGCTGTCAGAAAAGCAAAGTCATTATTGGCAAAAGAAGCTGTGAGGATGATGACCGAGCTGACAATTGCCAGTGGTATCAGCAGGACGATTGCGGTGTTGTTGAGGTCGCTGTTTTCTAATGAACAAGATCTTTTGTTGCAGCTTGTGCTGCTGGGCACCACCGGATGGTTTTTATCCCCGTTGCCTCCTTTAGCCAAGAGGAACAAAACCGCAGGCGTGGGGGACAGACCGACGTCCCACACAGTGGCTGTGGCACCTTGCAGTGGTGGCTGTTGTCACTGAAACCCTGGTTGCCTGTACCACTGCTGCTTCCTTGCTGCCTGCTGGCCCCTGGCCCAATTCTGCTCCAATTGTGCTTAGCAGCCCCAGTTTCCAGGCTGGTTTTTGGGATCAGTCAAAGGGAGCGCTGCTGGGCTGCTCCCTGCAGCGACCCAGTTTGCTGGACGAGGTCTTTGTCCTCATTTGGAAGAGAGGGATGACAAAATACACTTGGTGGGGGCCACTGAGGGATGCTCCCAAGAAGACCTAGAAACCTCAGCTTCTCTTTTGGTACAGTATTTCTGGGTTTTCTTCCTGCTCCATGTGGCCTTTGGGGATGTGTTTTGGAGTGTGACTTGTTAAGTTTTCTGGTTGAATAAATCAGCACCTGATGTGCAAACCTGGCTGCACATCTTTTCAGTATCCCAGCCAGAGGATCTGCTGCCCATTTCCCTCACTCCCACTTTCTTCCTGTGAACCCACTGGCGTGACATGTCCATCCCCATTGTGCAGAGCCACTTTGAGTGGTTTTCCAGTTCATGTGGTTTATTATGTGGTAGACGGAAAGAGGAGAGACTCAGACTAGATATAAGGAAGAAATTTTTTATGAGGAAATGTTTTACATGGAAACACAGGTTGCCCAGAGAAGCTGTGGCTTCCTCATCCCTGGAAGTGTCCAAGGCCAGGTTGGATGGGGCTTGGGGCAGCCTGGAATAATGGAAGGTGTCCATGCCCATGGCAAGGGTTTGGAACTGGATGACCTTTAAGGTCCCTCCCAACCCAAACCATTCTGGGATTCCCATGGAGCACTGATAAAACTTCTGATTATCTGAGCAAGTACCTCTGTGTTTTTGGGAAGGGTGGGCAGAACAATGCCTACTGCCTTGGCTGCTCCCGTCCTGCCAGAAATTAGCCAAATCTGCCGGTTTGGCCAGAGCAGAGTTGAAGAATTTGGGCTTTTCCCAGCTGGTGGAGAATATCTGCCTCTGCTGTTATGCTGGCAAGCATGGGGAGATGTCAGGGGAAGCCCCATTACCCCATTTTCCCTTTGCAAAAGCTGGGGCACCTTCCAAACCCCGCCATGGGGACAGCCATCCTCATGACAGCAGCCAGGGATGTGATCAAAGTAGGTCTCAGCCTCCCCACCCTCCCCTGTGCTGGAGAGGGGATGGATGATCCTCACCATGGCAATGGCTCTGCTCAGCACAGAAGGCAGTTCCAGGTACTGGGACAAAGCCTGGCTTTAATTGATGTCCTCTTGGATGCCGAGCTGTGCCGCTGCCTTGTCGTGAGCCTGAAATAAATGCTGTCACCAACGTGACTCGCAGGCACGTGAAGGAAGGGACTGGTTTCATGACACACTGAAAGATGTCGTCTTTCAGCTCCCTAGCAAGGGAAATGCCCAAAACCTTGTCCTTCCCTGCCAGGGAGGGCGAAACATGGCCAGGGAGGCTCCTTCACCGTGGTGGATGCTGGAATAATTGATGGCTCCGTGCTGCTTGTCACGGCCCACCGTCATAAATGCTTAAAAGGTTTATTTACCAATTCTGAGAACTCCTGAGCGCATCATGTTTAATGCAAATAGAGAGTGTGTTTAGGAAGATATAAAGCATTCCTAGAGGGAAAGGCAGTCCATTATCTCCATGCAAACACCTCCCTCCCTAGCTGTAAGCCAAACAGCAGGGAACTGAGCAAGACATGCTGATGAGAATAACTAATGCAGGCCTATCCGACCATGGAAAGGAAGGATGGGATCATCTGGAGCAGGAGAGGCAGCTTTGCCAAAACAAACCATACCATGTGTTGATTGCAAAACTTCCAGTGCTGATTCCCAGCCAACCAGTTCATGCTCTTGAAGCCACCTTTGTTCCATGTTCCAAGACCAAGTCAGGTCATCAGCGTTGGATAGAAGAGCGCTGAGGATGTGGGAGACAGAAAAGGGGTGAATCCAGCTCATCCAGAGCAAGAAGCAGGCTCTGAGGGCTTTGCTCTTGCCGTGCCTCTTTCTGCTTTGCCATCTCTTTGCCAATGCCTGGGATCCAAGTGAGTTCCCCCACAGCATTGCTGTCCCAGATTTGCCTCCCTGGGGATCAGCAAATTGCTGTAAAATCCTTCCTGGTGCTGGTGCCCTCAGGATAGGTCCTGGCTAGATGTGGAGCCAAACCCTCATGCTGTGAAAGGCACATCCTCCTCTGTGTGAGTAAAGAGCTGCAGAGCATCCCCGAGGATGTCAGGGCGTGTTTTGAGTGCACAGCCAGGCCAGGATTCCTCGGGCAGAAAGGCACATCCCTGCAGTGGGATTGCTTTCCTCCCAGACCCAGGCAGTGCTGGTAGCAGGGACATGGATTTTTTTGGCTTCCTCGTAGAGAAGACTTGTGTCATTTAAAAATAAACACCACGGAGATGATGCAAAGGGTTGTGCAGCTGCTGCTGCTTCACGGTGCAGCCAGATTTGCGTCTTCCCGTCGGAAATGATTTTAAGCTAAGCCAGTGTGAGCCTGGTGAGCACGGGGAGCTGTGCTGGGCACCGGGGGAGGGCCAGCCCTGGGTACTGTGCCTGCATCGCCTGGGACCACGCTGTTGTTCCTCTGTCTGTGCTTGGCTCCCGGGAAAAGGAATTTCCCTGTAATTTCCAGAGTGTAAATCACCCAGATGCTGTGGTTTTGCTCACTTCTGAGCGTAATTACATTTATTTCATGTTTTGTTTCCTTGCTCCAATCCAGACTGATGATTAAATGTCTTGTTCTGGGGTCCTAAAAACTCCTCAACAATAGAAAGCCTAGTGAGAGCAAGCTCCAAAGTGAACAAAGGATATCATCCAGGTTCCTAAACCACAGAGTTTAAGTATTATGCTGGGCTTGCTTGGTGCATGAACTTGCCATCAGGCCTTTGAAAGATGTGTATCCAGGTGCCTGGCTTTCAGCCATGGCTTTTATTTGGGCAGCAGGGAAAATCCAGAGGTTTGCAGGGCTTAGGGAAGATGGACACCAGGGAAAAAAGCTATCCCAAGCCCTGCAGGTAGCATTATGGAAGCATTTTCCAGCTGAGGAGCCCAGGACTGTGGGCAGGAATAATCCTCCTGGCCCTAAAAGACAGTGGTGGCTGGAGGTGCAGGAGAGCTGTTATTCCACTTGAATTTTAGCCTCCAGGGTGCTCATTAAAAAAAGGCTCAAAGTTTCCTACCTCATGTGTCAACAACATGTGGAGAAACACGGTGTAGGAGCTCTGTGGGTCTGTTATCTCCTCTCCTGTTATTAATGGTGATTTTTTTAATCACAGCATTGTCTCTTTTGTCATCGTGCGTTTGTGTCGGAGCCGTGTGCGATGCTGAGCCTGCCAAGGGGGCTCAGGGGGCTGAAGGGAGGGGTCACCATTATTCCAATCACAAATGAGTATTTGGAAGGTCAGACCCTGACCCAGCCTGGAACGGAGGAGCTGTGCTCGCACTCAGGAACGCCTCGTCTCTCGTATTTTCCTTTCGCCGTTCCAATCCTCCCCCTGAGTGTCAGGCTCCAGCCGTGAATCACTCCTGGGCACGTGGCTAACACATGAATGCTGCAAAATATTTTGATGGAGGGGAACGGGGGTGGGAGCACGAGATAATCCAGCCAATTGTTCCCAACCCTTCGAGTCCTCTGCCGAGGCATCGCAGCCTCCAGCATTTGCAAGGGCGTCTGTCCCAGAGCTCTCAGTCATGGTGAAAACTGGGATTTGGTGAATAAGGAAAAGCATCTGATATCACAAGTCAGTGGGACTGGTATTTCCAGGAGTGAGCAAGGGTTGTGAGTAGAAATAGCTGCCCCAGATCAAGCCCTGGCACCTCACAGTCTTCAGCTGATTGCTAATCCCGTTGGGAGGTTGAGTAGGTCCGGGTGGAAAAAGGGATCTGGAGAGGGAGCCTCCTCAGCAGCTTCCACTCCCAAAGCTCCACATCTCCCAGGGAGACGTGGGTGATGTAAATTATGAGTTGCTGCTTTTAACGGCCCTTGTTGTCTCCCCAACAGCTTCACAGAAGCCATGAAGAGCCAGCCAAAGGTGGAGAGCTGGGACTGCCACTGGACCTACTACTCCGGCTTGGCCATCTCGGCTGTAGGGACCTTGTTTGTCATCTCCAGCTTCTTAGCACTGGGATTCACTGGGACCTTCCTAGGTAAGCACTGAAAATCCAACAGCTTTACCAGAAAGTGCATTTAATCCTTGCAGGGATCTCTTGCTAGGGCAGAGTCCTGTAGGAATTTCCTCATCCTTGCCTTTAGGGCTGTCAGATTTGTCATTACCGTACCAAACCATGACCCCATCCTGCTGTTACTTCAGTTACCTCGCACAGTGGTTTTATACAGCAAATCTCATCACCTCCAGCATCAAGCCTGGAGGTTTAGAGCACAGCTGCTCATCTGCCAGCCCAAACACCCTCCAGAAAAGGGACCCCAAGCTCAAGACCTCCCAAGTGGCACTGGCACAGCGGGTGTGAGCTGTCCAGCAGCCCTGCTCCGAGCACCCACCTGCTCATCACACGTGCTGAGGCAGGATGTTGTTTGCTCTCCCCTCTACAATAAACCTGATGTTCGTTGACAGATCCTTTTATGTGCCGCTTTATGGCAGAAGGCATTTTCCACTGTGCCTGCTTTCACATTTAGAGCGTAATTCTGTTAGCATTGTTGACTTTGAAAACATGCCAGTATGTGTGGAATTCATAAAAATAAAGTAGAGACAGGAACAATAAATATCCAAGGAAAGGGGCAGCTCCTGCTGGCTGAAATAATCACAGCCCCAGCTTTGACACCTCATTTAGGCTGTGCTTTTGCAAGTGCTTTACAAACCAAATTCAATTAGCTCCTGTGGCGTCGCTAGGAAGAAGAGAGGGACGTAATAAGCCTTCCTGGTTTCAAGTGGAGTTGCAAAGAAATGTGTTGAGTTGGCCAAAATCCTGCTCCAGAAATAGAGCTCAGCACTCCCTCCATGTGCAGCCTCACTCCTGGTCCCCTGGCACACCCCTGTCCCTCAGCTACCGGGCACCAGCATCCTCCAAAATCACTGGCAGCCCCCTGAAGTGATGCTGTGCCTGTGGAGACATGCCCAGGAAGGCCAGGCATAGGAATATCCATCAGCAAGAGCTGCCTGAACGCTCCTGAAGTTCAGCCAGATCTGGAGTTGTTTACGTAAAGCCTGATTCATCCGACCAGGAGGATCCACTGGACTTGAACCGCTGGGAAAAAGCAAATGAGTGAGTCAGGCTCAGCGTAAGAGGTGAGAGGGCCCTGTCCCTCGGAGCTGTATCCCCTGAGGCAGGGAAGAGGTGGGTGTTAGTGGTCCATATAAGGCATTTCTGCTCCATCCTCTCTGCCAGGGAGGCTCTCCCTGCCAGCACTGCCCTGGACTGACACAGCAAGGACCATCTCTCTCTGCTAGCGGGGCGTGACGGGCACCAGGGCAGAGCTGAGTCAGGGTGGAGATGTGCCAGGACCGCGTGCCAGTGCAGCCAGGCTGGCTCAGGAGCTCTGCAGCACTGAGGGATGGCCCCACAGAGGATCCATCCTTGGACTGGTAACAGCCTCTTCACTCCACACAAGCCCCATGAGTCCAAGCCATCAGACTCTTAATGGAGAATGTCCCTCAGCATGGTTTGTTACCCAGCCACGGGGAAGACAACGGGTCTGCAGGTCTCTGAGGATCTCATGTGGGATATTCTCTTGCTCAGGACTCTCTCAGGACTGGTACTTCCAACATTCATGCAGGATTTTAGTGCTGCAGGAGGAGCGAGGACTCCAGATAGCAAAGGGCTGCACTGCTTTGGCAAGGAAGGGATCCAACTTATTCTCACTGTTGACATCTGAGCTCAAGAGAAGTTTTGAGAGAGCCTCTGAAATACAGGTTCTTCAAAAATTACTGGAGCTGGATTTGACCCTTTGTGGGTTTTTCTACAGCAGGGCACAGGGCTGCCTATTGAATTCCTTCCTTACAGCACATTTAGCCTTTGGAGCAGCTGCAGAACACTTTGTCTCTCTAGTGTGGGCTAAATGGTGCAGTGGGAGCTGTGTGAGTCACCCTTCTCCAGCAGCCTGGCTGTGCTACCCCAGCTCCAGATGCTGTTTGCAGCAGCTGGATGTGGCCCCTCTCCCTGGCAGAGCCATCCCTGGTGCCCTGTCTCCATGCTGTGCCCTCACTGGGATTCAGGCTGAAATAATCAGCGTCACTGCAGCACCCTCCTTGTTTGCCCTGTTTTCCCAAAAAACGCAGTGATGAGGGCTTGGCTTGTCTCGAGGCTGAGGACATGGAGAGGCTGCTTTGCCTGTCTGAGCCCATCTGCCTCATACTCCAGTGACATTTCTCCCAGCACTGACCAAGATTTCAAGTCAATCTGACTTGATCAAAGCCTGTTGCTGGGCCTGGAGAAGCCAATAACTCTCCAGGGTGAAGCAGAAGTGGCGCTTCAGCCCAGGTCAGGCGCCAGGGATCCTGGGGGACCTTGCAGAGTGCACTGAATGGCTTTTTGCTGCAGTCATCCCACCCTGTGCAGAGAGATGGCTGCACAGACCTCCAGCAAACAGTTGCCCAAATTAGATGCCAAAGTGCCTCAGCTTGGCAAGGAGCTGATTCCTGATTTGAGGGCTCAGCGGAGGCACAGGAGATGCCCAGGGTGATGCTGTGCGACACAACACACAGTCCTGTCCCTTAAGCACCTCTCTGAACATAAACACATACAAACCACCTCTCTGGTGGTCATGCTCATTGACCTGTGCAGGTTTAGAGGCAGAGATTACACTGGAAAATCTCCTGGGGAGCTGCCTGTGTGCTCCTGCTCGGGGGGAGCCTGCCTGGAGGGTTGCACAGCCCCACCAGTGCTGGGCACAGATAAGCCCCTGCCAGCCCCACGGACCCAGGGCTTTGTGTGAACCTCCTCAGTGCCAGTGCCATGTGGGGAGTGAGGTGTTCAGCTCAAAGGCAAGGGCGGGCAAGGGATAATGAAGCATTTTGACACATAAGAAAGCACAGAAATGGGCTGTGGCAGGGGGTGATGTGTTCTTTCTACCAGAACAATCTCAGAGATGTATTGCCAAGTAACTGTGAGAACATATAGTATGAATACAAGGCAATTATCTCACTTAGTGGCCTGTAGTTAAAGCCCAAAAGCATTGTGTAATTGGGAAGGGGCTGTTTATCCTTAGAAATAAATGTTTTAGCACCGTGTGAGGTCAAAGAAATTACACTACGATCCAGGTAATAATAATAACCTTGAATAGTTTGCACTCCTGTAATGCCTTTCATCTGGATTTGTGAGGACTTTCTCACCATACATTAATCCTCACCACCCTCTGTGCTCTAAGAAAGACTGATGTTATGATCGGTGCACAATAGCACTGAGAGGGACGGAGGAGACTTGCTCAAGGTCAGGGAAGGGGCTGGCAGCAAAGCTGGGAACACAACCCGGGGTGGTGGCAGTGCCCTGGGCTCAGGGACTGGCTGCTCCTCACGGATCAACGCTTGTGCAGTGCACATGGAGCATGGATGGTGCAGTGGACAGAAAGGAACAGAGCTGAGGAAGGGTCAGGAGCACCAAGAGTAGCTGAAAGAGCTGGGGAGGGGCTCAGCCTGGAGAAAAGGACGTGTAGGGGGAATCTTTTGGCTCTCCACAACTGCCTGACAGGAGGGTGCAGCCAGGAGAGGGGTCAGGCTCTGCTCCCAGGACAGGGAAGGAGGAAATGACCTCAGGTTGTGCCAGGGGATGTTTACATTTGCTGTCAGGAAAAAATTCTTCACCAAAGGGGTTGTCAAGCCCTGGCACAGACTGCCCAGGGCAGCAGAGGGGTTTAAAAGTCCTGTAGATGTGGAGCTTTGTGGTCTCACTTGTAAGACCAGCAGAACCAGAGATGTGCATCTTCACCCTTTACCCCCCTGAAATGTTGCTCACAAGCTGCACATCTCCTTGTCATTTCTTTTCCAAGCTCCTGTCGGGAGGGTAGAAGGATTATTCCAAGGTAGATGGGAAGCTGGTTGGATGCTGACAGTTCTGAAAGCTTTCCTCATTACAGATGACAATCACCCATTATCATCATCATCACTGTGCCAATAACTGAGTGTTTTGTAGGCAGAGGTGCTATTTTCTGAAATTCTGAGAAATTCTCTGAACTATGAGATAAGGGTGGCATTATGGATGAGGGCATTTGGTCGTGGTGGTCATGATTATAACAGCTCCAAACACCCATTACACAGCACTGGGTTTATTTTCACATTAAATGGATTTGATGCCATGCACTTGCTTCCTCGTGGAGTGGCATTTGACAGGCAATTTTACAAATGAGAAGACCAGGATTAACCAGAGAGCTGTGTCCTGATGAGGGATGTGGCTGCCACAACCTCATTGCAATGCAGGAACCTTCCTCGTGGGCAAAGAGCCATTCCTGGAAAAGCTGATAGACACAGAGTAAACAAACAACTTATTTGTTGCTGTTTCCTCAGCCTGGAAGTCAGTGCTGAAACCCTTTGCTGTGTACCCCTGGCAGGGATGCTGAGGCACAGGGCATCAGTGTGCCAAAGCTCCCCTATCACTCCCAATTTCGTGGAGCCTAACCAGAAGCTCTCTGCTTGCTCTTAGGTGATTACTTTGGCATCCTGATGGAGGAAAAAGTGACCAGCTTCCCCTTCAGCGTCCTGGATAACCCCATGTACTGGGGCAGCACAGCCATCTACCTGGGCTGGTCCCTCATGTGAGTACCTGCCCCTACAAACACCTCTGGTTTTAGGGCGAGTTTGGGGTCTCCTGGTGGGGCATGGGGTGCATAAGGGACCAAAAAGACACTCTGTGATGGCAGAGAAAGTGCAGGACGCCCTGACTTCTGCCTCCCCTGGCTATTTTTGTGCGTGGAAAGTCTTGCGCTGTCTCGAAACGCTCGCAGCATTTGTTGTAGAAAAAATAAACAGCGGCCAAGAGCTGGGGGAGAGGAGGCATCAGCAAACGCTCTGCAGCTGAACGAGGTCCTTGGCAGGCTCTGCACGTGGAAAAATCAACACTCAGGGCCAAATTCATGCAGGGTGTCACTCTGCAGGGGCAGGGCACTGGTACTGGGGAGCAGTGTGACCCTGCAATTATTCTGAAAAAAGCAAAACAAGCCAAGCCACCCGTTCCCCCCAGCCCGCGGTGATAACACTTCCGAAACACTCCTTGTGTGATACAACACAGCTTAATAGCCTGCTTAGGAGGAAATGAATAGGCTGTAATTTAGCAGCAAATGAGCAATATACTCTATTCAGTGTAACAAGTTTGATGTGGTTTTCATTTATTATCACATTTTATTTATTTGCCCAGGAGAAAAAAAAAAACAAAACCTGGCTGGGTTACTTCAGGAGCCCATGGAGTGTTGCAGGCCGTTATCACTGAGTATTTTGCACTGGTTCTCCTGACTGTGACCACCTCTCCTCTGCTTGGGTGGAAAAAAATGAAGTGCTTTGCCACTCTCTGGTCATTTTTTCAGCCATGTGTGCAGCCCCTGGTAATAAGTAAAGCTGATGGTTTCCCTCCTGTCTCCACTGAGCCTTGTTGCTGTTAGTTCTGCATTTGAAATCCTCCCCTGTGCTGTCAGGGTTGGTTGAATGAGGCTGTTTCCCTTCCTGGCAGAGCCATGGCACTGGATGGGGTTTAAATCCTGGAAAATGGTGCAGGAGAGCCAAAGGGAGGCAGTGCTGGGTGTGAAAGTTGGCCACAAGGTCTGCAGCAGCACGGTGGAAACATGGATATTGCTGTGGGAATATCCATGGGGCAGAACTGAGGCAGGACGAGTCCCCCCACACCACACCACGACCCCCACAGCAGCACAGAAGCAGGGATTTGACCAGGAGGAATTAAAAGGAGATCTTTATTTGTTTTAAAACCAGCATCAAACCTAACATCCTAAAACCTTTGCAGAATCCACTGAACCCTCATGAACTGCTTCTGCCACAGAATCCCTTCCTCACCCCTCTCATTGTGTTCTCCCACCACAATTCTGGGCAAGAGCAGCTCGAGGCAGCTCAGGATAGCAGTGTTTGCCTCCTTTTTCTCGTTAAAAGGCTGCCACCATTAAGGCCAGCGAGGCGTGACAAATAATTGCCGAGAACAAATTGCTGGAGCTGTGCAAAGCAGCACCAAGACACCACCCACCTGCCTGGGGGAAGCTCAGCACAACTCTTCTCACGGTGGTTTTGGTTGTTTCTCTTCCCTGGGACCTGAGTTCATGCAACCACAGAATCATTTAGGTTGGAAAAGAATTATAAAATCGTCGAGTCCAAGCATTAACCAAGCCCTGCTGTGATCAGCACTAAAACCTGTCCCAAAACACCACATTTACATGGCTTTTAGATCCATCCAGGGATGGTGACTCCACCACTGCCCTGGGCAGCTGTGCCAGGGCTTGACAACCCTTCCAAGCAAGAAATTTTTCAAATATCCAGCCTAAACCTCTTGTGGAGCAACTTGAGGCCATTTCCTCTTATCCCTGGCTTCACCTTCTGTCAAGGAGTTGGAGAGAGGTTCCCCCTGAGCCTCCTTTTCTCCAGGCTGAGCCCCCCAATCTCTCTCAGCTGCTCCTGGGTGCTCCAGACCCATCCTCAGCTCTGTTCCCTTCTCTGCACATCCTCCATTGGCTGATTTTTTGGGGGTCTATGTTTTCTCCTGAGGTCCCAGGAGATGTCAGGTGTCTGGTCTCAGGGGCCAGAGCTGATGTCCTTTTCTCTGTGGCAGCAGGGCAGATGCTGGAGGAATCCTCCAGCTGTCTGATTCTGACCAGACCTAAAACACAGAGCACATTTGCCCTCCCTTGGTGATGCCTCACACTCCTTATCATGGCATCAGAACCCAAAGGATTGATCCATTCCTATCCATAAGGGATGAAAACACATCACATCAACCAGCCTGTCCTCTGACTCCAGCCCAGCCTTAAAACCATCAAGTGGGGTGATGACCCACAGCCATGGGGAGCTGCAGCAAGGCTGGGGACAAGACAGACTTCCTACCCCAAAAAAAACCCTTCTACCAGGACAACAAAACCTTCCTGACTGATTCATCCTCGCTGCTACAATCAGATGTGGCCCAATATGTAGGTCAAACTCGTAAGAGGACAGGAGCAGTTCACCCAAACGCTGCTCATCACCTGTGTGGAGCAGCCTCATTTCTCCTGCCAGACAAATGGAGCATTCACTGTGTGGGGACAGCTTTGTGTGCCTCTGGTAAGGAAGTGTTCTAACTCACAGCAACAGGCTGTGTAAATCAGAGCTGGAGCTGCAGCCAAATGATGCAATTAGAGGTCTTGCTGTCAACAAACAATCATGTAAATTTGTTCCCTCTGATAGGAATCAAGAAGGAGACATGACTAAGCATGTAATAGCAGGGCCTTGGGAGACGAGGAAGTTGCCCAAAGCTTCCTAATGAGGGAAAAAGTTATTACAGATTGAAAATGGTGAAAAGGTGGAGATTTGTGGATGCCTCTCCAGGGACTGATGAGGCTGGGTGGTACCTGAACGTGGCTCCAGTGTGAGGTTTAGGTGGTTCAGTCTCTCTCTGCAGTTGTGTTTTCCCAGCAGCACAAGTCACCTTGCACCAGGCTTGTGGGATGTTTGTCCTCACAAAATCACAGAATGGTTTGGGTTGGAAGAAACTTTAAAGCTTGTCTAAATTGTCCCCCTGAATTAGGACACTGGTGGTTGACTTTAACTGCTGGTGGCAGCTCTGAGAGGGATGAGAGCTGGCTGTCAGCAAATGAAGTATTTAGCTGGTTCTTGGTGGGGAAATGTGCAATGCCAGGCTGGACAGGGTTTGCAGCAGGCTGGGATTGTGGAAGGTGTTCCTGCCCATAGCAGGGGATGGGATGAGATGAGCTTTGAGATCCTTTCCAGCCTAAACTGGAAATCTGTGATTTCTATGATTCTATGACCTCTCTTCAGAGCAGGAGGTGATGAGGATTTTTGGTCCCAAAGCTATGGTCTCTGCTAAGAGGAACAGTCAGCTCCATTGTACCCTCAGTTCTTGATCACCTCTCCCCATAACCAGACAGTGAGGAGCAGTGGGTGGCATTGATCCCCCGTGCTGTGCCTGGTGACATCTCACTGGAGGACGCATTCCTGAAACACCTTGAAATGGGGTTAAAAGTGAACCAAGCACCCAGCCCCAGTGCAGCACCCACCCCAGCACCCTTCCCAGGGCAGGAATGGACCTTCCCATCCCTTCCCATCCCTGCACTGGCTGAGCCACCACCTGGATGTGCACGATCCCCCACACTGCTCTGGCTGCCTGGTGTCTCGTGTACCTGGGGTGACCCATCTTTTGGGGACATCAGGCATTTCCCTCAGAGCACGGGCTGGGAGCTGCAGCCATATGTCAGCAGCTGTTCAGCCCTTAAACATCCCCATAATCTCAGGATTTAGCATCAAAGCAGGAGCTCTCACAGCAGAGACGCGCAGGGATCAGACTTAAAAGAAGTCGCTGAAGTAGGCTGGGGAAGAGTCTTTGCCAAGTAACATCTGTCTAAGACAGTTAACATTAAGCACAAAAAAACCCACCCCAACCCTTTTGTTGGCTTCTGTTTAATGAGCAATGAGAGCTCTCTGTAGCCCAGTGTCTCATTTCACTTTCTCAACCAGGTCTTGCATAAGCCCGTGTACTTACCTGATCTTTTCCTTCTCTTTCAAAACAGGCACGCCAGCCCAGCTGGCCTTTTGCTGACAGCTGTAGTGGCAATTTCCTACACAATTGCTGTGCTGTATGAGGGGTGAGTAGCTGTGCAGAACTGGAGAGCTTCTAATTATTTCTACCAGCTTTAACTCTCGAGGTTTCAGAGAACTGCACAAGTAGAGATTTTTTTTTCCAATTAATTCAGCAGGGAAGAAAGAAAACAGAGGATTATTTTTCAATTGTTTTGATAATGTGCAGATTCCACTCTGAAACTATTTGCTGAGTTCTAGGAACATTTGTGCGGGTTTTTTTATTTTTATCAAAATGAGGCCATTTTTCCTTTTGGATGCCAGATTCTGCCTATAGAAGAACAATAAGGAAGGCAGTGAGAGGACTAATTGTGTCTTCAGAAGAGCCCCCTACAAGAAGCACTTGCATTTTGTAGTTCCTTGGATGGGTTTCTCTGCTGTTTTGCACCACAATAGCCCAGCCAGCAGCACAGGATGGAGCAGCACAAAATAACCCCCAGAAGCAGCAATTGTACTTCAGCAGTGAAAGGTCTTTTGTATTTGCAAGGGAAGAGGAGATGCAGAGAGCCATGGTCTGCATGAAAGGGGGTCTGGGTGTGTGCTGAGCCTTGTCCTGCTCAGCACAGGGATGGTCCTGTAGCTGCTCCACAATCCAGAGAGGCTGAAACCAGGATTGCCACGGCACAGGAATTGTCAGGCTGTGCCAACCTGTGAAGGACAAATTTTGTAGGCCCAAAGGCGAGCACTCAGTAGACTTGATTTTAATCCTTCCTCCCTTCTTTTGCCCCTCTCTTTTGTCTCTGCCTCTCTCTCCCCAAATTCCCATCCTCCCAACCACAGGCCTTTCACAGAGGAGATCTATCGGAGGAAGCAGAAGGGAGTGAAGAGCAAGTAACCCCAGGTAGGTTTGCTGATGGCAACATTTCAGGGGCTGCTTTGCTGGGCTCCCTCACCAACAAGCACCCCTGCCCAGTCCTGCCTTCCCTGGCTCCTCCAGAGCCCTTCCCACACTTCTCAAAGCATTTGAGCTTCGAGCCTCTGCAAAATCCCAGGCAGAGAGGCTTTTCACAGCAGCAGTTGTGTCCGCCTCTTGGCACCTGACCAGCAGCCCCCAAATTGTTTTGATTATACACTTGAGAATCAGTGCGAGGGAAAATTGCTGGGAAGCTTCGAGGCTCCGGGCTTAATCGGAATCAGGCAGAAAAAAACAACTATTGGCCGTGGCAGGTGCTCCAGAGAGTGGCAGGGATGGTGTGAGAGGGCATGTGTGCCTGCTCGTCCCTCAGGGAAATTGGGCATCCCTGCTACAGCTGCTCCTTGCCTGAGCCAGGAACATTTCTGCCAGTGGGCTCACCCTAAAACCTCAGCCCAGGCTTGTCTCAGGGGCCAAAGTCTTCTCCAACAGCACAAGCTGCTGGCCAGGCTGCTTTCCTGGGGGTTTATTGCCGTCTTGGAACCCCCAGTGCATTTTCCTGCTGGTTTTTGGAGAGTTGGGACAATCCCACAGCACCACTGAGGTTTTGGCAGGACCGTAACTGCTGCTGTGACAGAGCTGCTGTGGCACCAGAGAGATCCCCAATGGACTCTTGTCCCTTTGCCTTTTGCAGAGCACTCTTTCGGGGACCTCGTGCCTCTCCGGTCCCCACAGTCTGGTTTGCCCATTTTCCTTCTGAGATGTATCCTACTAATTAACCCAGCAACCCTTAATGAGCCGACTGAGCTCCCTGCGGCACTGGAAGTGACCAGAGGAACAGCCTGAGCGTGGTGGCAGCTCCTTGAGGTCCCTGTCTCCAGGTCTGTGTCCAGGTCACTGCAGCTATCCCCAGAGTTACACAGTACAGGACTTCCCCACCTCTTCTCCCACAATGATCATTGGAGATCTGAAGGCAAAAAGAAATTCCCTTTGGACTGGAGGGAAAGCACAATAATGATGGAATCACCGGGGGCCTTTCATAAGTGACCTCTGAGCATATGGAAGCAACAGCTCCAGCTGATCCTGAAGATCATCTGAAGGTGCTGCCTAAGAGCCAGGAGAAGCAGACAAAGCTCAGATGCAGCAATGGAGAGAGCTCAGGAGCCCCTGAGGATTCAAACACAGATGGAGAAGGAACAGGGGAAACTTCTGTGAGCTCAACAACAGAAAAAAACCCTGCTGCAAACCCAAAACCCAACACCTTCTTTTTTGGGAAAGGAACCTCCCCATCCAGAGCTGCAGTTTCCCACCCGTGCAGACACCCTGCAGTGTCTCCACACTATTGCAAAGGCTCCAAGAAAAGTGACTGAAAAGCACAGGAATGTGAATGTATGATCTAAACCACAGCCCAGGGGCACGGAGGGATGGCAGCTATCCCGTGGGGAAGCCCCAGCATGGAGAGGACCCAGAGGAAGAGTCAATCCGTGTCTTCACCTCACAGATTTCCCACCCCTGGCCATGTTGATGCCCCAGCCCCTCTTTTTCCCTGGGTCCACATGAGGGTCCTGCTGCCTTTCCCACCACCCAGTGCCTTCCAGCTGTTTTTCGCTGTCTTGCAGGGGCAGTGGGAGGGAGGGAAGAGAGGAAAAGGTTTCTGCCTTCCACACCACGCAGCAGCCAGGTACAGATGTGCCCCTCCGCCCCTTCCACAGCCTCGGCATGTCCCAGAATTGTCCAGTGCTGAATCCTGCCTTGAACAGAAGGACTGCAGAGGTGATGCTCCAGCCCCAGGCTCTGTTTTCACAGATTCCCAGAACAGTTTGAGAGATGAACTGTAAATGACCAAACGAGCTGGAGAAGGGAGCTGTGCTGCTGCCGGCTCCTGTGCGGGCACTGGAATGTGGGGCCCCATCTCAGCATCACATCATCCCCTCCACAGAGGGTCCTCCCTCTTCTCAGTGTCACCTCCACGAAACGGTTCCATTTCCTTTTGCTTTTACACGTTGTAATTAACTCACTCTCCAGGCATTGCTCAGCAGAATTAAAAGTATTGGTCTCTTTTCAGTCCGGCCTCCGTTTCCTCCGGAAGGGCTCACAAATGCTGTATTTGTGTTTCATCACTTCAGAACCATTACACAGAGATTTATTTTTTTATTGCCGTGTCAACCACCTTCCTCTCAAAGATTTGGGCATAGTATTTTATTTTTAGATAAGTTTCCACATTCCCTTCACAGCTAATGTTTATAGAAGGAGGCTAAACCGGCCCAGTACCCATAGCAACCATCGAGGAGAGGATACATTGCATTATTCAGACAATTTATGTCAGAGTTGCCAGTCCTGGCTCCAAGTCTCTGATGTCAATAAACTTGGATTTGTTGATAAGTGAAATCAGTATTTACTGAAGAAGCACGTGCTCATACGGGAAGAATTATTCCTAACGAGAACACAGCGAGTGCTGTATTTGTGCTGTCTCATTCCCAGTCTGGGGACCACGTGTGCCTTTCCCAGTCCCTGCTGCAAGGCCAGAAGGGACCCCAGTTGTACCATTCCCCTCCCCAGCCACTATCAGCCTCCTAAAACTTGTCTGTCACCATAAACCCGTGCTGGAGCTGCTTCCCATGCCATGCCCACAGCATCCCATGAGCACAGGGATTTGGTGTTGTGCTGGGACTGGCTTCACAGACTCCTTCCCCTTTGATTGCCAATTCCAGCCTTTCCTACTTCCCAGCCATTCTGTGGCAGCTTTGCATTGCACAAGGTTATTTTTCTGGGCCTATGCCAGACACATCCCTGGTTTTAGCAGCTCTTTCTGCAGCAGCCAGCATGGATTAAACATCTCTGCCTTCACAGAACTGATTCTGGCTCCCATAAAGTTAGAGTTTGATATTTTAGAGGCATCTGCTCTCTTCCCTGAAGAGAGAAGGTGAGGAGCTGGAAGTTGATGTTCCAGCCTATCTCATGGGGTCTGAGCCCACCTTTCTCCCTGGGGCAAGGGGTGGCCTTGGCCAGGACCAGTCCCAGGTGTTGCTGTGCTGATCCCTGGGGCTGCAGGAAGGGAAACACAGAGACACCATTATTTATATTGTTTTATGGTATTTAACAACAAGAGATTAGGGGACTTTGCTTGGTTATAATGAAAAAAAAAAAAAAGGTGATTCCAATTGCCTAATATTTCCAAGAATTTGAGATTACACAGGGAGGGGGTGAAACCTTCAGGCTGAGCACGAAGCACTGTCGGTGTTGCAGCTATTTCCCCTCTTCCTAGCTACAGCTGGGACATATCCTGCATGAAGGCAGGGTTGGATCTCTTGGCCAGGGTTAGAGTGTGAGCCCTGCTGCTTCCAAAGGAGGGACCTGCACCGTGGGACCCCCAGGATCAGCTGGTTGCAACCTCAGCTCCGCAGCGACACAGGCAGGAGCATCCAGCTCTTGCAGAGACGTCAAGGGCCAAATGGGGTCCCTGGAAATGGGGTCATGGGGCCATTTTCATACCATAAAGCCTTCAAAATCCAGCATGGGGCTTTCTGGGCCCACTGGAGCTTGGCAAAGGGGTTGTTTGCAGCCTTGGGAATTGCTTCACATGATGCTGTGTGCTGACGCCACAGATAACACTTTCTTTGAAGTTTGGCATAATTCTCCAGAGCAAACAGCGGGAAAGGAGAAACTGGTTAAATCTCAACTCCTGCCTGGCAGGGACAGCTGGGTCACCACGGTCATCGCTCTGTGCTGCCTCAGGTCCCCCCCATCCCACCCAAACAACCTCTGTGCCCACCCTCATGGAGGTTTTCTCTGCGTGGTCGCTTGCATGGCTTCCCCACACGCATCTCCCTTCTGTGGAACTGCTCGTGGTAATTCCTTGGGATGAGAGGATCATCTGTACAATAAACACCCCCAGCTCCACACTCAGGATGCTTCATCCAGGAGCACTTTGGGAAGTGGAGGCTGCATGCTGTGGTCCTTTCCCTGATGGTGGTGACATCCAGGAGCAGTCACACATTCCCTCTGTTGTGACCTCCTGTAACCCCGTGCCCATGTTTGCTTTCGCCCAGGGGAGCTGAGCTGCCTTGCCCCAGGATCAGCCACCAGCCCTTACGTGGCAAACAAACAGAGAATAAACCGGGAATAAACACGTGGCGCAATTGGGGCAGCACGTGAGGCACTGGCAGCACTGGGAATTCGCCATTCCCACCCGGCTCCTGCTTGCTGAGTCTGTACTTTGGCTGTTTCGGAAGATGGCAGGAAATGAGGGGTTCAGGGCTCTCCCAAACCCATCCCAACACTGAGGCAGAACCTTGGCTTTTTTGCCGGTGGTTGGGATTTGATGTAAAAGCAAAGATGAACTTTGAGCTTTGGGAGCAGTTTTGGCACTGCTTTATTGGGGATCCCTTAATCCAAAGAAGGTGGACAGGGGACGTGACAGAATTTATCCTTGCAGGGGAATAAACCAGTCTGTTCAATCCCTGTTGCATAGGGAAAATAATCTGGACTTTAAAGGCTCACAAAGCAATGAGGAGAATGCCATAGTGGGAAACTATTCCCACCTTTGGTGCTGGAGTCCAAACAGATGCCTGGGGCAGGATGGGGATCCCAGGGCTGAGCTGCATTGGCTTTGCTGGCATGCTCAGGGATCTGGGATACAGGCAGTTCCCAGCTCACTGCTGTCCAGGGAAAGCTTTGAAATTTCCCCCAGTGCTGAGAGCAGCACCAGCAGCACCCCATGCCCAGCACCCCCTGCCCTTGGCATCACCCTAGTCAGGGACAGGGTGGAGAAAACTCCATCCAACCCATCCCAGCCATTTCCACCCTCACTCCGGGGGTCCTTACGCACGGAGCTCCTGCCATGAGGCAGAGGACAAGTTACCAGGCTGTTTTCTTTAATTTTCACACTCAAAAGCTGCTCCGAGACAGCCTGGTGAGCCGTATCCTCCTTGGATCCTGTTTCAAAGGAAAAAAAAATGGCAGGAATGTGCTGCTTTTTCCATGTTGCCTTTTCTTCGGGAGGAGCTGTTTACGGAGCACAGCTCCTTTCCCAGTCAGGGTCGCAGGAGAGCTCAGAGCTGCCAAAGTCCTGGGAGGATGTCAGGGCCAGGCTCTGCCTGCTGGGATGGGAGCCTCGAGGGTCCTGGATTTGGCCACTGGCTCAGCCTTTGCCCAGCTCAGCTCCCCCACATCCCAACCTCTCCACCCTGCTCTGGGCTCAGCCCCTCCAGACCCACAGATGTGGGACCTGATGGGAAACATCTCCAGGCTCTGAGCCCTCGGCACTGCAACCCCTCCCTCTGCCAGCTCCTGCCTGGCACTGCCCACCCGGCTCCTTGCCTCCTCCTGGGCTTTAATTTCTGTCCTGCCAGCCCTGCCAACTATTGCTATTTCCATGGGAACCTTCCTGAAATCCACAGCAATGCATCCACTAGGGTCAGCGAGCCTCCCTCTCCCCTGTGCCTTGTATTCCAAGCTCATTTGCTACCTGTCTCCAGTTACAGGTGACATTTCTCTTTAATCCCAGAGAAGCTGAAGGAAACTGCTCTTTGGAAGGGATCAGAAGGTGCTGGAGTTTGGGGACATGTCCAGGACATGGAGACACCTTTGTTCATGCTGGCAGGATGATGTATGAGCTGCAGGCAAGAGGATGGGATGAAAGGAGGAAACTGGGAGGAAATTTCCAGGGTGCTCCTGGCTTGGGGCTACATCACACTGAGCACAGGGATGGTGTCTCAAGGGACCTCTTGCCACTCCTCGCCTGGATAACTCCAGGAACTGGGGATTTGAGACATCTCAGGCTTCCAGATTCTCTGTTAATCAAATCCCAAGTGCTAAAAGGAATCGAGAGACATGAAAAGTGTTGCTAAAGAAGCAGAGGATGGGGGAGGGAAACAAATAAAGCCATCCCCCGGTCCCCAGAGAAGGAGCAGCTTCTGCATCATATCTCATCTGGGAAAAATTATATTTTGGGAATTACGTGCTTCTTCTGAAAAGCCTTAAAGAGATTTAATAAAATGAGACAAGCTAATAATATAGGGAATGAATAGCAACCCTGGATGCTGCATCTTGATTTAATCAGATGCTTTTCCTCAGGGGGACAAGCAAGAACTATGGCTAAAGCTTCCTTTCCCTTCCCTTCCCTACCCAGCTGCTCCCCTCTTCCTCTGGCCATTCACTCCTTCTCCCACCCCAGGGGAGCACCCAGGGCAGGATTTGGGGTCCCACAAGTCCCTGCTCTTCACCAGCAGCTGCTGGGAAATGCACAGCCCATGCTGGTTCTTTGGGAGTAGGGTGAGGGGCTGGGCACCAGCTTGCTGTACAGCCCCCAGGGAGAGGAACCCTGTCCAAAGAACAGTCCTGGGGGAAAAAAGCAGGATTTGGGGAGCCAGAAGAGCTGGGCTTGGCTCCATGTGAGTGATTGCTCCAGAGCCCGGGAATGCCGTGTGCTGCTGCCCAGGGGATGAGCCCTGGGTGGGATGTGAAGCATCTTAACCACGATGATGAGGAGCTCCTGTGGGATGTGCCCCTCTCCGTGGCCTGGGACAGCTGCAGGGTCTGCATGTGTCAGGTGGGAATGGCACAAATCTCCCCCAGTCTCACCCAAAGCTCTCCCAGTCCTGTCTCACCGCTCGGACCCGCAGGACCCGGCCGTGAACCGAGGCCAGCCCAGCCCCGGGGGGATGATCCTTCCCAGCTCCGCAGCACACTCAGAAACCAAACTCATGTTCTGATGTAATTGTCCTTTTCCGAGTATCCCCCGCTCGCCTGTCCCTGTGCTGGGCACCCCGGTGCCGCTCCTGCTTCCTGGAACATTTTGCTTCCTACATTTTTTGCCGTGGTGCTGCTGCTGTGAGCTCTGTTTTGCTGCTGCACAGTTCGTCCAAGCCAGGCCCTGGGGAGCTGCGTGTTCTGTCGCCGGGATGTTTGTGTGACTTTCGTGGAATTTCCTTTCCTCAGCCACTTGCTCACGGACACAGGGTGGATTTTGCTGGTTGGCAGGTGGCTGGCAAACCGAGGAGGGTGAAAATGGGGAGGGAAACAGCAAGGAAACAAGGATCGATCTGTGCTGAAGGTGATTCCATTAAAAGTGTCGCTGGGGTTTGTGCAGAGCATCCTGCCTGCATCTCTGGCTGTGCTGAGCTCCTGCATGAAAGAGATTCTATCCTCCAAAACCAGACAAGGAGCAAAACATCCCACAAATAGCAGGGGCAAACTCTGGTAGCCGTCGGGGAAATGCCCTTTTACCTGTCTCTGCTTCAGCCTTGGGCTATTTGCAGTCAGGTCAGAAATAGGTGGTGATTTGTAAAAGAGTCATAACCGTGGGAAGGCTTTGCCTTGCAGCGAGGTGGATCCTTTATCATCAATCACTGGCAGCGACTCCCAGCAAATGTGCTTTGCTCCTACAGGAGATGAGTTTCTAGATGAGCCTGGGAGGACTCAGCTAATGCTGTGTAATGCTCCCTGCTCGGGCTCTGCGTGACTCCATGAGGAGCTGGGCTCTGGGATGGCTCAGGCAGTTCTCACATCCTCTTCTCTGGGAGCTTCCACCACTGCCAGCTCTCCTCCACCCACCCCAGGTCCCTGACATCCTGTCCTTGCTGTCAGGCTCTGGTCCCACTCCACCGAGCCCACAGGATCCCAGTGCACATTTGTCTCCTGGCATGCTCTGCCCAAAGAACTGTTTAGAAGGAGCAAATGGATTTTTTTTCCTGTCAGCCAGGAGCAGGTTTCTAGCAGGCTATTTTTACCTGTTCCTGACTCTATTAATAGTTGTACGGCCAACAATAAATGCTGATCGAGATATTCGATTTGTCTGTCCTCCAGAGGTTGCCACTTCCTATTCCCCCTGTTGTTTTCCATCAACCACTTCAATTAAATGATCTTTTTGTTATTTGGGGTGATGCATTTGGGCTTTGTGTTCAGCTATTAAACTTCTTCGCTGTCTCACACACAGATAAATAAACACAGGAAACTGTCCCACTTTCTCTCCTCCAAGTGTCCTTGTGCCTCGGGGCAGGATGTTTCCCTGCAGGCAGGGACAGGGCTGCACAGGGCTGTTTAAGTTGCTGCTCCCTTCCAGACAATCACAGACAACCATAATCCCTCTGTAAGCCCTTCAAGAGTGTTTAAATTAATATCGAAGGTTGACACCGCACTCAGGGGAGATGAGAAGCTCAGCACCATCCATTTCCCAAGTGGTGCTGATGAAAGGCACTGCTTTACCCCAGTCTGTGTGTTCTGAGGTCTCTCTCCATGTTATAGGTGAGGCTTCTGCTGCTCCAAACCTTATTAAAACATCACCTTTTGCTAAGGTTTTTTTTTTTTTGGTTGGTGCGGGTTCTTTAAATTTATTGTATTGTATTTTTATCATAAAATAGGCTGGGTTGGAAGGGACCTTAAAGCTTATCTTGTACCACCCCTTCCATGGGCAGGGACACCTTCCACTATCCCAGGTTGCTCCAAGTCCCCTCCTACCTGGCCTTGGACACTTCCAGTGATGGGTGCAGCCACTCTGGGCAACCTACTCCAGTGTCTCACCACTCTCAGAGGGAAGAATTCCTCCCGAATATCCCATCTAATTCTGCCATCTGTTAATGTGAAGCCATTTCCCCTCGTCCTGTCACTCCAGCCATTGTCCAAAGTTCCACTCCATCTCTCTTGGAGCACCTTTAGGCACTGCAAGGGGCTCTAAAGTCTCTCTGGAGCCTTCTATTCCGCAGGCTGACCATTCCCAGTTTTCCTAGACCAGCACTGCTCCCATTCCCATTCCCATTCCCATTCCCATTCCCATTCCCATTCCCATTCCCCATTCTCATTCCCGGCCCTGCCCGCGCTGTCCGCCTCCGGCCGGACTCTCTCCTGTCCCCTAGCGGGGAGAACCGGCGCTGCAGCGGCACCGGGATCGGGATCGGGATCGGGATCGGGATCGGGATCGGGATCGGGATCGGGACAGGGACAGGAACAGGGACCGGGACCAGAATCAGGATCGAGGTGGGGGTCATGGAAAGCCGCCGTCCTAAGAGCCTCGGTCAAGGTGTCACCGCGTAGCCCCCAGCCCGCGCCGCAGCCCCCGGTGGAACCGAGACTTTTCTCTGCTCCCGACTCCGCGCACGGGAGCTCGCACCGAACGGCGTCTTTTCTCCATTCTTTCGGTCATTTGGGACCGGGCAAGTGTAAATCGGAGCAAAACTACGGCTGGGAGTGGCGTGGGACCCTCTGCACCCCCCGCCCCAGGTTCCTGCAGCTCGGGGTCACCCCACTCCTCGAGCCCCGGGAGCCCCGAGCCGGCTGCGGTGCGCCGGGAGCCTGCACCGGGCTGAGAACGGGACGGGTACAAAGCACATGGGAGCCCGTGCTGAGATGTAAAGAGATCTCTTTGCAAACGGGACTGTGAAAGGCACCGGGAGTGCGAGCGAGTCTGCGGGCGGGAGTTCGAAGCACCGGAGTTCCAGCCGGGCTGCGAACGGGACTGGAAAGTGAATCTCCGGGAGCGCAAACCGGGATGGGAACAGGATGTGTCTGTGCACCCCCGGGAGCGCGCAGCAGCGGGAGCGCGAAAGGAGCTGCGAACGGGACAGGGCTGCCAAGCACCCGAAGACCCAACCGGGCTGTGAACAGGACCCGGCAACCGAGCCCCAGGCGTGCGGACGGGGCTGCGGACGGGAGCGGCGTGCGCAGCCCGGAGCCCGGCGGGGGGCGCGGGCCGGGCCGGGCGCGGAGCCGGGCGCTGACTCAGCCGCCACCGCCCCGGGCCGTGACGCGCCGAGGGGCGGTCGCTGCCGGCTCCATATAACGCGGCGGCCGCCGTGCAGAGCTCACACCGACCCTTCTGGAGAGGGAAGAGGGGCTGAGCAGCCGGCCAGGCAGCGCCTTCCTCGTTCTCCTCCTCTCCTTTCTCAGCGCAAGCTGCGCTTTTGCCGGCGTCAATGAAACTGGCAGCGATGATCAAGAAGATGTGTCCAAGCGAGGCCGAGCTGAGCATCCCCGCCAAGAACTGCTACCGCATGGTCATCCTGGGCTCCTCCAAGGTGGGCAAGACGGCCATCGTGTCACGCTTCCTCACCGGCCGCTTCGAGGAGCAGTACACGCCCACCATCGAGGACTTCCACCGCAAGTTCTACAGCATCCGTGGCGAGGTGTACCAGCTCGACATCCTGGACACCTCGGGCAACCACCCCTTCCCAGCCATGCGCCGCCTCTCTATCCTCACAGGTACGTGTCAGGAAGTCCCTCTGCCAGATTCCTGCTCAGTTTGGGGATGTTTTTGCAGTCCTGGGAGGAGGGAGATATGGTTTTGTGGGTTCAAGTGGTTGGGCAGCTCTTCTTGGTGGACTGGAGGATGCAGGACCCAGGTGCTGCCTGGTCCTTCTTTCTCCAAGCCTCCACTTGGCTTAGGAGTGGGTTTCTCTGTGTCCCCATCCCTGCAACCGTCCCACGTTCCCTCTTTGTCCCCAGGAGACGTGTTCATCCTCGTGTTCAGCCTGGACAACCGAGACTCCTTCGAGGAGGTGCAGCGCCTGAAGCAGCAAATCCTGGAGACCAAGTCGTGCCTGAAGAACAAAACCAAGGAGAACATAGAGGTGCCCCTGGTCATCTGCGGCAACAAGGGCGACCGGGACTTTTACCGGGAGGTGCAGCCCCGGGAGATCGAGCAGCTCGTGGGAGGGGACCCCAAAAAATGTGCCTACTTCGAGATCTCAGCCAAGAGGAACAGCAGCCTGGACCAGATGTTCCAGGCGCTCTTCGCCATGGCCAAGCTGCCCAGCGAGATGAGCCCCGACCTGCACCGCAAGGTCTCGGTGCAGTACTGCGACATCCTGCACAAGAAGGCGCTGAAAGGCAAAAAGCTGCTGAAGGAGGGAGGCCGGGGCGGCACGGAGGAGGCGTACGGCATCGTGGCCCCCTTCGCCCGGCGACCCAGCGTGCACAGCGACCTCATGTACATCCGGGAGAAAGCCATCGGCGGCGGGCACGGCAAGGAGAAGGATCGCTGCGTGATCAGCTAGGAGCCCCCACTCGCCACGTGGAGGAAAGAAGGAAGGAGAGAAGGAAAGGAAGGGGGAAAGATGCTCGTTTCCGAATTGACTTTGGGCAAGTGCCCACTCGGGCAGAGAGGGCGTCGCCTCTCCCCCAGCCTCCCTCCTCCCGCTTTCATCATCGCCCTCCCTGGGGGTGTATTTTGGGAGCGAGGGATGCGAAGGGGAAGGCTATGGCGGGCAGGAGGGGATGTCACTGGGGACAGCCTCCTCCTATGGGCAAAAAGACAGGGAAAGAGTGAGCTGCTGGGCAGCCAGGTGGGAGGATGAGTGTGGAGGGCACAGACCTTGGTGTTTCTTTCCCTCCCAAACCACCCAGCCTCAGGCACTGCTCTCAGCAGGGAGGGCAGGAGCCTGCCAGCACCTGCCTGGGGTTTTGGGGTTGGTTCTTGTTTGGTTTTTTTT